>CM040441.1:23638835-23727531 GCA_022749755.1 Azadirachta indica
TATACCTCAAATCAAGAAAATAAAGCTTTATAAGGTTGTCGATCTTTGATGAAATGGGACAACTAAGCCTATTATTAGAGAGATCTAGAATTGCAAGATTTAAGAATTGTCCAAATGTGATCGGTATTTGCCCAGAGAGGAGATTTGAGGAAAGATTTAGCTAATTCAGTCTTGTTATACTTCCTCTTTCTGGAGGAATCGAGCCATTGAGTTGGTTAGAAGAGAGGAATAAATAAGTCAAATTATTAAGTGTCCTGGAGTTAGAAGGCAGATATCCTGTTAGATTATTACTTGCCAGAAGCAGAAAGGCTTCCAATTTTTGGTGGAATTGCACCTGTGATTGAATAATATATATATATATATATATATCTATAGAGAGAGAAAGAGAGAGAGAGAGAGAGAGAGAGAGAGAGAGAGAGAGAGAGAAGAGTAAAAATGTCCATTAATAAAATATTTATTAACTAATAAATATGTTTCAATGAAGTTTGCAAATCATTTGTAAGATTAATTAGAATCAAAACTGAGAAATTCAAGAAAGCAAGCAAATAATTTCACATGAAATTGTAACTCACCTCTAAGATTATTGTCATTTAGATTACGAAATTTGAGTTTTAAAAGAGCACCAATTTATGATGGAATGCTTCCAAAAAATTTATTTGACTCAAGATCCAAATATTCCCGATTCTAAAAGCAAGAGAAGTTGACTCGGCCAAGCTCCCGTCCTGTTCTATTTCCATGTAAGTCTATTTTAGTGATACTTTCAGTCGAATTGCAAGTGATACCATTCCAACCACAATGATTTTGAAGAGTTGCTACTAATAATATTGTTGCTCCACCAACCACTTCTAACCAAAGCTTCCCTTTTTAATTCAGGTATAGCAGAAACACGGCGTAAAAATAAAAGACAAATAGCAGATGTCAACACCAATCTTGAATAAATATTGGAGAATTCACTAGTCTCCATGATTTAAGATTATTCTCTTTTTTCCTGCAGCAATGTGAGTTAAATTCTCCACTTATTGGAAGCACTTGTGGAGCTTTAATGTTGAGAAAAGCACATATAATCCAAGTCTTCGCCCTTTTTTGAAGTCAATGATTAAGATTAACTCATAACACATTTTCTTTTGTGTCTTGAAGGACTTTGTTTTACATACCCACTTTTCTTACTGAATAAAATTTGATGATGCAAAGAATAATATTAGAAAAGTCATAAGCTAAGGATATGCATTATTGCAATGTTCTTGAAGAAAATTCTTGCCCTTATAAGACAATGTCATGGTACAAAACAAATTTAGGACAATTTTTCCTTCAAGATATAGTAACGTTGATTTGACAGAGTGTATTTTTAAATATAGAATCATAGAACAAAATAAAAAAAATATTATTCTGTAATAAAATTTTGGAAAGTGATGGGAGATGAAGAAAGGCTAACAATATTTTTTTGCCCATCCTTTATTCTAATATAAGGTCCCCATTTATAGAAATACATGTACCTTTCATTTGGTATATATCTCCATCTATAATACCATTTTGTTTATGTGACTCCTGTTATATACAATTCCTTGTATTAAAGATTATTGCTCCTAGTACTTTTATGCCCTTATGAATCATATTTTTAAGCCTTTCATTGCAAAGTTTGTTGTTGTATATTTTAATGACATTCTTAGGTATAGCAAGGATGAGACACAAACTTGCAGCATCTTCACATGGTTTTTAGCACATTACGAGAGTAAAAATTATATGCAAATTTGAAGAAGTGCAGCTTCCTTATTGATAGCCTAATCTTTCTAGGCTATGTGGTGTCTAGCAAAGGAATTCAGATGGATCCAAAAAAGGGAGAAGCTATTTTATCTTGGCCAACACCTTTAATTCTTCATAACATTTAAAGCTTCCATGGATTAGCATCATTTTATTGGCAATTCATTAAAGGTTTCAGCACCATCATTGCTTCTATCAGTGAATGTTTGAAAGCTAATTCATTCAAGTGGACAAGTGAAGCACAAAGGAGTTTTGAAGAAAAAGGTAACTGAAGCCCCTATACTTGCACTTCTAGATATCAACAAAACTTTTCAAGTTAAATGTGATGCTTCTAGCGTTGGAATTATAGCTATTCTAAGTCAGGAGGGTAGACCCATCGCTTTCTTTAGCGAAAAGCTGAATGAAGCAAAGCAGAAATATTCAACTTATGACAATGAGTTCTATGCTATTTGTAGAGCTTTGGAACATTGGAATCAATACCTCTTATTGCAACCATTTGTTTTATATTCTCATCATGAAGCTTTGAAATTAATCAATAACTAGCAAAGAAATAAAGATTCTGTCATGGTGGCAGTGGAAAGATTTCTAAAATGGTTCATTTTATTCTATGCAACAAAGCAGCAGATGCTTCAAATGTGGCTGATTTATATTTCAAAGAGATAGTGAAACCACATAGTATTCCAAAAACCATCATTCCAAATTGAGATTCCAAATTTCTGAGTCACTGTTGGCAAACACTATAGAGAAAACTTGACACCAGTCTCAATTTTAGGTTTTTTCATCATCCTCAAGTTAATGGTCAAATAGAAGTCACAAATCAAAGTTTGGGAAATCTTTTACGAAGTTATGTTGGTAGGAACATCCAACAATGGGATATTATTTTGCCTCAACTTGAATCTACTTATAATCGATCGACTATTCAATTTACTGGTAAAAGCCCATTTTAGATTGTTCACAACAAAATCCTATTAGTCCGATGGACTTAGCCTTACTTCTAAGTCATCGATATTTTAGTGGAGATGTCGAAGAAAAGGGTAAGAGTATCAAAAGGTTTCATGAGCAGGTTTGTGACAGAATTCTGAAATAAAATGAGAAATATTGACTTACTGTAAATAAGCATCGTAAGCATATAGAGTTCAAAGAACGAGATTTAGTTTGGGTACATCTTCAAAAGCACGTTTTTGACTTGAAAAATATGCTAAACTCAAGTCTAAAGCTGATGGACCATTTAAGGTATTACAACATATTGGAGAAAATGCTTACAAGATTGAGTTACCAGAAAGTTATAGTGTCTCCTTTACATTCAACATTTAGGATTTATCTCTATACTATGAAGATCAAAACCATATAGAGTCAAGATCAAGTCAGTCTTTTTCAACCAAGGGAGATTGATATAGAGTGTCCGAACATCAAGAGCAGAATTTAAGTACTAATAAATTCAAAAATATTACACTAATTTACTAACTTGTGAAGACACCATCATAGGGGTAATTTCAAATTTTAAATTGTATTCATTGGAAGGTAACTTTTGAATATAGTTGGCATTTCCAGAAAGATGGACAAGTAAGCTTTCTAACTAATTTTATGGCTTTCAATTTAGAGTTCTCTAAAGAACCTTTGACACTTTTTCACAACCTGTTCATTTTCAAGACAAAATTCTATATGCACGGATTTTAAAGATATTTTAGCTTAAAGTCAATGTGTTTTATTTAATTTCCAGATGTTAGAAGATTTGGTGAGATGTAATTCAAAATCTTACTTGTTTTGGTTTATTTTCAAAGAGTTTTAAATGTTTTATATTAGTTTGTCAATGTTAAGTGTTGGTTGATGGCCTATCCATTGAAATTTTCTAGTGGTTATAGGCTTAGCCTTTGATATTTTCTCCTTGTAAAAACCTATATAAAAATCTTAAGTATGTAATTCTAAAATCAAGTTGTTTTGAGTTGAGTTTAATAAAATTTTGATATTTTAAACTCTATATCTCTTAGAGAATTTTTATAGAGTGGTGAGTATTATTTTTTGAAGTTCTACACCTTTGGTAGCAACTTTATGGTAGTGTTTTTGTATCCCTTTAGTTGTTATCTTTAGAAAAAGAGCTTATCAACTACTTTTTTAGCTAAACACCTAATTCCCTCACATAAACCCTCATTTTATAGTATCAAAAAAGCTAGGGTTTTCGTTTAAAAAAAATGGGGGATTTTTTATTTTTGGACGCAAATGATGAAATGGATAATATAAATGTGTTGTATGATGTTTAGGAAATGAAAAATGACTGAAAAATGACTGAAAACAAATTTGAAGAAAGTGTTTAGGACAAATAAGGAAGAAAGGCTTTGGGCAGCTTTACATAGGTAAAGAAATCCAAGAATTTCAGTCAATCATTTATGACAATTCAGTGGACTGATTTGGTTGATTTGATGGGCCATTTTCCAATATTTGGTCCATTGGTTCGATTTGGCGAAAGCCAAGCAGAATGCTTGCAATAATTTTGGTTAACCAGTTTGAAAAATGAAGTTGATAGAACCATGAGAAAAATTTTACAATTTTGGTTTCCAGGATTTTTGGCTCTTTCAATGGTTTTCATCCAAATTGACTATAGTTGATCAATGCTTCGTTTAATAATGGCGAGAAAAACTTATCATGAAGGTGATAAATTTTCTTCCAAAAACCAATGTTATAAAAATCAAGAAACCAAAACAAATGGAAATCAAAGAAATCACAACGTAACAAATCTGCACAATATATACAAATACAATTCAAGCACTAAATATGAGCCATATTTAACACAATAAAGCTATGTAATGTAATAGTGATCAAGGTGACTATGTATGAGGTGAGCAAATTTCATGAGTCAAAAAATTCAAGATAAAAAATTTAAACGAAGTATACAACAAATTATATAAAAAAAAGTATATTGCAAGATGGAAAAACATGAATCAAGGAATAAGTATATGACCTAGTGTCACGGGTCTAGCGAAGCGACTTATGCGGCAACTTTATAGACCCCTATGTTAAGGGTAAGCTTTGTTAGCACATCACATATCTAATTGGTTTGACTTGCCTTAACCTTATCAGATGGACGGTTTCAATCCCCAACCAGTTCAGGCAAGTGTGGTCCAAGTCCTCTTTATATGATAGCGCTTGGGACCCATACCAACTTTACACCATAAAACGTCTAAGTGCTTGAGTTGTCACACTCTACCCCACATAGCTAGTATGCGATCCCTCGCATCGTAACAATTCTGCTTCATTAAAAATCATGCACGCTTTCTTGCATATGACCATCTTCAAATATTTCACCAGTTCAATTAGTAGATTGTTGAGGCCCTACCCTGTATACCACTATACTTTAACACACCTATCTTCCCCAGAATCTAGGAAGACTATTGTAAAGAGAACATAGTAACATCCAATTGTGCGGGCATGCCATCCTCGGGGCAAAGTAGTAGCAACGCTTGGCGTAGATGAGGTGTTATGCAGTTACCTTTTAAACCACTATGCTCATCTTTCTCTAAGAAGACCTTATACCACAGGACATAATAATATGGTACGAGAACACCCATATTCAGGGTAGCGTGGCACAAGTCACATGATAGATACTCTGCTTTCTCTTGCCCAACCAAATGGGCTACTATCTTTAGCCATATTAGTGGATTCCTAGAAGAGTTAGGAATGTAGCGAGATTTTACAAAAATTCTCATTCCCATTCTAATACCATTTGTCATGGGCCCAACGAAGTAACCTATGCAGCACCTTCATTGACCCCCATGTCGAGGATAAACCTTGTTAGCGCTTCACATATCTAACTGGTTTTGATCTGTCTCAGCCTCATTAGGTAGATGGCTTTAATCCCCGACCAATTCGGGCAGGGGTGATTTATGTCCCCTCTACATGATAGCATTTAGAATCAAAGCTCACTTTGCACCATAAAATGTCCAAGTGGTTAAGCTGTCACACCCTAGCACTCCTAACTAGTACGTGATCTCTCGTCCAGTGACACCTAGTACAAGAGCCCTAAAATCCCAAGTTCTTGCCTTAGAGAATTGAATCTCTCTTCACCAAAGGGTTTTGTAAAAGTATTTGCTATTTGTTTTTATATAGGAATGTATTCTATAGCGAAATCTCCTTTTTAAACATGATCTCTAAGAAAATGGTATTGTATCTCTCTATGTTTAGCCCTTGAGTGGCAAAATAGATTTTTTTGATAAATTAATGGCACTTGTGTTATCATATAATATAAGTGAATGGTCAACAAGAATGCTATAGTCCTTTAGAGTATGTTGCATCAAAAGTTTTTGAGCACAACAACTACTGGCGGAAATATATTTAGCCTCAAGAGTCAAATGGTAATCTAGTTTTGTTTTTTACTAAACCAAGAGATTAAGGAATTACCTAGAAAATGGCAAGTCCCACTAGTGTTTTTCCTATTGAATGTGCATGTTGTGTGAAGTCTTTAGGTATGGCTTTGTTTGACTCCTTAAGATGCATGTCTTTCATTTCCTTGACAATTTTATCATCAACAATTACTTTCTCCGTAAAGAAAGGGTTAGCTTCATCAAAAGTAACAATCTTGGATTCTGCAACAACTAGAGATCATTTGTTAAACACTCTATAAGGTCTATTGGTTGTTGAATAGCCAGGAAAAATTCTAACATTGGATTTTCAGTCAAATTTTCCCAAATTATCTTTTGTGTTCAAATGAAGCATTTAGAACCAAAAACTTTGAAACGGCCAATGTTGGGTTTTTAAATTTTTCCAAAGCTCATAAAGAGTTTTATCAAGAGTTGGTCTAATCAACACTCGATTCAAGACATAACAAGCAGTGTTGATAGCGGCAGCCCAAAAATAGTTAGGTAAACCATTGTCACGTAACATTGTCCTAGTCGTTTCTTAAATTGACCTATTCTTTCTTTCTACTACCCCATTTTGTTGAGGAGTCCTAGGAGATGAAAATTGATACTTAATGTCATACTCATCACAAAATTTCTTAAAGATAAGATTTTCAAATTCACCACCATGGTCATTCCTAATGCATGCAATAGCGCCCCATTTTTTTCATTTTGAACTCTTTTAGAAAATTTTGCAAAAGCATGAGTGGCTACATCTTTTGTTTCCAAAAAAGAAATCCATGTGAATCTTGAGAAATCATCAATAATGACAAACACATAATGTTTGCCACCTTGACTTACAATTCTTGATGGCCCAAATAGGTCCATATGAAGAAGTCATAAAGGTCTAGAAGCTGAAATTTGCATTTTTGACTTGAAGGAGGATTTAACTTGTTTACCAAATTGACATGAATCAAAAATTTTATCCTTCACAAAATTAATTTTTGGAAGATCATTGACAAGCTCTTTTTTGAGAATTTTTGAAATTAAATCCATGCTTACATGTCCTAGTCTTCTATGCCACACCAACTATTTTCATGTAATGCAAAAAAACAATTAGCAACATGTGATGCACAAACAACATCAATAGTGTACACATTTCTATTTCTAACACCAACAAAGATAATTTTGTCATGAAACATACTTTTGTTCATACAACATATAGGTTCAAAGATGACTTTGTACCCTTTATCATACAACTGGCTAACAATTAGAAGATCATGCTTTAAATTGGTAACTAACAAGACATTTTCAATTGAGATAGAATTCTTGTTACCCACATTACCAGAGCCAATGATTCTCCCTTTAGAGTTATCCCCAAAAGTGACATGTCCTCCATCTTTAATTTTTATGAAATTTGTGAGTACCGAAATGTCCCTCGTCATATGCCTTGAACAACCATTATCAAGGAACCATTTTTGGCTCTTTAGAACCTACAGGAGAAAATCATATTGAAGCTTTAGGGACCCAAACTTTCATATGTCATTGGATGTTAGTCATGGTTCCGTTTGGAACCTAAATCGCGTTGATCCTATATACATTCTTCCTAATAGGACAATTATGACTTAAATGCTCAAAACTATTGCAATAATTGCAAGATGCCTTTGCTTCAATTTGGAGAGGGTTTGACAAAATAGGTTTTGTAAAGCTTTTGTTTGGTATAGGGTTTGTATCTAGTGCCACCTTTGTCAAAGATATTATTTTGAGATCGTAGAACTAGTTCTAAATTCTTTTGAACTTTAGTAAGCTTTAGAACTGTTTCATTTAATTTAATTGACTCATTTTTGAGATTTTCTATTTCTTTAATAATATCTTCCTTCTCCTTTTCAAGGGCAACGTTTAATTCTTTCGATGAAACAAATTCAATAGATAAGCCATTAATTTTCTTCTTGAAAATTCGACTTTTAGAAATCAACTTTTCAAAATCATCATGCAAATATTCAAAAGCCTCCATCAACTCATCATAAGTATGTTTGGGTTCAAGATCATTTACCTCATTATCATTGATGGTCATAAAGCACATGCTGGCGACTTGATTTGTCACATCATCATTAGATGAATTTTCTTCCTCATCATTCCAAGTCGTCTTCATTACTTTCTTCTTAAACTTCTTGTATTTGAGAAAAAGGCAACCAACTTTAACATGTCCGGGCTTGTTTCATTCGTAGCAAGTGACTTGATTTTTCTTGCTTCTTTCCCCTCTACGAATATCTCCCAAGAATTCTTTAAGTTTCCTTCTCCTAAAGTTCTTGTTATTTCTAAGATAACTCTTAAACTTCATTACCATTAGAAATATCTCATCATATCATCTTCACTATCTTTTTTATTGCTTTCATGTGTTAATGACTTGAAGGCAATATTTTTCTTCTTTTTGTCCTCATCCACTCGACCATTAGAGAGTTTGCCTTCATAGTCCACAAATGAGCCAATTAGATCATCAAGAGAGAGAGTGTTTAAGTCCTTTGCCTCTTTAATTGCCGTCATCTTCGCTCTTCATTCTTTTGGCAAAGATTTAAAAATCTTTCTCACTTGCTCAATATTGAAGAAAGATTTCCTAAGAGCTTTGACAGAGTTAATGATGTCTGTGAATCTAGTGTACATAGCATGTGTAGATTCATGTGGTTACATCTTGAACAATTTATTATCTAGTGAATCTACTAATCTTGAATTCTTTGACTTGACTAATTCCCTTATAGACTACAATAGTGTTTATTTTTTTTATTCGAACTCTAAACATAACTAAAATTTGAATTAAAATGAAATCTAAATATGAATAATATGAGCTTTTTTATTTTAAAACATCTGAAAATAAATATTATGTTGTTTATTTTGATAAAATAAAAAAAAGTATATATACCTTTTTAAATCAATAATTTTGATTATATTAATATTATAATTGATAAAAAGTTCATAAAAATGAAATAAAAATTATAAGTCATACTGTAATATAGTTATGATTAGGTAAATATACAAATTTGTTACCATAATTAAGTATAAAATAAGTAAAATTGAAAAGATAAGCAAAGAGGATCTACAATAAAAAAGAAATACGTCAAAAATAGTTAATCAAAATTTTAATTAGTAAATAAATTAATAAAATAATAATACTTTTGGAAAATAAAAATATTAAATAACTCAAATATTTGCTCATTCAGATTTAAGTAAAAAAATTTTAACTTAATTATATTTATATGTTTTTAACAAATATTCAAATGCAAGGTAAAAAACAAACGACTCTTAAACATTTGAATAATTATATTTTAACTTCAACTAAAAAAAAAAAAACAACCCCTACTTTTAATGCATGCCAAATTTCATAGGTGATTTCACAATGGGAAATCCTACGAAATTCCTTTTTACCTACAGCACCATAGAGAGCATTGATTGCTTTAGTATTGATGGAGACACCTCTTTTATCAACTTTATCCCACTCAACTCTAGGCTTAGATACTTTCTCCTCTTTTCCATTTAGCCTTGTGCAGAATTGTTCCTATTAAAAAATGGTGAATAGATGTTGATTGTCTATCAAAATTTCCTAGGATAACCTTGGTCTCTCTTAGACGTTTAAGTCTTATTCAAGAGAACCAAGCTCTGATACCAATTAAAATGCTAAAATGCAACCTAAGAGGGGTGAATTAGGTTTCTAAAAATAATTACAAGAAAATCAAACTTTTTCAACACAACCACAATATACCAATATGCAAAAATAAAGGATAAGAGACTAAGAAGATCAAGCACACCAAATTTATAGTGGTTTGGCATAAACTTGTCTACATCCACTCCTTCAAGTTCACCTTGAAGACTTCACTATAAACAAGCCTTGAGTACCCAAGACTTCAAAGACACCAAAGAAGATTTTTAGCTCTTCTTCAAACCTTACAAGTGATTTCACTCCCCCAATCATTCAATCTCACTTAATCCTAAGTGAAAGGCCCACTTCTTTGACTTATTTTAAAGCAGTACAAGAATAACACAAAGTTTTACACTTGCAAATGATTATAAATGAGAAAGCAAGGTGTGTATAATGTTGAATTGGCAATGTGTAAGCTTAAGATATGATTTTCAAGCTAAAAAATATTTGTAAGCTTTTAAGGTTTAGACAAAATGCTAAAAATTGTGCTTCAAGGGGTGAAATGACTCAATATATAGTTAAGCTTACAAAAAAAAAAAAAAAACTAGCCGTTTGACACATTAAAGTTCAAAAATCAAGTCAATTTAGTCGACTGTTAGAGTAAATTCAGTTGACTAGTATGATGGGTAAAATATCCAATATTTTGGTGAATCGAAATAAGCTTTTAGGTCAATTCAATGGCCTAGTTCTATCTACTGAATATTCTAATACAATTGATCAAATTGAAACATTATTCCATTTCAACTATTTTATTTTTTGATTCAAGTGAACTAGTTTAGTCCAATTCAGTGAACTAGTTCAGTTTAAGAGCCTGGTTCACTATAGTGAACTTTTTTTTTAAAAGTTTGCAGTTTAGTCCTTTTTTTAGCTTTAAAAGTCTTGCAATTTAGTCCCTTTTTCATTTCACAATAGTTTGTACTTTGATTTGGTTTTGTAGTTTTAAAAACTTGTATTTCCAATCCACAAAAGAAATTTTAAAGTAATAAGTTTTGGCAAATCGAATTTCGTAGAAACATATTTGTAGGAAAATATGAGCTTACACAATGACTACAAACATCAACACACACAAGCATACATAAAGAGATATACAATGAATACACCAAACTTATTTTAAGCTGTTAAAATTTATAAATGTTAAATAATTAAATTATGGGTATTATTAACAAATAAAACATTTAATTCATTTACACAATTTGTTATTCATATTTGATGAGTGAGTATTTTACTCACAAACTAACTACATTCGAGCTTAAATATTTGTGACGAAAAGTTGTGTGTAGAAATGAAAAAAAGTATAATTAAGGAGAAGTTGGTGTAAATTGAGCTAAAGGAGTATAAAACATATCATTGACTGCCATTATTGACATCTAAGTATGGGTTACAAAATGAATCATAACTTCATTTACAAAACTTGAAATTCCATTTTGATTCTTATATTCAAAACTAGATGTCTAGAGTTTTTTAACGATATATTATTTGCATATCATATTTAACTTATGGTATGTGCAGTGATTCAAATAACATTGGTTAAGTGTGGAAAATACCATTAGGCAACAAGGGGGTGCTGCATCTGTGCTTCACAATCTGTATTTTGCACCCCAAAACAACAAGTGGCGTACGATTATGCCAACCAAACGCATGTTCATGTTATTGTTCTATAGACTTGATGTAGCTTTTCAAAATTATGTTTGATCAATTGGCATGTTATTAATGTTAGTATGATTTGATTTACTTGTATTTACCTATGCTTAATGCTTCTAGTTTGTTGATTGATGAATTAGTTGATCGATGATGAATAAATTGATGCCTAAGAGAAATTAATTTATTTATTGGATTAAGGAAATACAATTTAGGTAGTTGTGAGACTGTAGATTAGGTTTTCACGTATGAAGTTTGGACTAATCACTAGTTTGACATTCAGGCCTTTTCTAAGAGATATTGAAGTGCACTCTAATCGACTCCTAGACCTATATTTCAGTAATAAGACAACATACTCTTTAAATACCATTTACGATGTTTACACTAACCTTAATTTGAGCATGATAGACGATATAGACACTGTAACTGTATTTCCTGTTTAAGCGTGTGCTCATTGGTAGAGGTTCTAGATATCATTCAGATACATGGATGTTGAGCAAGGTTGATTATTTGGACCAATTTAATTGATACCTTTGGGGTTCTATTGCTTAGAAGAGAGAATCATTGGTTTTTTGTAGTCATTTCTATTTCTTATCGTGACAACTTTTGTTCCCCCACCTTTTTAGCCCTACGGGCAATTGCATAAGAATCTCGTATCTTCCTCTAAAAAGAACTTTTTGTTCTTTGGTTATTTGTTAGGAGTCGAGCGGCAAAACAAGTACCTATAAGCCTGCAATGGATTAAAATCAAACAAATTGCTATACTTTAGAATTAAAATAAGCCATTTTTTATTCATGTTAATGTGTCTTATGGTTGTTTTTGTAAAGTACAATATTCATATTGTTAACTTCATATTCGTTCCATTTTTTGATAGATTTGAATCTACAAGGTCATATATATAGCAGGGAGTCAATGTTCACATTGCGTATGAACGATCGACTGCCTTATATGTTGTAATGACAATCAAAGATGAAGAACATTCACTCATCGGATCTAGATAAGCTGATTTTTAGAGCTGATATAGGAGAAAATACAAGAAAAGTCAAGCCTTATTATACATAAATGCCTTGCAGTATATGCATGATGTAATACTTACCATTCTTTTCACACAACATATCAACCAATATTTGGACATGTTGGCCTATTGGCAGATTGTTATTCTAGAGGTGGTGCCACAGGATTGGACCATTAGATCTATACATCTCTATGTAAGTTTTTCATTTGCATATCTATACACATCATTGTCCTGACATTTTTGCATCGTTTTCCAGACATTTTTGCACCTTGTACAGATGTATATTCATATAGCATTGGATGGTTATCTAGTAAGAGAGCTTGTGAAGGGCACTTTTTATCCATGAACTAACATGCAATCAATCATGGTGGGGAGACGCAGTTGATTGTAGGGACTAGGGCTTGTTGACACCGTGTACATTCCTATTAATGTCCAAGGTGATTATCAGGAGACATGTGCAGTTCATCTTCGAAGGTGGTAGATCATGATCTATGACTCAACACCAAATGCTTATGGAGACATCGACATGACTCTACTATAAAGCCACTGTGTGTATTACTTCTACATTTGCTATAATAGTCAAGCTTCTATATACACTGCACAGACGTGATCAAGAATCTAGAGCCATTAACGTGCACTCGTCTATGGCATAAAGTCTCTCATCAATAGCCTATATCTAAAGATTGTGGGGTTTTTATGTGCATATTTATATGCCTATTTAGAATTATGACGTGATTTCAATTTTGGACTCGAGGATGGACCATCTTTGAGAAGAAAGGTAATCGTGGACTTATGGAGAGGCGAATTGTCATAGATTTTTTTCCATTTGTATATATTAGTGACATTGTATACTTATTCTGTTTTTTATGAATTATTAGTTTTATTTCATTTAGATAATGTTAATTTCTTTATAAACAATGTTTGTGATTTCAATTAATCACCCAAATTTACACAAGAATATAATATGTGGTAATAAAATGTTTAGATTAATTGAATTTATATGTACAATATCACATTGGTTTCACTCAATCAAACTTGTTTTTCGGCTACGAATGAATGGAAAATTTAGTCAATTAATTGGACATTAAACAATTTAACTTCAAGTAATGTCAATATTATAATATGGATACCATTGGAGTAGCATATAATAACAAAGAGTAATGAGTAGAATATCAAATACAAATGCAATGTATAAATATGAAACATGAATCCAACAATTATCTATTCATAATCAATGTATTACTGACAATAAGTGAGCTTACAAATTAAGTTATGAATGTTTAAAATGGGAAAAAATACAATCAACAAAAGTTTGAATCATTGAAATAAAGCAATAGCCAATGTCACGACTTAGGTGGATGGGAATTAGATTCTTGCGTGTTTGGTGATTGTGGCCAACGCCTCAACATTGGGAACATCTCTTTGTAACCACATTTTCTCCTTTGAAAGAAATTTGTTGTTTCCTAGGTCGACTAGCAGGAATGCGTCTTCGTGGAGGCTTTACAATAATTTTTCAAACATTCAAGGGAATTTTCTAATTAACCTCATTACCAACTAGGTGAATAAACTTTGCGTACGTATTAAAAAATGTATCAGTGGTGTAGAAGCAGAGTGAATTGTGTGCTAATCAATTATGTCTACACATGAGAAGAATGTGAGCACATGGTAAATGTTGGAGGTCAAACTGCTTGTAGCAACATGTCTTCTCTTGTATTTCAACAATTTCAGCATGCCCTTAGTCTCTTACTTCAAACTCAAACATTGACACAGGATAGACGATTATGGTACGCGATAACTCAATATGGTCATTGACATTCACTTGTGCCTTTTCAATCCAATATTCATCTCTTACGATAGCCAACTTTCTACATTCATAAAACCATTTTTGGATCATGAACTTTATAGACTCCTTCAACTAAATGATGGAAGGAGATCATGCATGTGTAAACAACGAATTCATATTTTCAGCGATGTTCGTGGTCACCATATCATATTACTGAGATAGAAAACATAATCTTGCCCACATCATCCTCTAAGTAATTTCTTGCCTTCAAATGCATTAACCTCAAACTATGCATATATTCATTGAACTTGTTTTACTTATACGCATGTGCAGCATTTAAGTATGTTTGCACGAACGTATCTATCTTCTCGAATCAGATTTTGTACTTCAATTTCAGATTACTGCATATGTGGTAAGTGCAAAACCCGCGATTGGTATATGGAAAAACTGTGCGAATACCTTTCTTAATGTTGTTGTGTCGATTTAAGATGAATACTAAATTGTCCACTGGCCCAATAACATCTTGTAGCTTCAAAAAAAAAACCATTCCCATGAGGTATCATTCTCGAAATCGACAACACCATAGGCTATATAGAATATATTTGTTCATTTTCATCTTTTGCGACTACCACGAACAATGTCCCTCGACATCTTTCTTTTAGAAATGTATTGCCAATGCAATAATAGGCATTATAGTATTTGAATATATGGCCTGAACGCCATGAAAAAAAATATGAAGTTATCATCATCATCTTTTTTAATCGCAGTTATTGCTTTGAGATTTTTAGTCTATAACGCGTGATAGTACTATAGGAATGCCTTGAGTGACTCGACTAGTTCTCTGGAGACAAGCTCATTGCCTTTTCCTTAATACGCCAAGTCTTTGAGTACGATAAATGAATTCTGTATTCTTTCTAAATATCATCTCAAATATTTCTTGAAGTGCAAATGTGGCTATCATCGTGAAACTTATCGTTGATTAATCACCTAATTAGCCAAGTGCTTACTTATCGGTAACCATAAGGCAGCTGCTCATTTTGACAAGTATGAACCATGTCAATATACATAACTCAAAAATAAGCATTGTTGTTGTTTTTAATTACCTTGATATGCCATTTATATTCATCGAGATTGTACTTCACCAAAAAATAATGTTTATCTTACTTAAAGTGGTTCTTCAAGGTTATTACACTTAACTTATCCTACAGTTCCCCCATTATACAAAAAATCTAGTTAATGCACACATCACCCGATTCGAAACTTGAACATGCATGGGTTGACATGGTTATGGATGGTGAAATAGGTGGCAGAAACCAAAAGTATTGACTTTGGCTTGATGGCGATAGAGCTATCATTGAGCTACTTTTGTACGCTTCACCAATGCCAACATCTTCTGCAGTTTCATCTTCATCATCATTTGCAACATTTCTACGTTCACACTAAAAAGGAAATTGAGTGCTTACAAAGTCTTGCTAACTTATGTGATACTCATGGGCTATTATGATACTTGTATGTATGTTCTATATTATAACGAGGGGAAAAGCCTCCCTTAAGAGTGGTCTCGTCACCTGCTTCTTGAGAAGCATAATAAACAGCAATTAGTGTGCCTTGACTGTGTACTAAAACTATATTGACATTGTAGGAATTGTATTGCTTACATGATTGCTTCTAATGGACGACCTTAACGATGGCACAAAAACTCCACTAATGTTGTGATGTTGGAAAAGTTTGCCTTGGTATTTTCTATCGTCCCCACGTGTTCTATGGTAAGGTAAAGAATACAAAGGCCACACAAACTAGAAACATAGGCTGAATTGTTGAGACTGACAACAATCAAAATCTTAGATTCTGTGTTAATATTTATCGCAATCATAAGCCTATCCAAACATTTTATACTTTCAACAAAGTAGCTTTCTTCCTAATAGTGAACTTAACAAGATTAATTTCATACGATATTTATAATATCTATATAAATTGTTCATAAGTTATGTTCAAACCCATACAAATTGGCATGCTATCTCCACTAACACATTTATCGCCGCCATCTAAAGATTTTTCCATAAACCTCCAAACCGAGTCTGAATTGTTATCAGCATTGGCCCAGCCATAAGTGCATCAAAATGCAAAAAGATATGTTTTTTTCTAGAAAAAAACACATTGCAATACAATTAAGAATTAACAGGAGACACTGTCAAACTCTTAACCAAGTTTCGAGTAAGCTGACTTTATCACCTTACTCGAAACACACATTTGAATTTACCAAATCGTCTTTAACTCCCTATTTTTCTCTCACAACCACATTTTCTCTCCTAACTTAGCATCAAGTACATTCTAATGTTAAACCAAACCATATTAACAACCTTAACCATTAAATTGCTCAATTAAAACATCTCCAATGTACAAACTCATTTGCGTATGTTAAATTAAGAAAAATGAAAGTAGTTACACACTAACCTTTGTACACAACTTCTAATTTTCTTGAATACCCACTTTTTCTCTAGAATAATGAGTAATAATAAACAATCATGTGTAGAGGTTTTGAGACTTTCGGTTTTTGAGATTTTGAAGCTCCAAGGTGAAGGAATAGAGAAGAAGAAAGTGAAGAGAGAAGATTTTTGTGTTTTATAGGTGATTTTGTAGCACGGTAAAAACAAGACATTTTTTACCTAAATGCCAACAGTGGCATTTTTTATTAAGTTTTTCTTACCATGGCAAAAATGAATTTTTGCCCTCAAATGAGGGCATTTTCAATTATTTCCCTTTTTTTAATTATGATAGTTGATGGGTTGCTACTTTTTTTTTTTTATTGTGATAGTTGATGGGTTGTTGACTTTTTTTAATTTTTTTGATGATTGGAATAGAACATATCTATTGCTATTGTTTATCGTTTATTTTTTAAAAAAGCCTAAAATAGTTGCATGTTTGGTTTTTATTTTTTTGGGCTATTATTTTATTTTTAGAGTAATATTATTTTTTAAGTTGCTAGGTTGTTGGCCTATATATTGTTTAAAAAATTCAAAATGAAGAAAAACTTGAAACATGATATGCGAAGCCTAAATTCTAATTCTCATAAGTGATAACTCTAATCTAGGCTTTAGAAGCCCAAATTTATAAGCCCAGGCCAATAAAATCCAGGTCCAAATCTGAGCTCGGGCTTTAATAATTTATACTGGGTTTGAGTTGTTAAAAACTCAGTCCAAACTCAAAAATTTGCCAATCCTATTTATACACACTTAAAATTTAAATTGTGATAATTTAAATTTTGATGATTAGAAATGTGTGTTGAACTTGATACACACTATAGACGATTTGAATGGTTTGGTATTAATTGTTGGGTTATATATTTGTTAATTTAATTTTTGAAAATCCTTATTCGACCCCTCTTGGGTTGCCTAGTTGTAATTTCAACTATTATTAAAATTTTAATAGCTAAAATTTAGTATAAGTTGTAGTTTAAAATGTTGCAACATATAATGTTATATTTATTTTTTGTTTAAATAGATTTATTATTTTAATACCAAAGTTTTCATTAAAATTATACCACCTTTCACTTATGTTTTAATTTTTCTTGATTGTCGTGAATATTCTTTTTGAAGAAGTACTAGCAAATTTACCATGTAAGTTCTATACAAAATCTTTACACCAAATTATTTAATTTGATTCAATTTTTTATTAGAAATATTACAGTTTAACGTTCAATAAAATCATTATTTTAAGCTCTAATAAATTGATTTTGAAACATACAACTTAGGCTTTGTACCATTAATTTTTTGTCATCTCTCTTCATAGTAATCTATCTAGGCCAAATAACCAAAAAACATATTAGTATAAAATTATTAAAAATTCTCATTTACAATAATAAATATTTTATTGTCCTTTCCTATCTCAGTTGTAACCTTTATATTTTCAATGAACCTCTTGACTCTTATTATCATTAAATTCTTGTTAATTTAATTGTTTTCACTTTTTTAAATTTTATACATCTTTTTTTTTAAATACATTTTATACGTCTTAGTTTCTCTTATTTTTTATTCATATAATTTTCAATTTAATCTATTTCATTTTGTTTCAACAATAATTTTAAATTAAACAAAATTTGTCATTTAATTTTCTTATTTTCATATGTTTTTTCTATGCCTTTATCGTTATCATAATTCAATAAATATTCGAATTCCAAATATCCAACTAAAAAATTCTTATCCCATCAATTTGTTGAGTGATCCTACAAGCTTGTTCCTATATCAAAGTTAGATATCAACAATTATAAAAACAAATAAAACAAAATAATAACCACAATATACCACATGTGAAAAATATACATTTGCTCTATTCCATATGCAAAATATATCCTAGAATTTGATTAAATTTAAAGGCGAAAATAATTGTGCATGATTATACATATTTATGTACATAGAGGTGCACATTCTAGAAAATACGATAGCCTTACAGTAAACCTTGATATTGACAAGATCATCTTTAGAGCTTTTATTTTGTAAATTAAATACTTAAAATCTGTTAAAATGAGTTATTAGTAGCTAGCAAATTGAATAAGATAAGAATTCTACTTAAACAAGTCTTTATATATGCATGAAAATTATAAAAATGGGTTTAAAGAAATCTCAATTAATAAAACAACAAAACAAAAAGAGAAAATGAGTACCTATCCAATAATCTCTTTTAAATTTTTGTCCTTCAAATATATCTTGAAGGTTGTTCAGCACAACTTAACATATTGTCGAGTTAATGTACGTTCAAAGGAATCAAAATTTACATCAAACTATTAATATACTTCTAGATGATCCGCATAATATTTAGAAGATACAATTAACAATTTTATACATAATCCTCATATTGCAATATAATTCGCTATTATATTAACATATTTCAAGAAAAATAAAAAATAAAAAACTTACATCTCACAAATCTTTTTGCATGCCTCTGTATCATATTCATAATCATTAATACCAATTTCCGCATGCACATTGACCTTATAGTCTTGAAGTTAGAAATAATGAGATCACACATTACCATGCAATGCTGTCATAATTAAAATTTTGTTTTCAACTAATACAATAATAATATATATTTAACAATAATGGAATAAAGAAAACAAAATATTAACATAAATGGTATCTCATGTGGGAGAAGTTGCTAAGAGAATGCAAAGTGCTCATGATAAGCTTGATAACATTTCTTACGAACTTTATTTCTCACAAATGTACAAATCAAAAGTATCATATAACATATACGTTCTTCAAATATTTCATATTAACAATTTTGATATATTAGTTAAGTAATAAAATATATATATATACACTACAGAAAAAAAGAAGCTTTTAGCGACAATAAAAGTTATCATAAAAAGTGGCAAAAATCATTATTTTTTTTTTTGAAGCATTATTGATAATAAATAATAATTATTTTTTGAAGCATTTACAAAATAAAAATATTTTTATTGATAAATAAGTATTCAATAATACATTAATATGTATTATATTCTTCATTTAAATTTATATAGTACTTAATTTAAAAATATATATAATGTATATTTTAGTGACTTGTTAATACCTTAAAAAACTTTTTTAATTACATATTTATACACTTAATTTAACATCAACATTTAGAGCATGTTTAGTTTTTAATAATATAATTTAATTTTAAAATTTTGAATTTTTTAAAGATGTTTTTTTGAATTAATTCTAAAAACTTAGTAATTATATTCAAATAAAATTTTCAACCTACCATTGAAATTTGAAATTTAAATATATTGATCTAATTTTTATTTTAAAAATATCTTCATAAATTTTATTTATTTTATAATATATAGAGTTTATATTAATTATTTATAAAAATATTTGTCTTATTTAACAAAACTTAACATATTTTTCATCGCAACACTTTTGAATACGGCTTAACTCAAAATCATAATTTATTTTATACCCAAAACTTTACTTTTGAGTGTACTAGAAACCCTAGTTTTGATTACGATTGAACTCAAAATCCTAATTTTAAGTATCTCTTAACTCCAAACTGTAAATTAAGCCATGTGAAAAGTTAGGATTTTAGCGTGCTAAAAAGTCTAATTTTAAGCACCTGGTAAATTATGATTTTAAGTGCAACTATAATTATGATTTCAAAATTTATCGTGCTCAAAAGTTTCGAAAATTGTTTGTGAAATGTTGTTATAAAAGTATTTTTCTCTAAGTTATGATTGTTTGATTGAAGATGAAAAACAATTATAAAAATAGTTAAAGATGAAATTTTGGGTAAAAAGGAGGCCAAATGAGAAATTACTTGGGTTTATTCAATTTGGAAAATTAGGATTCCAAAAAATTAGGAAAATGTAAAAATTTAAAATGAAAGGTACAAAATGGCTATTTAGAGCATTTTTGTCCAAAATTTTTATGTTTAGTTAGTTTGATAAAAATAATTGAAAAAGAATTAATTTCATAAATCTAATGCAAATTAGGGCCATTTTGAAAAATCCTCCTTTCATAATTCAAGACCTTTCTCAGAGGATTGCAAAGATGAAATCTCCAAAACTATGAAAGGAAATTTTCTAAAATAACCTTAAATTTTTTTGAGTTTACGTAAATAATTTCTTATAAAAAAATTTTATCAAACTAGTTGAAAATATATTTTTAGACTAAATTTCCCTTAATAACCCACTTTAATTTTATTTTTACAAAAGTCAATTTTTTTTTTTACTTTACTCTTTTTTCATCAAACCAAACCATTACCTTTCAAAATCTTCACCTTTTCTTCAACAATGGCGACGTCAACTTTGAAGACGGCGACGGCGAAAGAAATCATGCAAACAAATATTATAACCTAACTACAGTAAATAAAAACTATTGATAAGTTTTTTATAGTTTTATTTGTATTCTTTCAACACAAATGAATGAAAGAGTTTCTTGTAGTATGATTTTTCTGAATATGAATAATGTGAACGTATTTGATTGAAATGGGAAGAAATTTTTTGGTCGAAAAATAAAGACTTTATGGAACATTGTATTGGATTTGGTGGAGACATGCTATTGAAATTGTAAGGACCTAAAAAGGAACCAATTTGTCTCGAAAATGAGTACTTTTCGAGAAAGGATAAAATAATTAATTAATATATATAATAAAATAATAATAAATAATATTATATATATTATTTAATAATAATATTAACAATAATTAATAATTATATTTTTTAATTATTCAATAATAATCAATAAAAAAAATTAATAATAATATAATGATAAATAATTAATAATAATAAATAATAGAATAATAACAATTATTAATAGAATAATAATTAATAATATGTGGGATGTAATAATAATAATAATTTATTTATAATAATAAATAATTAATAATAATAATATGAGATGTAATAATAATGTTAATTAGTAATATTTAATAATAATAAAATAATTAATTAGTAAAATTAATAATAATAATAAATAGTAATAGTTATAATTATTGATTATTAATAATTAATAATAATAACATTATTGCTAATTAACAATTAACATTATTGTTACAGATATGAATTTATGAGGCAGTTTTATTTGTTGGTCATACGTTTGGGCAGATAGTGAATAGTATGATACCCTAAATTATTAATTATAGGTCAAAGAAGAAACATTTGAGGGTTGAATTAGTATAGAAAAAACTATCTAATGATGCACATGTAAAAAAATGAAGTTCATTTTCTTCTTTGAAAATTTAGTTATTTTATGACTTTTATATGATGGATATCGTTGTATTATTTCTATAGCCTTCTGACGTTGTCCGTACATTAGAGCTATTTGCGAATGAGTTAATGCACCCGTACATCAAAGAGTTACTTATACCCCTTGATGTTTCTAGCGAGGGTGAGTACGGTGATAATCTATTTTCCGATAATATGCTGACTAGCGCACACATTGATAGCAAGGATGACATAGAACACGTAGTGAATTAGGGTCCAGTACAGAAAGCTGCCCACGGGTAAATTATAAACATGTATATATATGTATATTATTATAAATTATACACATGTCCACTTGAATAATATATGTTACACAGCCACTCCCTTCTAGAGTGCCTACTTCAGTTGACACCTCTTCCAGGACCCAGATAATGCATGATAGGGATCGTTTTTGTGATATTTGATCGATGCAAGAAGAGTTCACTTGAGATATCACAACATTAAAAGAAGAGCTCACTCGAGATTTCTCATTGTTAAGTGATACTATTACCCGAAAAATTGATAGCTTGAGTGTTGATATAAAGGTTTGGATGGATGCCTAGTGGATGGAGATTACATAGTTCATGGATGCGCAGCGAACAGAGATGACCCAGTTCATGGCAAAGTGGGAGGATTTGATGCAAAGATATTCATTTTATGATAACTTTTAGGGCATTCACAATGAGGACGAGAGATTTGAATGGGCAGTCCCCACATTGGCTGATCAGGTAAATATAAATTATGAGATATAAACATATAAATTTGTCCTTATGAATATGGTTTAATGTATAAGTATTACACCAACTGGTTGATTTGTATTTAGTCACACCACATACACTAAATAGATTTTTTTCATATAAGAAATAAGTAGGCATGGACAATTTACAGAGCACTATACAGATGGTAGCAGTATTCCACCAGGAGATAAGTTGGGCCTGGGGCGAGGGACTTAAGCGGTTAATCGGTACGATCGACCTTATAGATCAGTTCGATACGAACAGAGCCCATATATGATGTGGCGTAGGCCTCGACAACGACCCGCTCTACAATATATACCACGTTCGCGGTACGATCATGGACACGTTATCGAGCCGCTTACGCCTATTTCGAAGCAAAGATATGTGATGATGTTGCAGTGGATTGAGGGTACTGACATGTGAATTAAAACAGAGCATATAGCCATTACTCCTAATTGGCTCCATGGGATTATAAACTAGAACACGTGGCTAAAAGATACTATAAGTTATATTTGCAATTTTTAGTTTCTTTTCTTTTTTTTCCTCTTTATTTTTGTTAAACCCTAAAACTATGTGTGCACTTTTTTCGCTAACATATTTATTGTATAACTTAGCATGTTGACGAGTTTTTAGACATGGTCGCACATTGACAGTTAGCCATGCCTTGGGCAATCTCTTAAGAGTGGACCATTGCATCCACGCAGCTCTATGTATGCATTATAATGTGAATATATTATATTGTATACACAATTGTTATAATTGATATAAAAAGGTCTCATGTTTTCATTGTTTGCGTTGTAGGCCACCCTTGAGGCAATATAATAGGATGTGGCCAATGGCATTAAATAGATGAGATCATGTTTCAATGGCGTTGATGTCATACAGTATGTAGCTAGGGACAATGAAGGCGTGCGTATAAATTGGGAGATAGTCAATGTTGTTTACATTCTAGTCACATGTAGTGGTGCCCATTGGGTTGTATGTGCCATAAAATTTTTGGATCATCACATCACGGTATATGACTCGTTACCTTCATCACACTCATATGCTCGATGGAAGGCCATATGAGACCTCTGTGCCGACTATTACCTTATCTTATACGCCATGTTGAGATATATAGGGCAAGGCCAGAGATAGGGAACAACATAGAACCTTTCACAATTGAATAAAAGACATCAGGCGTGCCAAGACAACATTTAGGAAGTGGTGATTATGGGGTGTTCACGTGCAAGTTCATTGAGTTGCTTGGATTGGGTCATTCATTTGACTTTGGCCCTGGTCACGGTGTCTTATTAAGGCGTAAGATTGCACTGGACTTATTCATAGGCAAATTATTATAGAATATTGTCAATATGATATATGACAAATATGTGTATATAAAAATATTTATATTTTCACGAAATTAAATTAGTCTAAAATAGTGTTAATGAAACATTATCAAGTAAAAAAAATATTTGAATGATTATATCCCGACAAAGGAAATTAATGAGAGATATAGTAATAATAATATATTTCAACAACGAGCACTCATATTGGGTAACTTTAATTAAAAACACATTATCTTAAAGATTGGATTTAAACAGATATTATAGTACTTGAAATGTTCGTATATATGAAATTTTAACGTTAAGACAGTTTGTGTATTATTGTGCTGTGGGGTTGTTTGTTATTTATTTTTATGGGTTTGATATTTTAAAGAAATATTCTTTTTTTTTATATTTTTTCTTTATTTTTTATTTTTTTAAGGTGTTGTGTAATTTGCATAGGGGGTTTATGTAATATATTAGGATTATTATGTTATTTTATCAAGAAATATTCTTTTTACGAGGGATTAAGTAATTAATCATGAGACTTATATAGTATTTTCAAATTGAAACAAATTTCGGTACCAGACTTTCGGGTACCCAAAAAACATAAGGTACTTGAAAGTTGGGGTACCCTTTCGAGTCCCATTTTCAGGTGCCTATATTTTTCAGGCATCCAAAATTGAGAGTACTCAAAAATGGGTGCTTGCATACTATACATTAATAATTATGTTATTATTAAACAATTAATAATATAATAATAATAACTAATAATAATAAAATGAAAGTAATTATAATAATTAATCATAATAATAATAATAGTAATAAATAATAATAAAATAATATAATTAATAATAATAATTAACAAAAGTAATAATAAGTTATTAATAATAATAGTTTTTGGGTATCAAATTTCCTTATTATTAATTCTTATACTTTTAATCTTGATATTATTGTAATTAATCGAATAAGTCGTGACATATTAAACTTTTCAGTAAAAAATTATTTTAAGCACTAAAATTATTTTAATAATACAACATCAATATTTTCATTTATTAAAAGATTAATAATAATCTTGACTCTACAAAAAAAAATAATAATATTATCATGCTAGTCTAAACAGATTGGATTGCGACACGTCGCACAATTGTGGTTAACTTCTTTGTAGCATGAGAATGTTTTTTTAACCACATTTTTGCCCGTAGACGGAATAAGTTGTTTCCTCAGTCGACCCGTCAGTACCCTCCCCGAGGTGGCTTAACGATTATATTTTGAATCTCATCAGGAACAACCTAATCACACTTATTACCTATAGGATATATATTCTTTGCATAGGCCAACACAAGTGTGTCATTCGTATAATAATGGGAGAAAAAGTTGTTATATTGTCCTCTAATAAAACGGGTTGCTATAAGTGTATGTGGGCAAGGTAATTGCATTGATCAAATTGTTGGCATGTGCAACTCTTTGCGCGTAAATCCATCACGTCTTCTTGTCCCACGCTTTTCACCTAAAATTCAAAACTGGAAATATGGTACACCATTAGTCATTTTGATTTTACTTCATGCTTGTTGACTATGGCTTAAGCCCAAAGGGAAAAGGGGTTTGTGGTTCACATTTTGCGACTTCTTCCCTTTTATCATAGAACCACCCTTACATTACTGATCGGATCCAATCCAACAATACTATAATTGGGAGCGTTCGTGCATTCCTCAATAGTGCATTCATGCTCTCAGCTATATTTGTAGTCAATGTGTCATATCGTCGCTTTGCAAAATGTGCTATAGTCCATCGATGAAAACCTACTTCATTCTCTAGGTAGTTTGTCGCTACTAGATGTATACCCCTTAACTTGTCTATCTAATCATTGAACTTAGCAAATGTATAAGCCTTAGCAGCAATGTAATACCTAGAGAAGAAGGTCTTTGACATTTTCTCCCTCATTCTAAATTTTGCCTTAACATTTCCATGAATATGATACGTACAAAAGCAATGATATGCATTTGGGAAGACTGTAACTATGCCTTTCTCAATGCTATTATGTCAATCCGAAACAAAAATCAAATTTGATGTTGGCCCAATTGCTTCACGAAGTTTTGACAAAAACTATTCCCAAGATGCGTCGTTATTAGAGACTCCAATTTCTTATATGTGATTATTTCTGTCAACAGCAGCTACCAAAAACAAAGTCCCCCAACAGGTCCCTTTTAGAAAGGTACTGTCAAGAGCAATTACCAGACGAATGGCTCCACGAAACCTTTAGACAAATGCACAAAAGGCTATGAAGAAATATAAGAAATGATTCTCGTCATCATTTTCAATATGTGTGATTGTTTCCAAGTTTGTCTCTTGTAACACATGACAAAGTCGAGGGAGTGCCTTAAATGACTTAACTGGGTCTCTGTTAA
Organism: Azadirachta indica; assembly: GCA_022749755.1. Classification (NCBI taxonomy): domain Eukaryota; kingdom Viridiplantae; phylum Streptophyta; class Magnoliopsida; order Sapindales; family Meliaceae; genus Azadirachta; species Azadirachta indica. Next base: position 23,665,218 of record CM040441.1, read on the forward strand.
CTAATCAACGCACTTCTTCTTTTGCTAACCATGCCTTCTTATAAGATACAAGCACCCCACAATCATTATGTTTGTCGTCTCGAATGTTTTTTGGTGTGTAAATTCTACTAGGGTCTTGGAATTTGCTCAAGACATGTTCAGCAATTAACCAACTACTAGCTTGTCGATGGCCATCCTGCATTTGATCACTTTGGCATGTGTGCACACCCATAATTCGTGTGATGCAGAAGTACCCATTAGTTCTGTCATTATTTATAGCACGCATCCGCTATTTACATCCATCTACAATATATGTTACCTCAAAACGTATCATTGTTGATTGATAAATGACGAACTAAAAACGCCTCCTCAACACGATAATATTGAAATAATGTCGTAACTCCTTCTTTATTCTAAAAATCTGCTCCACGTGGAACTCGACATAGCATCTGGAAATATGGTAAATGTCATTGGAATGGGAAGAATAATACGGGTAAGAGCTGAATCCCTCATCGCATTATCTTCATAGGCCATTGATGTATTGGTCGGTGCCTCACCACTAACATCTTCTCTTACAATGGTGTTCTCATCACAATAATTCATTCGACTTCATTTCCCGTAACAATATGTTCTTTGCATAGATGGTTGATTGTCAAAGTAGTCAAGTGTAAGATCTTTATTATATGGGGGCGGTGAACATACACTATAATTAACCGGCCCTTTATAACAGAGCGTTGAAAAGTAAGGTACATCTTCGGAGTGGAATTCACTGTGATCTTGAGAATTTTGTCTACCATCTCCCGACATGTTATGGTCAAATGGTGTACAAGTTGATGGGTCTACATTGTTAAAGCGATTATTGCCCTTAGAAGAGATAAATGGACGTGCATATGGTTCTCAAATTATATCTTCAAAGGTAGTAGTTCATGTCATTCTAGGTTCTTCAGATTTTGTTACTTCCGCTCCAATAGTGCAATCCAAAGTTATATATAAAATAGTCGAACCACCAATTGAGAGCCATTGGCATTAAACAAATGCACTAGAGACAACAAATCATGGTCATCAATTATATCAGCTGGAATAGGTGCAATGGACAAGTCACCATACTCTTTAAACTTTGCTTTTATACAAATTTTGAATTCTCTTTGATTTATCCGGAGTTAGGTATATATCATGCCTGCTAGATTTTGGTAGTTAGAATTTCTTGTATAGTAATAAGTCGAACTTTTCCACCAATATATTTTTCAATACCATCATCAAATATTTCCTACGAACCGTCGTAGTGAACAAAAAATGTTACTAACACTTCTATACTTGTGTAAATTTATAAGAATTCAATATTATTATAATATAAAAATACACTAAAAATATGTAATGTTTACTCACCCATTATTTTTTTTCCTAAAACCATTTTTCAGGTATGGGAAAAATTTTTTCTGTAAAGTAAAATTTTTCGGCTAAGGCAAAATTGACTTCACCTGAAAACCACTTATTGGATAAGGTAAAATTTGGCATTACCCGAAAAGTAGTTTTTGGATAAGGTCAAATTTTTTTTGGATAAGATAACTTTTTTCGGGTAAGGCAAAACTTGTTGGGTAAGGCAAAATTTGACCTTACTCGAAAACCACTTGTTGAATAAGGCAAAATTTAGCTTTACTCGAAAAGTGATTTTCAAGTAAGGCCAAATTTATTTTTGGGTAAGATAACCACTTTTTGGGTAAAGTAAAATTTGGCCTCACCTAACAACTGATTTTTGAATAAGGATAAATTTTGCCTTATCCAATAAGTGGTTGTCCTACCCAAAAATAAATTTGATGTTATTCGAAATTCATTTTTTAGGTAAGCTAAAATTTTACCTTACCTAACAAGTAGTTTTTGGATAAGGTTAAATTTTAACTTATGCAATAAGTAATTATTTTACTCAAAATTTATTTTTAAATAAGAGCATATTTTATTTTACTCTAAAACTATTTTTTAGGTAAGGTCACATTTTTCTTTTTTTTAGTTGTCTTATCCAAAATAAGAGGCTATTTATATAAACTCAAAAAAGTATAAGGGTATTTTGAGAAATTATCCAACCCTAAGCCCTAGTGAAGTAACTAACTGAAAACAGAATGGGAAAGAAGAACCAATCGCCATCGTCATCAGAGCTCCTGCAAGCACTCGAAGACTTCAACAGCAAAGAAAACTGGGACAAGTTCTCCGCGGTAGCGGCGACTCCTTCGAGTGGTACGCTGAGTGGCCTCGGCTACGCGACCCGCTTCTTTCTCTTCTCGGAGCTCCCTTCACCACCTCCGCAGATTTTGGTGCCTGGTTGTGGTAATTCCCGCCTCTCTGAGCACCTATACGACGCCGGATTTCATGGCATCACCAATGTCGATTTCTCAAAAGTTGTTATTTATGACATGTTGCGCCGCAATGTGCGTGATTGCCCTGAAATGCATTGCCGTGTTGTGGACATGACTAATATGCAGGTAAATTATTCAACCAACGTGAATTAGGGTTTTATTTTTTAAATACTACTCATAGAAATTTGTATCTCATTTGGCGTTATGTTGATGAGTGAATTTCAAGAAAATTTATGGCATTATACCCACTGTCCACTTTATGAATGACGCTTTACTAGCGATGAATAGCAAAATCGTTTTACTGGTATTTTGAATAACTAGAAGCATTTTGGAAGTAATTACGGCACTGCAGAAATTTGCTTGATGAGTGATTTGATTAGGATCCTGCCAGGAGTTTTGACCCCATTCCACAATTTATGTTATTTTGGACCCCTTGAAACTTTTATGGCCTTAATTATGGAAGACGGATGCTTGTAGGCTATGTGTTTGGCAAGATAGATAGCTGTATGCAAAAATATTTCGCAAGAAGGATTGCATGTAAGTTGTTTTGCACCAATTTGCAAGACAATGTATTATTATGCAAGTTTTTGTCTTGCACTTTGTTATTCGAACGCTAAGTTTGTCTTTTCAACCTAGTTTGGGGTAAAAGAAAACTTTGATTTTGTTGAAGGAGTCAAGACTCATGACAAGGCAACAGAATGGTTCCACCTCATAAATTTTTTCTTCAAATTGTTACAACTATTATTTCGGATTTTATAGCTTTTACGTAAAAATTTAATGCAGTTTTTTGATATCAAAAAAGCATATGGAGGAGTGCCGGTGGGTGCTTTTCTTAAAATCATTTTCTGAGTAAGAAGAGCACTTGAATTGTTTTTGGAGAAGTTCTTTTAGTGCATTTAGGAGCAATTTTGGTACTGTCAGAAGTGCTCTTCTCTTAGTGAGAAATATTTTTATATCTATTTCATAATGTTTGGTTGGAATAAACTAAAGTTAAAAATATCATTTGGAGTGCTTTTGGAAGAGTACTTAGTAGGCACCCTAAATGCACATGTTGAATTGATCTTCAGAAAATTGCTTGATAGGTCCATTACAAAAAGTGGTTTTACTAAAAAGTCTGAGACAAAACTTTTGCGAGCAATTACCGTAAACCATCTTGAACTGCTGTTACTTAAAAGTGATTTTACACAAAAATGCTTTTTATGATAAATACTAGTTTTTTGAGGCTATTTGGGTAAATGTAGTAGGTTTGGATGATACTTCTAATTTCAATGGATTCATTTAATGACGAAAAATCTTGTGAGATGTGTTTTCCTCTTCCTCTCTGTTGGATCAGTTGTTTCCGCCTCTTTTACTTCTGTTGATAGTATGATCTCAGATTGAATGGGGACATAAGTAAGAACTAAACTTGCTTGTTTCCGCACAGTTCAAAGTTAAAAGCATTGAGCATAAGATGATTCAATGGAGTATAATTTTTTGTGATGCTGGTGTTTAATTAAATGCAATGCTGTGTGTCAATACAGCCTCATCTTATTGGATATGTATGAATATTTAACTTATTGTCGATTCGTCATCAATTTGATTTGGATAAAACTTGCCTTGTGACAACATTGTTCTCACCCTTTCCCTATTGTGTAGATCCTTCAGCCCTTGTTTGATAATCATTTTCCTTTGCCATCTAAAAGCGTTATGAACATCTTATGGGGAATTTGATAATCATCTAGTATTGTTGATGCAAGGGAAATTCTCCCTCCCTCTCTCTCTCTCTCTCTTATCAAGTCCCTTTTTGGTCACAATTTTTTTTTTTTGTGCGAATCATTAACTTGTTAGTTCTTGTTATTTGATTTTGATAAGTTGTCTTCTCTAATGATACAAAACTTGATTGATGCTTCACCTTTTTGGACAATATTATTTTATTTTTTTCTTTTCTTTCTCTGATTTTTAAAACTTTTAGCAGTTCATGGATGAGACTTTTGATGTTGTTCTTGATAAAGGTGGACTGGATGCTTTGATGGAGCCAGAGCTTGGCCCTAAGCTGGGGAATCAATATTTTTCAGAGGTGGACTTTGAATTGAGATTATTATTATTATTTTTGGTTGATTTGCTTCAATAGCGAATGAAAAATATGATTTTTTGTTGGTTCACACAAGTGGAATTGCGTCATTAGGTGAAAAGGCTTCTGAAATCTGGAGGGAAATTTATTTGTCTTACACTGGCAGAGTCTCATATTCTAGGTACTCTTGTCTTGAATTTATTTCTGTCACTTAAGTGAACACATTATTGCTTGCTTGTTCATCTAAGTTCTCATGAAGAATATTTATTACTCTTTTTGTTCAGAATGGCCTTTGTATGTGGATATGCAAATGCAGTTTTGTTGTGGCTAGTATTTATTTACTGAATCTTCAATTGCTTGTTTGTATCTGTTTTAGATGGATATTGAATCCCTCTCTCTTTCTCTCTTCCAGGTTTGCTTTTCTCCAGGTTCCATTTTCGGTGGAATATGAGCGTTCATGCCATACCACAAAAATCATCTAGTCAGCCTAGCCTTCAGACTTTTATGGTGGTCACAGAGAAAGAAAATTCCTCTGTAGAGCACCAAATAACATCATCATTTGGTCCCTCTTCTCTTGATTGTAACAAAGATCAGGTAAGAGTAACTGACATGTCTCTTTTTGACAATCTGATGAAGTATTCTATAATAAATGATGAATGAAACATATTCAAAATGGTGGATATGCTTATTAGCTTCCTACTTAATGAAATGTATGCATTTTGGAACTGAAATTGATTGAAGTTTTGATGTATTGTTGAGTTTTCAGGCTCTTGGGATTCATGAAGCCCTTGAAAATGAGAATCAAATTCGTAGAGAATACTCCAACGGCTCTGATATATTGTACTCACTTGAAGATCTACAACTGGGGGCTAAAGGGGATCTGACAAAGCTTACCCAAGGTCGTCGGTTTGAGCTTATTTTGGGTGGAGAAGGTGGCTCCCGTTTCAGTTACAGGGCCCATTTTATTGTACCAAAGGTGTGTCTTTTTATACTTATTTGGTTTCCTTGCGCTTCATATGGCAAACATTTTTGCAAATTAAGCAACACTACAATAAACAAATTGCATTTGAACCTTGATTGCCAATAAACTAGAATTTTCAGCTATTTTGGATTAGTTTAATAAAAGACATTAGCATTTACTAAAAGTGTGAAACTCTACAATGGACTTGACTTTGGTTTTTAATTTTGCTGATTCTGTCACTTTTTACGGAAGAAGAATCACTGAATATAAAAGGCAAAAAAAGGGTGGGATGGAGAAGTTGATGTTTAGTTGATCTTAGGTTCTAATCCTAATGAGAAAAGGCAAATATACACACACACACACACACACACACACACACACAAACATAGGAGGGTCTGTTTATGTGTTTGACATGTATGTTACAGGTGGCTGTTGACATGGACCAGCAGCCAGCTGAACCTACTTTGAGCCAAACCAATTCTTCAAATTTGACAAACGAAAAAATTCTGTAAATCTATTGGTTCTGTAAGAACCTAGTATGTAATTTTGAAGTACAAAAGAAAATTTAGAAAAAAGGTTCATATGTCATAGTGCCTAGATAGTTTTAATTGCATTCAGGATTTCGCCAAATGGTAAACACTTTACTGGGGCAAATTTTAGGTTCTAACCTTGTTATAAAGAGGAAAAGGTTTTCAGATTGCTCTTGGATTTTGGACTCTCATTAGGTTGAACATGTTTTTCTGCTTCCAGGACACTTCAATTGGCTAACAATATTAAAATGTTTAGCTAGTTCCATTAAGTTTATCTTGAATGTGTCTAACTATGGAATTTGTTAATTTTAACTTGCTCTTTTCACAAAACAATTAAACTTTTTAAAATTATTTCTCGTTCTGATTGGAAAAGGGTAAAGTGTGCTGCCTATGCTCCGCCTCTGCCGTCTCTTTCTTAGTGGGCAAGAAGAAAACAATATAATTACTCTCCAAGTTAATTATCTTTTTCTTCACTTTTTCGGTCTGTTTGCGTGAGAACAAACAAACAAAAGCACAAACACAAATTGTGTTACTCTTAGCAATAGTTTTGTTTTGTCAAACTTTGCTTCTGTTCTTGGATGAATTTATCCCTCAACATTTCATGCATACCCAATTTGGGTTCTTCCTGTTGAAACGCATAACTGAATGTTAAATTTCAGACTTGGGCTCATGAATGGCTCTTCTCTTCAGAAGGACAATGGCTGGTAGTTGAAAGCTCAAAGGCTGCACGCCTGATTATGGTACTTCTTTGTGGGACAATCTCATAATCTTGGAATTTATTATTCTTAAATTGCAAAATCTGAATAGTACTTTTATCTATTAAATGAAGGTTTTATTAGACATGAACCCTGCCAGTGCCAGCATGGATGATATCCAGTAATATCTTTCTTCAGTTTGTATACCAATGAGATATTTTTGTGTTAAAAGTTCTGTACTAGTAATTACAAAGGTTAATGGTCTATATTTGCTGATCTTCCAGAAGGACCTGTGTTCCTCTGGTTAAACCGTTGGCACCTGGGAAAGATGACCATGGAGCTCAAATACCGTATTTTACTATTAGCATTTACTCCTTTTTCAAATTTGCATGATTCATTCTGACCTTGTTGTATCATTTGTGAAAACCAAAAATTTTGATGTTATTCAATGTACATTAATGTTGTAGCTCAAGTTTTGTTTCACTAGTGATCTGCATAAGGCAGGCAGAAAATGCTAGTTTAGTCCTTTGATGTGTTCCGTAGGTTCCTGACTTATTCTCAGATTCTGTGTTCATTACAATTAGAAATCACAAGTAATTATCCCTTACCTCAAACAAAGCACAATTCTATGACTAAAGTTTGTTGTCTCTTTTAAGTACACTGGAAAAATTTTCAATTTTAGAAGGCTATGAATTTAAAGATTCTTTGCCTATGGTACTGTGTGCTTATATAGATTACTTGTTGCACTTTCATTATTGTTACCATTGTGGATGAAGTTGTTAATAAGTTATATTCAGACACATGGCTGCATGAATCTATATCTTCATGATTTGCATTCCCCTATTACATGGATTCTTAAAGTGTACTGATATGGTGCAACTTATTATGATACAAAAGTTTTCAAGTTTTCCTCAGTTTGGCATTTTTGGTTCTTGATGAATTGCATCTTGATGCACACATGATTTAATGTGCATGATGGCTAGTGATGGGATTGAGCAGCACAACACTGTTCACCAGGTCAGGACTTTCATAAATCTGTTTCCTTTTCAGTGCTTTCATGATAACGTTTGCACTGTCTGTGAAGTCCATTGCTTGCAAAAAATACTAACTCACATTTTGAAGTTGAAGATGTTAGGTTCTATGATAAAATTTTGTGCTTGTATCCTCTGTGTGTGTTAAATGTCTGCGGTTAGGAACTCTGCTTTGTAGCCTTTTTTCTGATTATCTAAAACTTTAGCCAGCAATAAAACTTTTGGTCTGAAGTTTGATGTTAGTTATTTAAAGATCATTGTCATTGTATTGTCCTACTGCTGATTAATTTTCAGAATAGTCTGAAATGAAATCCTTTCTTCACGAGAATGTAAATGCCCAGTGAATGTGAAGAAGCACCAAAAGTTTCTGTGACAAGGACATAATGGAAGTTACAGGATGCGCTTGCTTTAGTAGATAATAATTGCAAACAGAGTTTTCCTTGGATGTGAAATGCATTTCAGTTCCAAAATCTCGATGAGGCATGTCTCAAGTCTCATGTAAGACAAGACAATGCACCTCAAGGACTGCTAAGGAACATGCAGACCTTTTTGACCACAGGATAGGCAGTTGAGCCATAGAGCTAGGTTATTTGCTATTGGGAATCAATATATAGGAACTAATAAGGCTTCCAGCTTCTGGCCTCTATGTTTCATGTGAGCATAGCTGCAATTTAATGCGTAGCTTGGTTTCTCTGTTGATACTATATTTATAATTCTAGTGTTTGTTCTTTATTATTGTTATTGTTTAAATATTATTGCCTTTAGAGTTTGTTGGCAGCCTGTTCTTTAGATCATCTTCAATTGCTCTTGAAATTTTCTATTGATTTTTTGTCACTTTTGATATGGGTGCTAGTTGCTACAATGACCCTCTATGTAATTTTGGAATTTCTACCTTTGACCTTTTAAGCGATGGGGTCTAGATCTTTACAACATTGGTGAATCATCAAAATTGTTCTTGCTCTCTATTTACTGTAGTTCACATCTTCCTTAACTGAACCCATAATTGTTGAATGATGTAGTTTATGAGAAGTTGATCCTGGGGTCCTTTGCCTTTGGCCGTCTGAAGATCTAAAATTTCGTCGCCTTGTTTTCCAAAGAACTCAAGGCCTGGTACAATCGGGATATTTCCTCATTTTCCTAATTGGTCAACATAAGCACATGTGATATGAATCATATGTTACAACAATTTCTTTCTAAAATAAAAAATATGTCAATAGTGTTGTAGAGATCTTAACTTAGTCTCTATCTTAGTGAGCCTAACTTGAGTTCTCAAGTGCTCGTATTTTAAATGACAAATTGAGATCTCATATCTTGCTATAATCAAATCATCATGATAGTAAATATACCATGTTCGATTCTATTTGAAATAAACTTCATTTGGACCTAGTCAGGGCGACACACTTTTATAATACAAAAACTAGATATTATTAATGTCTCATATTAACTTGTTGCAATCAACAATTAAGTGATCACTCGTGTAAGTAAGTTGATTTTATATCTGATGATATATTATTAGGGTATTAACATATACGTGTCATTATGCAATACATTATAAAGAAATAAATGAAAGAACAAAAACTTCATTTATTCATCAAAGTAACATCTCAATACAATTAAAAACATAATCTATGTAATTCCAAAAATCGAGCATGTGATGAATAAACATACCTAATAACTGCTTTGGTAAATGGATCAGTTACTATTGGTTCATAGAAATATATTGAATAGTCACTTCTTTATTTGTTACAATACTTCTTACAAAATTGTATTTAGTCACGGTGTGTTTGGATTTTTTATGGTCCTTAGCATTTTTTGTGAAAGATATAGTTGCATGATTATCACAATATATAATGACCAGTGTAGCAATAGTTGTGATAATCCTAAGATACTTAAAAAATCTCTTCAGTCAAACTACCTCTTGTACTGTTGTCGAACATGCCATAAATTCAACTTCCACAGTTGATAGAACTGTGCCTATTTGTTTCTTATAACTTCATAAGATAATTCATCGATTAAGTAGACAAACATATGCAGAGGTTGATTTTTGCTCATCTAAATCTCCCCTCCAATCTATGTCTGATTATTCAACTAAGCATAAATTATCTCCTTGGTAGTATAAAAAGTTGTCTGCCCTTTTAAGTATGTTAAAATCCTTATGACAATATTTCAATGCTTTTATCTATGATTAGATTGATATCTACTTATTAATCTAATAATATAGCAAATGTCAGGCCTTATATACATTATAGCAAATATGAGACTACTAGTGATACTTGAGTAAAGAACTCTAATTATTTTTTTACATTTTTGTGGAATTCTAAGACACATATCAAGGCTAAGAGTTTGTTCTTTTGAGAAAGGAGTATCCATGACTTTATAACTAGTGATTTTGAATTTCTCAAAAATCTTCCTAAATAAAAATCTTGTGACAAAGCTAGACGTTTTCTTGAATGATTTCTTAGATCTTATCTCCGAAGATATAAGCTAACTCATCCATATCTTTCATCTCAAAATTTAAAAATAACCATTCTTCAATGATTTTAACAAACTCTTTATCTTTCCCAACCATCAAAAAATCATCCAAATATAAAGATGATATCATAAAATTATCTTCAAATATCTTTACATACATATAATGGTCCTCATTAATCATAGAGAATTCATAACAAATTACGGCTCAATAAAACTTAAGATAACATTGTCTAGGGGATTCTTTTAGCCTATACATTGATCTTTTGAGATTACAAACTTAGCGCACTAGGCTTTTAGTAATAAACCTTAAGGTTGTTCTATATATATCTCCTCCTCTGAATTTTTTATTGAGAAATGTTGTTTTTTACATCCATTTGATGTAATTCTAGATCTAAATGTGTGATTATAGTTAGGATCAAACAAATGGAAGCATTACTATAAGTGAAAAGGTTTCCTCATAGTTTACACCCTTTTTTTTGGTATAGTTATTTACTATTAATCGTGTCTTATATCTTTCAATTATACAACCTGTCTTTCTTTTAATATGAAGAATCCTTTTTTTGCCAATGGTTCAACGAGTAGGTGGTAAATCAACCAAATCCCAGACTTGAGTAACTCTAATGGACTTCATTTCTTCTTCTATTGCTTTTATCAACAATTTCCTAGAAGATGAAGTGAGAGTTCTTAGCAAAAGTCTTTGGTTCATCATTATCATGTGAAGTAATCATAAAATTCTCCCCTTCAATCTCAAAGTGACAATTTAGGATGATTGTATGATTATTGATACAAGTTGGTCCAATCAACCCTAAAGGAGCCTCATTCCCATTAGGATTGGAATCTTAAGAAAAATCTTTTAATACCTTTGTTTGAAATATCACTAGAATTATCTAATTCATAAAATTAAATATTCTTGTCTACTTCCCCAATTCTTTTGATTGGAAATTTATTTGCTAAAAAAATAACGTCTTTGGATTCTAGTTTAGTTATTATTCCATTAACTTGTTCACCAATAGGCACATATCCTTTTTGAGTGTTTAGGATACCTAATAATGATACATTTTCTACCCCTTGCACCTAATTTACTATATTTATGTGATGGATTGTCAGCATAAGCCGCAGACTCATGGGGTTGCAAGTACATTAGATAAGGTTTTCTATTATAACTATTATAACTCATAAAGAGTAGCATTAATTGATTTGAAAGGAACACAGATAAATATATATATATATATACATGATAGTAAGTAATGTATCTCTCTAGTAAGATACTAGAAGATTCACTTATGCTATCATAAACTTAACTATTTCTAATAAAGTCCTATTCCTTCTTTTCACCGTACATTTTGTTGCAGAGTTCTAGGAAATGTTAACTTTTCATCACTATCTTTCTATTATATAGTTCTTTAAATTGTTCATAAAGATATTCACATCCCCAATCAATCTTTAAGATTTTGATCTTCTTATCCAATTCATTTTCAACCAAGTTAACATATAATTTGAACTAGTCTAATGCTTCTTATTTATGTGAGATCAAGTAGATATAATCAAAACATATACAGTCATCAACGAATGTAGTAAAATGATATGCTCCATGCCTAACTCTTGCATTCATTAGTCCATATATATCAAAATGAACTTGTTACGTGCCTTTAGTTTTTGCAGTTCAGTCTTCCATTTGTTTTGCTTGGTACTTTATTTTATTGTTTTAATTATCTTTGAATAAGTCAAACCACTTGTTGCATTGTTAGAGTCAGTTGCTTTTTGGTTGACTTTCTATTTGATTGGCACGTTACTTATTCAGTGAGAAGTAGTTGCAAAAGGTTTGTTGCCTTATTATTTAAAAGGTATGAATGTAGAAGAGATAGGACTCTCATTTAAAAATTATTTTGATATCATTCTCAACATTTTGGAGGTTTTAGGCTCTCTTAAATGGTTTGATATCCTCTTTACATTTCTTCATCTTAATTATTCAAAATACGCAAAGGAAGCAAACATCAACTAGCTCGGTTATACCAAAGTGATATCAGAGCTTGGCGATGGAGCAACATGTGGAATAATTGGAGAGGACGATAGGGTCAATTGCTGAGCAAGGAGAACTGTTACATGCAATGGCAGAGATGATCAATGAGCTTGGCATCCAATGGACGAAATTGCTTATAAACCACATAAAACAACAAAAAACTCTGCAACATCAAACATTAATGGCCAACAAAATGCTAGTGAGAGTTAGCAAGAGCACTCCAATAAATTTTATATGTCAAAATACTAAAGATTTATTTTCCTTATTATAAAAGGAGAGACGACCCATCCGTACGACTTTGTAAGGCGAAGCAATTTTTTTAACTTCATGACATCTTAATAAATGATCTTGTGATATTGGCCCCTTTTTATTTGAATAAGGATGTTCACTTATGATACCAGTTGCTAAAACAAGAAATGCAATCATCTCTTGGGAAGGCTTTAAGGAGAGGTTAGACTCGAGGTATAACCTTAATTAATTTCTTGATTTCTATGGAAACCTTACCAAATTGCAACAAACAGGGAATGTGCAAGAATATTAAGAAAAGTTTGAAAAGCTACTCATTAAAGCAAGTTTATTGGAATCAACTAAGAAAGTTAGCTTTTTCTCAGTAGTTTTCAGGACTCTATTTAGACAAATATTAGAGCTAACAAACCACGCACCTTGGCATTAGCAATTGGGTTAACTTGATTATATGAAGCTAGAGATATTTTCCTATGGAAGATTAGTTCATCCATTTCTAGAGTTAGTCCATCACCATGCAACTCCACCAATACTCTCCTAATTAAAAATATGAATATTGGGAGCTAAATGCGAGAAGGCGAAAAGGGCTACTTTTAATTATAATGACAAATTTAAGCCTGGGCATGTTTGTAAGATTTTATTCTTAATACAAACTATCATTTTAGATGGTGATGATATTGTGGAATTGTAGGGTGATGAAGTTTAAGAAGAGCTGTCACCAAAAATATCCTTGTACGCAATTGTTGGTTAAGTGCACTTGACAACATGTGAGTTCTTGGCACATGAGCATGTAGTTATACTTATTGACTCGGGCAATACACAATTTTATAAATGAGCAACTAGCATAGAAAGTGGGGCTCTAGTCGGTTCTGAGTGGGCGTTTAGATGCAATGGTTGCTTCTAGAGAAAAATTAGCAAGTCCAGGTAAATATGTTCACACACAACTTAATTTACAAGGATATCCAATCTTTGTGGATTTTCATTTGTTGTCACTTGAAGGGTATAATATGTAATGGTTAAGCACTTTAGGTCTGATTGAGTAGCATTTTCCAATTTATCTATAAAGTTTATATTAAGAACTAATCGGATTAACTTACAAGGCTTAACAAGTCCAAAGAATCAATTTGTAGATAGTCGAGAGTTCAAACAACTAGCTAAGAAAGTTTCGGCTAAGAAGACACATCCTGACTATTCTAGTATACATACATCCATAAATCTGCTAAGTGCTACAAAAATATGAAGTTATCCTAGCTAAACCAAATGGCTTACCCCTGAGTCGATCATTTAACCATTATATTCAATTGCAAGCTGGCCAATAACTTGTTTCAGTCAAAGTATTCTCATTATCTAGTAGCACTCATTATAGTATCAGCCTATACCCATCCCCAATTATCTTAGTGAAGAAGTATGACAGCTTATGGAAAATGCGTGTTGATTCAACAAGATTGCCATCAAGGAACAGTTTGCAATTTTGATCATTGATAAGTTGCATGGAGCACAAATATTTTCAACGTTGGACCTTCACTTAAGTTATCAACAAGTCTGAATGAACACCATGACACGAAGAAGAGAACTTTTAGAACTCATCAAAATCACTATGAATTTTTAGAGATGCCATTTAGCTTTACTAATGCTCTATCTACTTTTCAGGCCTTTATGAATAAGGTACTCAAGGATTACTTGAGAAATTTTGTCTTAGTTTTCTTTGATGATATTTTAATTTATAGCAAACCTTGGAGTGAGCATATAAAGCATTTAGATATTGTCTTTTCTGTTTTGCAAATGCATAACTTGCATGTAAAATTAGAAAAATGCCAATTTAGTCAAAGGGACCTTGGCCACCTAATCACTAGTACAGGTATAGCTGTTGATCTAAAGAAAATGGAAGCAATGCTTACTTAACCTAAACCTCAAACTCTGAAGGCTCTATGAGGATTTATGGGTTCAATTGGTTATCACCACAAATTCATTCAAAATTATGGTAATATGGCTTCTCTACATACAAAAATGTTGAAGAAAGACTTTCAACAAGCTTCCATGGCATTCAACAAGCTTAAAGAAGCGATGACTTGTTCATCTGCTCTATCGTTATTAGACTCTTCTAAATCGTTCATTATGGAATGTGATGCTTTGGAATTAGACATTGGATATAGGATAGGCCAATCACTTGCTACAGTCATGTGCTTTCAAAGGAAGCATTTATTGATATCCACCTAGGAAAAAGAGATCTTGGCTCTAGTTTTAGTAGTCTAAAAAAGGCGTCCTTACTTATTAGGAAGACAATTTATTATACAGACAAATCACGAGAGTTTAAAATAATTGTGGTCATAAAAGATCATAACTACAGCTTAATAAAAGTGGTTTTACATGCTCATAGGATTTGACTCCGTGATAGAATATAAGAGTGGAAGAGATAATATTATAGCTGATGCGCTCTTCAAAAGGTATACAAGGAAGAGGAAGTTGAAAAATCTTTGTAATCTCTTAACTACTACCTAATTGGAATGAAACCATTAAAGAAGAAGTCCAATCAAATCGAAAGTTAAAGAAATTGGTATAATTAGTCAAAGATGGAGAAGTCGTGGGACCATTGAGGCTATAAGATGACGTTTTATTCTTCAAAGATGGAATTTATCTTACTAAAGGATTTTCTCTTATTCCTGTTATAATTGCGCAATTTCATAGGAGGACACATGAAGGTTTCTTTAAGAAATTGTAGCAAATTTAATTTAATTTTTATTGGACACAATTGTGAGGCAAGCTGTTCAAAATTTCATAAAAAAACTATAATGTTTGCCAATATCATATAGTGGAGCAGCTTGTACTTACTGGTCTTCTTTAACTCCTTCTTGTAATAGAGAAAATATGGAAAGATATTGCCATGGACGTCATTGATGGACTACCACTTTCCAATGGTAAATCAATTGTTTCTGTTGTAGTTGATGGGTTGTATAAATATACCCATTTTACTGTAATTTTTCATCTTTATACTGTTCCACAAATTGCTAGAGTCTTCTTTGATCATATTTTCAAATTGCACGGAATTCCATGAACAATTTTTTTGTCATAGAGATCCTATATTTACAAGCTTGTTTTGGCAAGAGTCTTCTTTACTTGTAGTTGTCACCCTTAAACCAACGAACGAAGTGAAGTGGTGAATAAAATTTGGAAATGTATTTTCGATGTTTCACTAGTTTTAAACTCAAGAATTGAACTAAGTGGCTTACTTATTCTAAGTTTTGTTAAAATACCAGCTTCCACTCAACATTAAAGAAGTCACCCTTTGAGGTAATATATGGGTGCCCATTTTTTAAACTTTTAACATATATACCAGGGACAATTAAGGTTACAATTGTGGAAGAAGAGCTCATGGAAAGAGAGAAAATTGTCAAGGATGCTCAAAGTAAGATTAAAAAGTCTCAAAATAGAATGAAGAAGGTCTACGATTAAAAGTATAGAGAGAGGAAATTTTCAGTTGGAGATATAGTGTATTTAAAACTACAACCATGTAGACAACTATTTGTGGCTACAAGAAAGAATTTAAAGCTTTCAACTAAGTACTTAGGTCATTTCAAGGTTTTGCAAAGGATTAGAAGTGTAGCATATAAGTTAGAGATGTTAGCCTTAGTGCTCATAATTATTATATTGATGATAACAAACATTCATATCTATTATTAACTAAATCCTTCCTGTAGCATTTATTATGATATTTCTAGCACGAAGAATTGGAGTATTTATGAATATTCAAACTAATGTCAAATCAAGGCATTTAAAAAAACCAAAATGAAATCCTTTAAGCAAATGGAAGACAGCTGAATTAAAGACTCAAGATAGAGGCATGGTATTTTTTTTTTCGTATTATATTTGTATGCTTATGTTTGTAAGTGTATATATTGTTTATGGCACTCAAGAGTTTTTTAAAGATAAATACTTATAAATTTTGAAAATTAGACTAAAATGCGAGTTTTGAAAACCTGAAAGTAGACCAAATTAAAAAAATTTGAAACCTAAAATTTAAACCAAATTACAAGATTTTGAAATCTTAAAAATGAAATAAAATGCAAAGTTTTCAAACATGTGAACAGTGTAAAGTGTTGGCTGATCGATAGGGCCAAAATAGTCAACTTAGTTCCTGAGTTTTCAATTTTTAACTTTCAACTTTTAGCCCTTCGACCGATATGACCTTAATGGCTGGTCGACTCTATTTGAAATTCAAATTATTATGTGTCTAACAATTAGTTTTTTTAGTCTAACTATGCATTGAGCTATTTGCAAGAAGAGATAAATTAATTTGTGAGAAATAAAGTGTGGGAATTAGTCCTTAGACCGAAACATCAATCCATCATTGGAACTAAATAGGCATTCATAAATAAGATGGATGAATCACGTGTCGTTGTTAGGAATAAGGCTAGATTAATGGCCAAAGGATACAATCAAGAAGAAGGGATTGATTTTGATGAGATATTTGCACCCGTAGCTAGATTAGAATCAATTAATAAATTTTTTTAAAAACCTTACTTCAAAAAATTTCATTAGTAAAAGGTCTACTCTAAAATATTTTACTTAAAAAGTTGTATCAAACAGAATCTTAGACATCTTAAATAATCCTAATTGAAAATTTTAATAGCTATCATTGAAGAGCATGAAATTTCTATTAGCCAACGACAATGCTTGTATTGTTTATTCACAAAGTATAGTGACAATAAGACAGTCGTCTTCTAAGATTGATAGTGAATTTCCAACATTTTCACAAAAAATTCAAGGCGTCGTATTCATTCACATACTATTCATTTACTCATTATATATCTACCTACAATGTGGCATTTTCAAGATCATTAGACTTGCACAAATCATTAGATTACATGTATACTGTCTAGAATATCTAATGAAGACTGTATGCCTTTATAATACAAGTCAATTTACATCAAAGACTTTTAAAGATTATTATATTAGAAAAGCTTTCGAAGATTATTGATGAGTTGTTATACAATACAATAGATCCACAATTTTTTTTGGGGAGAATGGCCAATTTCCCCTATTATTTGATTTAATATCTTGATATTTTTTCATTGTTTTTATAATATTTCGAACCTCTTTTATGTTAATTGATAGATTAGGTATAATAATATGTGAGTCTCTAAAATTTAATTTGTTAACTTAAATAGTCCTAATAATTTTAAAAATATTCATAAAAATTCTAATTTTTTTAAAATGATAATTATACTCTTATATAATAGTAACTAAAAAATTATTTTTAACTCCTAACTAAAAATAAATATTAAAATAATAATATATTTTATTTTATAACACATTGATAACTAATTTATAAATTATATTTTGAATATAAATTTATTTAAATTTCAAATTTTTTTAACATAATATTCATAAATTGAAAGGTAAATTTTATTTAATATTTAGATAAATTTATCATGTGTAAAAAAATTCAAAATTGAAATAAATTTTTATTCAAAGAATAATTTATAATATTTTATTTAATATTTAATATAAAAATATTATTTATATTGTCATATATGAAGAACAATATATTTAAAAAAAATATTATATCATTACTATTACAGATACAAATCTATCTATATAAATTGATATAATAATGTTATATTATATTACTACATATTCTATATTTTGATAAAAAATTTTAGTTTTATTCTAGGCAAGAAATTTTTTAGGAACACTGTTATTACACTTGTTATGCCTGTGGGTTCGTCAATGTGTTTTGTATTTATATTTGGTTTGTAAGGTTTTTGGCTTTTTTGTTTAAGGATTCTAACCTCTTCGATACTTTGGATCAAATGCTTCTGTTTGATTTGTGAGGTTCAAGTCTTTTGTATAGTGTGCTATAAGCTTTTAAACTTACACTCAATTCACATGTTAGGGCATAGAAAGTGTTTGAAGAAAGGACTATTTATATAGTTGTATACCTATAGAAATACTAACTTTAGCACATTACAACCAACTCAATTTGATTTTAGGTTGGGTTGTGTTAGGATCTCCCCTGTTTAGTAATTGAGTTACTTGTATGAATTAGGCCATATGGCATCTATCGACATATCATCAACATCTTCGTCTACTAAATCCAGGATAGACTATGAGGCAAAGAATAGGTTAACCACTTCTGTTAGGCATGATTATCTGCTAATTTACGGTGAAATCCCTTTTAAGATAGCTATTCTCTTAAAGCAATGTATCCTTATATCGAGACTAAATCCTTCAAAGTGAAACTTTTAGAGCATAATGTCCCCGAGGTTGGAACTTCCGAGGCCAAGATTCCCGAGACTGTAGTTATTTTTGGTGGTTTTTCTAATGACGTGCAGGAGAACATGGATCCTAAAAAAACTAGTGCTAGAGATCAAAATGTTTTCCAAGAAATAGGTAGCTTGATAGATAGACTTACAACCCGATTAGGGGATGAGGCTACCTTTAGTTATATAAGGGCTTCTAAAGGTATGGAGCTGGCTCGTGAAGTACCCAAGGTGTCCTTCTCTAAGGTAGGAGATGGGAATGAGGACAACGAAGAATATGTTGTAAGTGAAAATAATGATGATGAAGAGATTGAGTCCGACAATAATGACAGCATCCCTAACCCTATTAGAAAAGCCAGACTATATGAGACAAATTATTTCATGTCTTCCGTAACTTTTTCAACCTTAAGGCCTACCGGAAGATGTACCGAGTCCTTAAAGACATTATCCTTAGGTTCTTAAATTAGATGAATTCTCCAGTGAATTCAAAGAGGGTGAGATGGCTTTATATGAGGAACTATTTCATTTCAGGCATAGGTTAACCATTCAGGAGTATTTTGCCCGTCTATTTTATTCTTTGACATTCCCCCTTACCAATTAAACTTGAATGGGTAGTGAGTGATTATTGGGTTATTTGTGATCTGGGCTATTGCTAGGAATCCTCCCCGAGTATCAAGGAAATTAGATACGTATACATGCTGAAGAAGAACCGAAAAAGCAACCCTAGGTTTTATTACCTTCAATCTCGGCCCAAACGAAGAAGATTATAGTCGATGCCCTAACCTGTATTAAGGATTGGAAATACAAGTGGGTTATTGTAAAAGAGATTTAGGGTCAGTCACTTGAACGTTTAGGCACGAATGGTAGTGTGCCCACTACTTTCAATTATGAGGGTGAGTACAACTTCCAAACATAACTTTTTCCTGTACGCATATTTTCTGATCTAACCATTTGTCTATTTCTTTCTAGTTGATTTGTAGGAAAAGGTTCCTTCTTTTAGCCAGTATTTTCTTGTAGAGGATTGCTGCTGGAAAGGTCGTTGCCGCTAATCAAAAGAAGCTACTTTATCTTGACTCCCCAATTGGCTCCGAACTAGTCGCTTGTGCTTCAACTCACGAAAAACTACTTGCAACCAAAAAGAGTAATTACCTCATAAATTTGACTTAGATCTTGAGTTATTTGTTCTCCTGACCATTTTATTTCTTCTTGTTAGGAAAATGGCCTCAAAGACAAACTAGAAAAAGTGCTAGCGGGGAAGAGTTTCTCAAGCAATCTCTAATCCCTGATGGACAAGACCAAGCAAAATAAGGGAAAATCAAGCTCGAGGTTGGGCAAACTTCTAAGAATCCTACCTTTGACCAAACCAAGAAAGTTCTATCAAGATCAGGTTGTTCAAAAAATTTGCCGGTCCCAAAGGATAAGGGGAAAAAATCAACAGATGTCCAAGTCAAGGAAGCTAAAATGCCTAGGAAGAGGCCCTTGGATTGGATTGAGAAGAAAGAGGACTCAACTAAATCTAACCCTTGAAAAGGATGAGACATTCGGCCTCAATTTAGGGAAAAGCTGTTGCGAGTTGTTTCCTGAGGATCTTCTCATCGACGAAAAGGATGACTTTATGCACTTGGCTCTGACCACTAGCGATCTCAGGGCATTCATTTCCCCTGCTATTGCTGAGGCTATTCAAAACAAATCCATGGAGGAGGCAGTTAAGCTCTTCCACAAATAGGCTTGCCAGGTATAATTTTCATTCATCTATTTCCTTTACAATTTAATTAATTATTTTTTGTTAAAATAAAAAAATGAGAACACCGAGTTTGCAAGTAAGTGAGATAGTGCCGCAAGTAATTTTTAGAACTAATGGGATGTTATAAGAATTTCTTTTATATTAATACATTAATAAGATAAATTAAAAAATATTTTTAGAAGAATTTTGGAAGGGTGGCAATAACATCCCTTGTAAAAAATAAATTAAATTAAACTCATGAAAAAGCCTTTGTCTAGTGATAAGAGCACCTGCCCTCCAACATTGAAGTTCAGAAGTATTTTCTTTATTTGTTTCTAGGCTTTCAATAAAGTGAAAATGAAACTTCATCTAACTCGAAGACTTGAAAAAAAAAAAGAAAGATGAAGATGACACATTTTTTGTTCACAGGTCACAATCTGAATTTTAGTGAAAATTTAACTGTTACAACAATTAAATACATTTGGTTAAATAATTTAGTTAATTATTTTCTGTTAAAATAAAACATTGAGAATACTAAAGTTTACAAATAAGTGACACAATAAAGTGATTTATAGGCCTACAAAATAAAATATATAATGTATAATGTAATTTAGGTACAACTTGTAAAGAGGAATACATGTATGACTTAATGCATATACAATTTTGCATGATAAAATATTATTAATTAAATTTAAACAACTAAAATATAAATTACTTTCTATGCTTATGTTTTAATATGATTAGAACTAATTAGATGAGAGAGATTTAGACAAATAAAAAAGGAAAAATTGTTAAATTTATTAAATAGTTGTCTATCTCGATTTTCTTTTTAACTTATTTTGTATTTGACTTAATTGATAATTATTTATCTCCAGATAGTTTAATTAATTTTTGTTATTATTATTGAAATTTCAATCGCCTGTCTAAAATGAACCCATAAAGAAAAAGAAATCTTTTTTTATAATGTTAAAAATTTTTGGATTAGAGATCTTGGATTTTAAAGTTCCTTTTATATTATGAATTTAAGTATCCCAGTGGATAAGAATATAAGAAAAAAATTCACAAAAGAATATAAAAGAGAAAGTGGTCATTTTTAAATTGCAATTGACTTAAAATAACTTAATAGTAAAATAAGTTATGGAAGAAATGAGTTTGAAGGAATTTGAAAGTTTGATTTTTCCTCTTTCTAACATGTTGACTAGCCAACTGGAAATAAGGATATATAAAACTACGCATTAATTTCAAACACTAAAGTCAATTGTTCTACATTAGATTACTGTTGTGGAAAATTAGGCAATTATAAATTTATGTTTGGTTTGAAAAATAGAGAAAGAAAAGAAAACGAGAAAGGAAAAGAACAATTTTCCTTTATTTGGTTGAAACAAAAAAAAATATTATAGTGGAATATTTTATTACCAATAATTTTATTTTTAAATATCATTTGATTTATGATTAAACTTTAACATTAAAATATCAACATATTTAACAATTTATTGTCATATAGTATAAATTAAAAAATAGTACAATTATTCATAAACATTATGAATATGACTAGTTATCAATATAACGGATATGGAGTAAAAGTAAATTACTTGATAATAAAATAATAGGATAATTTATTAAAATTAATTAATTTACTTAATTTAAAATGAAATTAGGATGAAAACGTCTAAAGAAGGGAGTAAAACAGGAAATTCAACATTCAGTGAGGTTAGAACCGTAATATCCCCATTTTAGGGAATGAAAATTTCTATCCATCCTAATTTGGACAACCAAAATTGTTAATTCTTAATCCTCATTCTTCAATTTCTTTTCATTGTCCGTCAATTCTTTCAACCAAACACATACTAAATATATTAAAAAAATATTTTAGAGTATAGAAATATTTCATATGCTTCAATAATAATTTCAACAATAAATAATAGTTTAGCCTTTTTCAACCGTAATAGTAAATAAACTATTATCTTATCATAAAAATAATCAAACTTTACATATAAGGATCAATTCCTTGATTGACATACACATATAATTTTCTAACTAATAGTAATAAGTCAGACTTCTTTTTCTTTGAGCCGTTATGTACACACACAAGTAATTTTCTAAAGAATAACAATTAGTCACACTATAAAGAATAATTAAGGGTACTGCAGTACTATTGTGTACACACACGAGTAGCTTTCTAATAAATAACGATTAGTCACACTGTAGACAATAATTAAGGGACCATATAGCTTAAAGGCTAGGACATGAGGTATGACTAGCAATTTGAATATTTGGTCATTACATCTCAATTAATTTTTAAGTTATATATCTCCAATTTAACACTTATATAAATCATTTGTTAATTTGTTTAGTAGAAATTTTATAGTATTTCTAAAATTTTTATTTTTTCACAGGTATAGTAAATTTATTTAGCGACACGTAGAAGTATAATATGTTAAATTTATCATTACCTGATTTGTTATTAATCTAATACCAACACAAGTCAATTCTTTCTATAAAAGTAAGTCGATAATTTCTTTTTCATTTTTAAAATATACTTTGTTAAAAACATATGAATTGTATTGGCCTGGTAAATCATAACTGATCGACAATTGATTATATATAGAGGTTGGCTAATTTTAGAGTGACGATTTTGATTATTCGATGTCTCTTAATAAAATAAAAAAGGAAATTGTATTAGCTTTCAAAGAAAAAAAAAAGAGTACAACTTATATTGGAATTTCTATATTGATCTTACATTCATAGGCAACTAACGAAACATATATGAAAAATAAATATATCTACTTTTAAGAAAATTTAAAATAGAGAAAGTCATAACATTTGATATTTTAATCAAAACAATATCAGGATGTACAAACATTACTATATATTTTTGTTAAATAGAATTAATAGACCATCACCCATTAATTTAATAAGTATAACTTACAATAGTGTAAAGGTTTAGCATAGTTTGAAATTACATATTTATTCTAGCATTTTAAAAAATAAATATATAAATAATACCGTTTAAGTATAAAACTTATCTACCAAAAGAGCAGCTTCTTTTTCTTCGTTGTATCCTATATAACAATATAAATAATTCTATGAAGAATATGATAATAAGTCATAAGACTACTATTTAGATGAAAAAAAAAAAGGAAAAGAACTTTTTCTAGATGATATGATAATATTTCATCGAAAAGATTATAATTGTGAAAAATTATATTAATTGAAAAATACGAAGGAAATTAACATATATGAGAGGATTACAATTGAAAATTTCCAGATTGATTTTAAATTCTTAGTCAACTAATAAAACAAATCTTTTTATCTTTAAGACATCATGCTTTTGTCAACAAAATAAACATGGAAATATATTTATAAAAAATATAATAATAAGATACAAAAAAATTATAAAATTATAAAAAATTATTTTAATACGACAATGAAAGGATAATAAGAAGACCATCAATATAAGAGGAAAAGCAGAAAACATTTGATTAGGTGGTATTTATTAGTTGATTTAATTAAATAGGGCCATTTATAGAAACATAAATTTGTTGAAATAGACAATAAATGTAAAATAAGAAAGTTGAATGCTATACTATATATTATAAATAGTTTAGAGTAGCCACAATATCAAGGATATTTAGACTTAAGTGTGCTTTTCAATAGCAAAAAACAAATTTTATTCTTATTTTTTCGTGCTTCACTATTATAAACATAAAGACTTTTAAAGAAATATTTGTTTTCAAACAAAAGTTTAGAAAAATGATAGAGTAACTTAAATGTATATCCAATTGTCATTATGAAAAGAGATGTTGATAATATATGAATAGTGTTTCTACATCACAATTAATTGACAAACTAATTTGACCATATATAGGGATTGCCCAATTTTTGGAGTAACGACTTTGATTATTCAAAGTTTTCTAACAAAAAACTGAAAGTGTGAAAAATGATTTTATTTTCTTACGTGAAAATAACTAGACTCTAATTTAGATTTTTGATCAATAATATGTGATATTTTAATCAAAACAACAGGTTTGTATAAAAATTACTGTATATACAAAAGTATTTTTTTTTGGAAAATTTGCAACAATGACCACTGTTCACTCAGGATTTTCAATGATCAACATATAAATAAAATTACAAAAATGACTATCTCTTAATTTTTCGGACAAAATTGCCCCTATTACCCAAATTAAACTGCGTTTCGATCTCATCTTTCTTTTTCTTCTTTTCTTCTCTAACTTTATCTACTGTCCATCATTTCCATTCGAGCTTGTTAAGTGGTTTACTTGGGTTTGTTATTTTTTAGATCAACTTCATTTGATTCGAAAAAAATCACTTATTTACAGAGGGAGAGAATCAGATGCGTGTCTGAAAAATAGTTTAGAACAGAGAACAAAATATATATAACACTTATTTTGAGTATTTGTATAGAATCAGTGAATGTAATGAAAGAAATCAAGAAAAAAAGTGTGTCTTCAAAACATTGAGTATGCTTGGTGTGATAGTTAAATGGAAAACGAGTGAAAAATGAGGAAGAAGACGACGTGTGCGAGAGTTTCAATCACGTAAAATCAGTGAATTTTGCCCAAACTCGAAACTTATCACTTTCGATTTCTCTTCTACGTGATCGAAAGTAAGTTTTGAGCACAGAGAAATTAATAGATACCAGAAGATTTGTTCAGTTTTGCAAATAATCTATATGTTATCATTTATAAGAATATTTGGATTTAGTTTTGTAACACAATATTTTGATTTAGTATAGGCATGGCTGAGTCAATAACAATTGTTATTGTCAATGACGGCTCTTGGAAACGAACACCAAACGGCGGCGAAGAATATGTCGGTGGCAGAATGAGAGGATTTTCTGTTAATCGATCAATAAGATATCATGATTTTATGAAGATGTTGTATGAGGCATTTAAAATTAACCCTTCTGAATTTATCATAAAGACAAAAACTAAGTATTGGGTGTGTACACAATCGGGGGCGAGTTTTATGGCAGCGAATATCAGAACCGAACTGGACTTTTGAGCATTCATGTTGGCCAATAATCCTTATATGACCAGCTGAAGGGGATATTGCCCACTATATATTACCTTGGATCGTGTGGACAATGCAAAAGTTCCCACTGATTTTTTGCCTCATGCAATTCCTGTAATGGCAACACAATTTATGTCTTCCAGTGAAAGCAATCAAGTTAATGATGTTGTTCTTGCAGTCAGAACCCAAGCCCAATGTAACAATCAGTTTGAGTACACTGTGCAAAGGTTTATAGATCGATACTTCCAGCAAAGTCAAGTTCCAGAGATGCCTCCAAGCCTCCAACACCGACCCGTAAACTTTTTTGATGATGCAACCACCTTTGATGGAGGAGATTCTTCTCCCTACAACAACAATGCACATCAAAATGATTACCATGATGCCGAGGCAGACATTTTTGGGCCTGACATCTCTCAGCACAGTGAACAAGGAAGAAATGTTGCTGATGAAGAAAGCAAGCCACAAGACGGTGGCTGTAACGGTCCCACTCAGAGAAGTTGCTCAATGACAGTTCCTTTGTCTGAAAATCAATTTATTCGGTTGTTGCCTTCAGTTCCACCATCAGAAGTTATGCTAAGTGATGCACTCTCGGGAACTGGATCAAGTGATGTTTCAGTTGGGCAAATATTCAATATGAAGCAAGCACTTCGAGATTAAGGAACCATTTCCAATTCAAGGTTTACAAGTCAACTACGAATTGATTTGAGGCAAAATGCCTTGTTGAAAGATGTCAATGGAAAATTCGTGCAACCAAAACCAACCGTAATACATATTTTTGAGTGACAAAAATGAATTCAGTTCATAGTTGTCAGAACGAAGAGCTCCAAGATGGCCATCGCCAAGCAAGCTCGCATCTAATTGGAGAACTAATTAAGAATAAATTTAAAGACTGCTGTCGAAATTACACTTCCCAAAATATTCGTGATGACGTTCAGGCTGATTATAGGATACGGCTATTATACATGAAGTCATGGCGTAGTAAAGAACATGCCTTGAAGCTTGTAACTGGCGATCCTTTAGAGTCATTTAAGGGACTTCCCCAGTACTGTTACGTGTTGAAGGGAAAAAATTCAGGTACAATGACGTCAATTGAAAAAGATTCCGACGATCACTTCTTGTACTTTTTTATGTCATTGGGACAATGTATTCGGCGATTTCGCACCACAATTCGACCGGTTATTGTAGTTGATGGAACTTTCTTGAAGGAAACTTATCATGGGTCATTATTTGTGGCTGCCTCACTAGATGAAAATAACAAAATTTATCCCCTGGCGTTTGGTGTAGCTGATTCTGAGAATGATGCCTCATGGGAATGGTTTTTCCTAAAACTTCGAGAAGCAATCGGCTTAATTTAGAATTTGGTTTTCATATCCGATCGACATAGTAGTATTGAGAAATGGATTGCGATCGTGTTCCCCGATGCAGCCCATGGATTTTGTTTTTATCATATTTCTGAGAATGTGAAGGCCAAGTACAAGATGCGTGCCCAAAAAACTGAGACATTCATGGCCGCTTACTTTCATGCTGCTAAGTCATATCAGGTAACAGAGTGTAATGGGTATATACAAAATTTTAGGGTGATGCATCCACCAGCAGCAGATTATCTAGAAAATGAGGTTGGACTGCATAGATGGGCAAGAGCATATTTTCCTTCTCGGCGGTATGACTTGCTAACTACCAACATCACAGAAAATATGAATTCATTGTTAAGACACGCACGCTCACTTCCAATCACTTCATTGGCTGATCACATAAGATTTACTGTATAATGGTGGTTTTACGAGCGTAGGGAGCAGGCTGCTAGCAGAGATGCTTTCCTTACTCTAGCGGCCCAAGTTATTGTTGATGAACAGATAGAGTTATCTCCACCCATGACCGTGAAACCAGTGTCACGGCACGAGTTTGAGGTTAAACACCAGGGTATAGTTGAGGTCGTACATTTGCAGCATAAGACTTGCAGTTGCAGACACTTTGATCTATCAAAACTCCTGTGCACTCACGCTCTTGCAGCATGTCGCCACATCTGTTTGTCACATAATTCACTGTGTGCACACTTTTACACCACTAACGCATGGTTGAATTCATATACAGAGTCTATTAACCATGTTGGAAATGATGTAGATTGGGTGATTCCACTTGATGTAGTAGAAATCACTTTGAAGCTGCCAAGGCAACGTCCTACTGTCAGTCGACCAAGAAAACAAAGAATTCTTTTTATTGGAGAGGATGTTATCCAGCATATGTGTTCACGCTGTCATCAACTCGAGCACAAACGCACGACTTGCAAAAATCTGATTCCTCTTCACCCAAACGAGTGAAATTTGTTGTTACTTGTACAATAATTTTTTCAACATTTGTTACGATGCTAGATTTTTATGCTGCAACAAATGAACTCAGTTCCCTAAGAAGTTTTATGAATGTTTATTGCTTTGAATTTGGAGTTATGCATTGTTTAAGATAATTTTATCTATTTAATAGCTAATTTTCCTTAATTGAAACTGCGTCCATGTTGTTCAATTTGGAGTAACTTTGATTTGCTTTTTTTCCTTATCTTCGCGAATGAGAGATTCTGGAAAAATCGAAAGTATAGTTTCGATCAAGTACAAAAATAACACGTGCTCGAAACTGTACTTTCGATCACGGTATTTAGCATGTGATCGAAAGTACAGTTTCGAGCACGTGTTATTTTTATATGTGATCGAAACTATACTTTCGATTTTTCCAGAATCTCCCGTTCCTGAAGACAATTTCAATAACCTTCGAACATCATCATATATATAGCTAACATAATTTTGAACGTATTGGAACCTGAAATTTCAATATTTTTCCTTATCTATTTGTTATCATGAATTGCTGGCAAATAAATAATGACGTATGTAAAAAAAGGAATTTCAATAATGAGATATAATACATTTAATTAAAATTGTTATATACAATCTATACAAACATATACAAATGTAATCATCACCTACAACAAAATGCCCTTCCATAACTCTACGGCTATCCTCCTTCAAAAAAAGTCTCCATCTACTGGCATTAAGTCAAGGGGTCTATCTAAACCTAAATAGTGTATATACATACAGGTAAACACTCCGCAATCACCGGACACCTGCTGCTTTGGGACTACATCAATAGGCCATACTACTGAAAACGGCCTCGAAAAACTCGAGCTCAGTCCTGATGTTATAAAAACCTGCATCATCGAGCAAGTAGGGGAGTAGCTCCGACATTGGCCGCATAACCTCAACTAAAATCTGTTCGGAATGTGCGGATGGACAGGAGTCGTACACTAGAATCTGACGCCTACGTAAATGGATTGTACATGCTACCCAATGCGAGGAACTGATACAAGTTGACATATAAATCTCGTCCACTGTCCATCATGCACGATGGACAATACTGTGTTTGCCCTCCACATGTGACTCAAGATTTGTCGATGGGTAAAAAGCACCCAACTCTAACTGGCCTTTCAAATACCCGTCCCAAGCGGCTTGTAACGATGTCTGTCACAAAATTTCGAGTAATTGTTATCTGAACTGTCAATTATATAATATAACAGTAAATCTGCAAAAAAATTTAAAGTATCAAACTTATGAACAAATTTGTGAATGCAACTGTCCAACGTTGCGGCACCTGCTGCGAACATACCCCTTGCCTGTGAACAAGCAGCTGCATATACTCGTTCATATGCTGCAACGTATCAAAGTGGTTAGGATAAACATCACAAATAGAATCAAAAACAAAATTAAATGAATAAAATGATAGATATTGGAACAAACAGTATCCTCAAGCCACTGTCCCTTATCTGCCACTATCCGAAGCCATGCGGCATTTATTGTAACAGTGCGAGTCTCAATGAATACCTTGGAGTAGCCATCCACTTTAGGAACTCTGCATATAAGTCTGTTGGAAGTGGACAAGTCGGATCTACAGCATACTCCGGAGAGTATTGTGGCCATCCCCTCAGCACCGCTTGAGTTTGAGATTTATGCTGTCATTTGAATGGGTTTGTATATGGGGTCCGCTGGCCTACGGTTCTCTTGTACTCCTGACCGTATTGACTCGTGTTGTTTTATTCAGGCGATTGAGGCTGATGAAGTGAATAACAGACTTTAACATCTGTAGGCGCTTCAACAATACGCACACTATCCTCACCTACGTGATGAACCTGTAACCATAGAAAATTTCGCAAATACAATTTCTCGTGTCATGAACATTCTCAACAACACAAAAGAAATTAAATAAAACTCAATGTTGTTGGGACAATTTCAATAACAGTACTACATAGACATTACATCTTTGGAGACCTAAACAATAGAAAAATGTGACAACTACAATAATCTGTTTCAATAATATCCAGTATATAGCGTTTACATTGCTATAAACAACCCTACAAATCAACCAAAAATCACACCTGAGGATCCTGTGACGGCTCAGCTGCAATTCGACTACTTAATTCTCTGACTAGCACTGTCAAAGTCTCATTCTGCCGATGCAATAGCTCCCTCTAACGCCGTAGTATTTCCTCCTACCGATACCACATATCTTCTTGCTTTTTTTAATAGGCTTGGAAATCAGCACGTAGATCTTGAACCTACTGTTCAACGACCAACAGGCGATCTGATTGTTCTAGGACAACGGCAGTCGGTGTACGTATGTCGAGGTCCGGGTGCGACATGTCTGGAAATGTATTATGGCCTGCTGGAGACTCTTCAGGGTCATCATGCTGAGGAACTTCTTTGGACACAAATGAGGGATGGGCTCGCTGCCAAAAGAAAGTTCAAATTGTTAGGCAACTATGTTAATAGTCATATAAAATTGATGATTTTCACCTATCGAAACTAAACTTTCAACAAAATTCACCTTTCTTCTATTTTCCTCGGACTTGGAGGAATAGAGGGTGATGAATCCTCATTGTTCGTCGCCTCTTCCTAAGAAGACAATATAGTATATAAATGTTAGTAGAAGTTTAACCCAAAAAATTATAAATCAATTACCTAGTATTTTCGGCTTACTGGTGGTGTCCTTAGCGATAAGGCTGACTCATCACCGTCCACGTGATCAGGGAGAACAGTGCTGGCATATTCAACGCCATATGCGGCATTGAAATATAAAGCCTGACTATACGGTAAAAAATGCTCTGTCGAAGAGACTTCCATTGTATGAATGACGGACGGGAGCTGGTCATTATGAGGATAGCAAATTTTATTATAAAATACAACATATCAAAGTTAACAAATCAAAAATATGAAAGACAATATATTATTAAATTATACCGAGCTATCATTGAAAATGTAAGACTTCAGGTCCTCGTCGCGGACGTTCTTTCTTGCCACGACCCATATCGATATACGAGGAAGGCGAGAATTGATGCGTGCCCCTAACTCAGACCCAACAGTGGAGATAGTCTTGTACATCCAAATCTATATGCAAAAAAAGTTTCATCTTAGTAACACAATAATGTACAGTTAAATTAAAATATAACACACTTAAATATTAAAGTGAACACCCAAGTACCTGGAATGCATACAGAAACCCACAAAGGTTGTATCAATTGACGTGCTTCAGTCCTTTCTTTCGCTTCTGAGATTGTTTAACCTTGTATGTGGCCAACTGTCGACTCATCGCCCTACTCAATGAACAAAAGGTGTATGTCTATACAACAGATCCCCAGGGAAATCGATTGAACTGCTCTAAGTCGTCCACCATCTGCAGTATTCACATATCGGTGTGATCCCATTGGCCCTAGCCAAGTAGAAGCAGGTTCATCAACACATACAATGACAACTTCACTGTGTCTATGTCATCATTAGTTTAAAGTCTATTGCGTTGTATGCTTTTTCCATATCCTTTAGTTCCATGCTAACTTCCCTACCAAAATACATGTCCCTCAACCTTGTAGACCCACCT
Organism: Azadirachta indica; assembly: GCA_022749755.1. Lineage (NCBI taxonomy): Eukaryota > Viridiplantae > Streptophyta > Magnoliopsida > Sapindales > Meliaceae > Azadirachta > Azadirachta indica. The sequence continues at coordinate 23,696,477 of CM040441.1, forward strand.
GCATTACTTGGATATGGCCCTAAAATCAACTCCGCTGTCAACCCGAACTCAATATGTGAGAAACGTATGGTACTGCCTTCCACTAGAAACCACATCTCCTTCTCTGCTCCCTCTGTAACTACCTCGTGTAGTAGTATATTATGCACAAGGTTGCTTGAAAATTGGATGTCTTCTATGTCCAACAAATGACCAAAACATGTATGCCTAAGCAACTCTTGTTGTGTTGAGGTTAGCTTCTTTTGCATTGTCTTTAAGACTTATTCCTTTGACAACGAGGTTACAACAATCGAAAAATGTTCGGCCTTCTGGATCTTTAACTCTCTTGTCACGGTAACAACCATTTTTACCAGAACCACAACAGAGCTATATATGTTAGTGAAAAAACATATAAAAATAATGCAAACATAAACTGCAGTTCAAATATAGAAAAGAAAAACTACAAACTGGAAAAATTGAAACTGATGTTTCGATCACATAAATCGTGATCGAAAGTACAACCCCAATGTATACGAAAGCCATAAACAGCTGACAAATTTCTGAAAAAATCGAAACAACACTTTCGATCACATTCAAAATATTTTGTGATCGAAACTTATTATATTTTTTATGTGATCGAAAGTACTACTAAATTTAATCAAAACTCCTATTTATAATCGAAACTGAAACCCTGTATCAAAACCATAAAAAAAATATAACGTGATCGAAACATCGAAAATTATGTGAGAATGTATACTTTCGATCGCATAATTTTCACAATTTCGATCACATATTTCTCACTTCCACCAATACATATATGATCGAAACTATCCAATCTACTCCAACAATCAACCTCAATATCAACATCACACAAATTTCATCAACAACACATAATTTAAAACCAAAAGAATGTGATCGAAACTGAGGAAATTACGTGATCGAAACTATAGTTTCGATCACGTAATTTCCTCAGTTTCGATCACGTTCTTTCGACAGTTTCGATCACGACTACCAAACTTTTGCACATGCATTTGTGATCGAAATCATCGCTCACCCTCAGTCTCTAACTTTAGCTCCACTTCCATCAACATCACACAATCCTCATGCATTTGACACTCATTTTCCATCACATTATGAATAGAATTAAAAAAGTTTGTATCACAATAATCAAAATAAAACTTGGTTAATTATATAGCCAACAACACACAATAGTTCGAGTTTTTGGAATTAATTTCTAACAAATTGATGAATAAATCACTAACTCATGCAAATTCATCCAAAATCATCCATAAATCCATATGAAATGCAAAGAAATTTTTCAAAACTCGTACCTCAATTACCCAAATTGTCTTTGTCATCGAAATGCGAACGGATATTAGGCCAAGTTTGCCGCCGTCGACGTGAAAGCGATCGGATTTTTCAGTCTTTATCGCCGTTGTCAACCGTCAGGTCAATGATCGCCGATTGAACTTTCGCTTACGTTGTTAGTTTCGTACACAAACAGAAGTTAGGGTTTCGATGGTCCCCAAATTGATTTGGGAATTTTTGTTGCAAATGGTGACAGGGGCAATTTTGTCCGAAAAATTAAGAGGTGATCATTTTTATAATTTTATTTATATGTTGGCCATTTTTTAAAATTCTGAGTGAACGGTGGTCACTGTTACAAATTTTCCTTTTTTTTAGTTTTTGACTAGTGTAAATGTATTATACAAAATTATTTTAGAGTAAAAAATTATTTTAAGTTTATCGAATAAAAATTTCAACATTAAATAATAGTTACCTTTTTAATAAAATAGTGATTAATTATTTTATTATCAAAGTAATCAAGCTTCACATATAAGTGTCACTTCCTTGACTAATTTAATAAATTCAAAATCTCTTAATAAATCAAAAACTTAACGAGGAAAACTTCCTTTTCCTTGAGGCATTAAGGGGACCAGTTTAATAAATGCTTTTCTAAACAATAATAATAAGTCATTTGTGAAAAAAAAGAAATTAAGTGGATTAGCTTAATAGATACTTTTCTAAGGAATAATAATTAGTCAATTTGTGAAAAAATAAAAATTAAGCGCTTTAAGACTGAGACTTGAGGTAGGACCAATTATTTTGTTTTTGTCATTCTTTTATTTTAGAGATTTTTTTCTCAATTTAACATTGAAAATTTTGTATTTACATACAAATGATCAAAATTTATAATTTTATTTAAATATAATTTTAAAAAATATTCTTAAAAATTTTATTTGTTCACCGTATAATGAACTTATTAAGTGATATGTAAAACTATGACATGTCGAATTTATCATTGATATAAAAAAAAAAAGAGTATTTATGAAAATTTATTTGTAGAGAAGACAAATGAATTTTAACATTACTTTTTCATTTGTTATTATAGTACCTACACAAGTCAAAGTAATAAAATATGAATGGAAATTTATAAATATATTAACTTTTAAGAAAAAAATTGATTTTGTTCCATGAAACTTTAAAAGTATAATGATACATTGAAGGGAGAAGATTCATAATCACAAAATTATTTTAATATGACTAATCCGAAAAGATACGAATGAGTATGACAATTTAAGACCAAACTTTGAGGTAGGCTATGTTTTTTTAATTGAAAAAGAAAAAATTAAAAGAAATGTAGTGAAAATATTTACTCGTTTTATATAAAAATTAAAATTTTTAATTTCTAGTTTAGCTTGGTCAATTTCAATTTAGTTGACAGAACTTGGATCCTATAATGCATTTTATAATTACTATTTTTTAATTTAATTATATAAATCTTTATTAATATATTTTAATCTAAAATTATAAAAAAAAAAAAGAAATTATAGTTGTATGTAACATAATAGTAATATGATACCTATAAATTTGTATTTATTAGGATTATAAAGTAAACAATAATAAATTTAATTATTTTTGTAAATTAGACTTTCAAATAATCAATTTTGAGAAAAGCTACCATAGACACCTTTTGTCTTTTATTAGAAAAAAAGAAATTCAGAGTAATTGTTGAAAATAACATCCAAGTAAATGAGAAAAAACAATAAAAATTTGGTTCCCTTTTATAAATGTTAACCGTCTCATATGGTCATCGCATTGGGCTGTTATCTCCTTTATATATCTATTGGGCACCCTCATCTCTTTGAACTATCTTGTGGGTTGAGTTCTACCCAAATCTATTTCTAACATGGTATCAGAGCCAGACACTTCAACGATGGTGGCATCCTTATTCCTTTGTTCTTTTGCCCTCTTACGCATCTTATCTACGCTTCACGTTAGGGAGGGTGTTAACCATCCTGCATCGTCATCGCACTGGGCTACTATCTCCTTTATATATTCATTGGGTACCCTCATCCCTTTGAGCTAGCTTTTGGGTTAAATTCTATGCAAATCCATTTCTAAAAAAAGGGACATTCAAGCCACTGTTATCATTGGTTTCAAAAAGAATTGCATTAATAGAATTAAGATGGGTTTAAAATGGATAGTGTAGGTGAAGTTTCTCTTCTTGACGTTTGTTTTATTTGAAAATTATCGTTGCAGTAAGAGACGTTGGGAACATGAGAGATTAGCTCTCTTACAACTTAAAGGTTTCTTCAATTATGCTACAAGCTTTATAAACTGGGTAGAGGGAGAATAGAAATCAGATTATTGTCAGTGAAAAAGAGTCAAGTGCAACAACAACACTCGCAAAGTGATAGAATTAGATCTTAGTTATACTAGGTATTGACGGAGTGAGTCATGGTATATAAATGCATCTATGTTTACTCCTTTTGAAAACTTAAGAGTATCTTAACTTAGAAGGCGACTCCATAGTTGGTTGTATTAAAAACGAAGGTACTATACTTTCTTCTATGTAATTAATTTTAATATTTTAATTACAAATGATATTTGAAGAAAGATATCTCTAATTTTCCATTTTATGTTCAACCAAACTTCAAATAATATTTAAGAAAAAGTTAATTTCAAATTATTTTAATAAAATTAATTTTAAGATCATTCTTAATAATTTTTAAATTTAGAGAATTATTTTAAAGATTTTGAAATTATTATGTTCAAGAAATCTTGAACATCTTCTAGATTGACATATGAATAAAAATTATATTCTTTTGATAGTAATCCTTTAATTTATTTTAGGTCTAGAAAAACTATTAAGTTTGAGCAAATTAAAGGTTCTCTTATTAGGAAATAACTTGTTCAATAATAGTATCTTATCATCTCTCAAGGATCTTTCATTATTAAAATAATTATATTTAAATTATAATGATTTGAAAGCAAGTATTGAAAGGTAATCTAATAATTTGACTAGACTAAAGAAATTTTAAATACAATCTAAAAATGATCTCTTCTTTCATATTTGTGAAATTCAATCAACTTGACTAAAATTAATTAATTTAAAAAAAAACATAATTAAATATTTTCTTTTATAAGATTAAAGGCTTTTAAGTAGATTCTTTTAAATCATAAAAAAAATATTACAAATCTATACAAAAAATAAAAATTAAAATAAGAATTTCTCCTTAAGTGTTTTTGTATCAAGGAACTCGAAGACTTAAAATATTTTTTGGTGATTGAATTTTCTTATTCCAAGAAAGGTATTTTTATTTCTCAAAGAAAATATACATCAAACATTTTGTAAGATTTAGGAGTTACCGGTGCATGCCTAGACAAATTTCCAATTTAACATAATTTAAAACTTACTCTCACAAATGAAGCTTTGCTGAATGATTCAACTAAGTATAGAACATTGCTTGGAAGACTAATTTATCTCACTATTACGAGACCAGATATAATCTATTCAATTTGAACATTGAGTCAATTTATGCATGAACCTCATAAACCTCAATGGGATGTAGCCTTACGAACCCTTAAGTATGCCAAAAGTACTCTTAGTCAAGGTTGTTACCTTCCACCAAAAGTATTACATTAAAAGCCTTTTGTGATTCAAATTTGAGAGGTTGTTGCACCACAAGAAGATCAGTTACAAGATATTGTATTTTCCTTCGGAATTCACTTATATAACGAAAATCCAAGAAACAAACCTTGGGAATTCACTTATATAATGGAAATCCAAGAAACAAACCAATGTTTCTAGATCATCATAGAAGCCGAATATTAAGCTATCACAAACACGTGTTTAGAGTTGACTTGGCTATGTTATATATTACAAGACTTCAAAGTTCTACAAATAGCTCTCACACTATTGTTTTATGATAATTAGGCAACTTTGTACATTGCAGCTAACCTCGTTTTTCATGAATGTACAAAGCAGATTGAAATAAATTGTCATATAGTTCAAGAGAAATTACAAGTTGGAATGATTAGTCCTTCTTATGTACCTAAATACTTCCAACAAGTAGATGTATTCACAAAAGCCTTAAGGAAAGATTAATTTGTGACATTGCGTGACAAGTTGGGACTTCATGATATCCACTCTTCAACTTGAGGGGGAATATTAACAATCATATATGTAATTGATCTCTTTAGTTGACTTTCTTAAGTTAGTGAAGAATAGATCCTGTAGTAGGTGGATCACTGATATTGTAGTCTTAGAAAGAATCATGATTGAATTTTGTATATAGTTATATATTCTGTATTTTATTCATTGTAAATATACACTGAATAGCAATTCGACCAATCTTTCTCTTTTCATTCTCTTTAAAAACCTCTTTAAATGACACAATTTATTAAAATTAGGTTACATAAAGAAGTTTGATATTGACTAAAATTCAAAAGAAAATGTTAGAACTTGTTAAGATTGACTGAAAATCTAAATAAAACCATTGGAACTTGTACAACTAGTAAATTAAAAAAAATCTATTTTAAAAATTAAATTAATATTTCAAAATAAGAAAAATGATAAACCATTGATTTCATCCAATGGTCCATAATTTTCATGCTATCAATATTAGGAATTTTTCCCAATATCGTAGAAATAATTTGATAATTATTAAGTAACAACTTTTTACTAGAAGAAATGACATTTGGACCCTTAAAGGTTTGACTAAAGCAATTGAGATGGAAGCGATTTAGTTAACATGGCTGTTAAATATTTCGAGAGTTCGTTAGAGAGTTAGTTGAAAACCAAGTTGCAAGAGTTCGTTTTCATAACTAAGATTCTAATATCCTAGTCTTGATGTGGTGTAAGATTGGATTATTCTTGGCGTATAATTGATTTTTTAGGATTATGATTATAAGCTCAACAATATATGCTCATGTTTCAAGTTATGGAAAATTTTATTTAGAAAGTATTTTCATATTTTCTCGTATCACAATAGGGTCACTTACATCCTTGGTGATCTAGCCAATAACATAGTGTCACTTATACTTTCGATGACTTAACTAATTACAAAATTAGATAATATGCAAAATCATAGTTGAATTAGGTTTTAAAAAAAAAATAACTAGGTGTGATATAAACTATGTTGTTAACAAGTATTAGGTTTAAGAGTCGAGGATATGAGTTCGTAAATTATAATAATAATGTGTTGTAAAAACATATAATAACCCTAATAAACATAAAGAACAATGTTTGTCACAGTAATAATTATAAATACTGTGAAAATTATTGTTGACATTAAAAAATACAACCTTGGGTTTGAGGCCATACTCGCAAGGTAAATCGGTTCATTGTAATAACTATATTGAAAACTTAGTGAGTCCAAGCTACTTTTTTGAGTTTAGACTACGATTTAGGGTGTGGAAAGTACAAGTTGGAATTTGGCAAGCCCAATTTATAGAGAAACATTAGTTGAGGCCTATTTGGGAAAAGAATCGCAACCCAGGAAGAGAGTAAGAAGTTGGGCTAATGGAAGAATACATGTAATATATGGTTTTTATATAGTTAGGAATATTTGTATAGGTAATGCACAGTCAAAATCATATTATAATTATAAGGCCCAGTAATATATATGAACACTAGAATAATAGGTAGTAGACTTGAAATAAGACAACAATTGATTAAACAAAAGGCAAAATATCTAAAAATTTGATTAGATAGAATACTATGGTTACAAAAGGAGGATATTTTCTCTAATAAAATGGGCATCAAGAACTGTAGAGTAAAACATATCCCTTCTTATAGTATTTGTTTAAAGACTTTAAGAAAAGAACATACGAACACTATTGTAGGTTTTCAAATATGACCAATCGGAGCTAGTTAAAAGAAATTCTTCCACTATTTATGGGTTTAACTTTCTCCCACATCGTGGTTCAAATTTTAAGTCTTTTTCTAGAAACTCCTTTCAAGTTTGATCTCTCAAGAACATACAAAGTTGTAACAATGTTCTCTTTTAAATTTCTTCGGAAATTTTTAAAAGAATATTGGGCTTAACTTCAACAACTCAAGAAAGAGTGTAATGATCTAGGATTTGTAGGATAGAGCTAACCTAATATTCTTGAGTACTCAAAAGTAATTAGAAAGAAACATGCTGCTACAATTATATCAAAAAGTAGTAAGAATATAACCAATTGTAATAATTAAAAATAGCACAAAAATTATATTAAAGAGCAACCCTTGTTGCTTTACAAATATCATTAAATTCATGTCTAAGTCTTTCATAATAAATTTTGTTTATTAGAAAAATACTTTATGATCATCATATATATTTTTGTATACTCTAATAACAATATTTATGTATTATTGCTATTTAATATTATAATTCACCATGTAAAATATAATTATATGACTATATAGTGATCATAGCAAGTTTTTGTTATATGAACAATTCACCACTTATTAAAAAATTAATAAAAATAATTTGATATAATAAAATTTGTATTGTCAAAATAAATTAACTTCCTTGGTAAAAAATTTGAAACACGGGGTATCTAATTGATGAGGTAAATTGTAATATATATATATATATAATAAAATTAGAATTTATGAAAATATATAATATGACTTCTTTTTATTACAATGATGACAGTATAATAAGAATTCTAATAATCACATTAAATACCATAGTGGGCTATCTAATAAGCTACTTTTTTAAAGTTTAACTCATTATTGACTTATAAAAACCATTAAAATGTACTAGTGTATAAAATAAGCAACTTATATATATATATATATACATATTTTTCTACGAAACACAAATTTAGTAAAAAAAAAAATATAGAATAAGATGCTTATTGCTTTTTAATCACAATCCCAATGGCACCTAAAAATATAATATAGCTTAGGCCACACAACTACAACTAATTTATACAATTGTGTCGAAAATCTAAAAATCTAGTTCAACATGATGATTTAAACGAGTTATAATCGTATCATTGCTTAATAATATATTTTGATATATTTTTTTAAAATATTTATATTACTATCTAGTAAAAAGAACTAAATACTTTTTAAAATGTAAAAAATATAAAATTAATCTATTAACTCGCCAATAAGTTAACATAACTATTTGAATAGTTGATTTTGTCATAAATAGGAGAGTTTTGTACTAAAGTTGACACGATTGTTTATTGTACAATGTCCATGTCGCTTATTTAGTAATAATAATGTCTCTAATTTGCTAAATTTGTATTCTGTTTGTGTATGGTTGATAGGTTGTGTCATAAATTATAGTCCTTAATAAATAATAAACTAGTTAAAGTACTTTAGTGATTAATTTTGAAACTTTAAGAATTTAGGGTCAATTTAGGATTGTTTTGGCTTATAAGATAATGTGATTGTTGTATTTAAAAAAAAATTATAAACTATTACAAAAGGCATATCAAGTATTTAGTGAACGTGTCATTGAGTGTGATAGAATTTGAAAAATATAATATATGCCTTTAGTACATGTTAGTATTAAAATACTGTGGTAATATATAATCACCACAATAAAATTACAATTGATGAAAATATATTATATAATAACTGTTCGTAATTTGAAATGATTAGGTTATAATAGTAATTCTAAAAATTCATACTAATTAAATTTACTTATGAATTATTTAATGAACTATCTTTAAAACTTTAACCCTTTCTTCTTATAAAAGTTGGTAAAATAGACTGAGTTATGATATAAGTATTTTAATTTTTTTTAAACCAAAACGCAAAAGGAGTAAAAAATTATAAAATAGCTTTTCCGTAAAATTCCAAGCCGGGTCTAATGGATGACAATAGAAACGTGGGGTCTTTATTATTATTTAACAAAACGATAAGGACCTATATGTAAATTACCTTATTATTCTTTAGCTTGTCAGCAGCATCACCGTCTTTGATACTGGAGAGGAGAAAAACAAGGGTTTTGGAGAGGTTTTGCCCGCCACACTCCTCTCTCTCTCTCTATATTTTCCCACCAGGCTGCAACTACAACGGCAAGACTGCAAGTCCGAAAGCGAGACGTCGTTGTCTTCCAATCCTCCTTCAGCCGTTGCCGATTGACCGTGCACTGGTTATTCACTTCTAGCTTTTCGTTCATGATTATTAATTATAGCATAATTTCTTTCTGAATAGCCGTCGGAACTTGTCGTCGCCTCGTTGCTGTCTCTTGCTCGCTGTTTCGTCTCCGTCTCTCAACTAGCAAGGTGTTATTCATGTCTCTTAAATCCAGATTTCGGTTTCGTTCAAATCCGAATTTTGATAAGAGTTTTGATAATCAATATAGGTTTTTTTTTTTTGTTTATGTTGTCTTGAATTCAGTTGAAATTTTCTCTCGAATGGCGACGCCTTCACATGCGGTGGCTGTCAAGTCTCTCAACAAATCCCCCGGACGACGCCGTTTTGTTGTGAGTCCTCTTTCTGTCTCTTCCTGTGCACACACAAACACAAATTTATGATTCAATTTTCTGGAAAGGCTAATTCTGCCTCTACTGAGAAAACGGAAACAAAATGATTTTTAAATTTTGATATGTTACAGTTTAAGACTTTTTCTCAACGAATTGAAGACATCGACATCAATGTGTTTCGGAGCCTTGAAAAGGTTAAAGCTGAGCCGTCTGAGGGGTCCTCCTTTTTCCTGGATTGTCTCATCGAATGGAGGGTGTGTCCTTTTTTCATTAACTCTGTTACTTACTCTTTGCATGTACATGAAATTATGGTTTCAAATTAGAGAATTAATTGTCATTTTATGCTGAAAATAACCCTGCTGATGACTTTTTTTTACATCTTTTTTTTTCAATCTATTTCCATGTTGACGGGTACATTTAAGGAGTTGATGTCTCTTTAGTATTTGATCAATTATGTGCATTTCATAGTGGTAGTTAATGAAGAGGTGCAAGTTGTAGTTGATTTATAGCGATAGCTTTATGATTTAGGATGTTGAGTTCTCAATAGTAAAGGTTCAAATCCCTTGGGGCGATCTACCTGAGATATTGTACGCCACAAACTTTTTTATGGTTCCCAGCTTTGAGCCTTGGGAACATGTTGCTGGATTTCTAGGTTATTAAAAGAAAATATTGAGATAAGTGAATATCTCTTGAAGGAGATAAATGGTATAGGTAATATTACATGTTTGGTTTTCTATTAGCTTCCCATTTTTGATCAGCAGCAATATTGAGTTTTTGCTTTAAAATAGTAAACTCTGATATAAATATATTTATGGGTGATATTCTTTGAGAGATTTGGAGTATGGTGTGTGCCTATATTCTTTGATGAAGGTTGTTGAGCCATTGTCTACTGGAGCTTGGGAAGCTGAAGGCTGGAGAATGGTGAAGTTAGTAATTGTCAACTGTGGTTCGAGTATTTAGAAGGAAGGAATAAGTAATTCGAAAAAGATTTGAAATGTCTTTTAAGAAAAAAAAACACTTATAGGCTTATTGTTAAGTAGTGTATTCCTTGTTTTAGGAATGTCATAATATAGTTTCTTAAGAAGATTTTACTTTCTACGATTGTGTAATTTTGTGTAAAAACAATATATGCGAATCTCCTTTTCTATTAAAAATAATTTATTTTCCTGGAGTGATTATATCAATTGAGAGTGGCTAGAATACGGTGCAGCATTCCATGTAATCATGCAGTTCATCCAAATGAATCAATTAAATATCTCACTTAAATACCTTTTTTTAGTTTCCTTTTTCATGTTCGTTCTTCATTGTTTTATAGACTGTCTACCTTTTCCACAATGCAGGAATTAAACACAGCAGAGGACTTCATCTCTTTCTATGAGGAAATGATGCCTTTTGTACAGACTCTACCCTTAATATTATTGCACAAGGATATGATATTCTCAAAACTTATTTCGAGATTACAAGTGAAAGCAAGACTATCACTTGAGCCTATTCTCAGGTAAGCTAGTGTATGTCCGACCTAATTCTTTTAAGTTGTTAATTTGAACAATGCTACTCCCTTTCACTTTGGTGAATGTCATATTTACTCATATTTAATTATATTTAGTAGGTTTCCTTTAAACCCTGCCTGCCTTGGTAGGTCTTGGGGATTCACAAATGGATGTGCTTATGCTATCAATAAAACAATTTGACTAAGAAGAGAATTTATCATGTTTGTGACAAGAATTTGATTGTTGTTATTACTTTTTTGTTAAGAAATGAATATAGATATTTAAAAAAAAATTTGGGGAAGAGATACAGAGTTAGTGAAGAAGCAGTCCACTTAATATACAAATCTGTCATGCCAAAAAAAAAAAAAAAAAAATGTTCGGTTATCGATTGATAGCAGTTGATTATTAAGAATAAATATGAAAAAAATCTCTATGAACTTGTATATTTCTTAACAATGACCAAATGTGAACTATTTCTCATTAAACTTCAATTTCGTACCCAATGAGGAAGTTTCTTTGACAATATAAAGTACATGAAGAAGGTTCTACTCTGATAATGGCTCGTGTGCTCTCTATCTGTGTTTATCAAAATTTCCTTTGTTTTGGTTTTTTTTAGATGTAAAAGTGGTTTTGATTCTACAGGTTGATTGCAGCTTTATCAAGAGATCTTCTTGAGGATTTTTCACCGTGAGTTCTCTTTTTTCTCAGATTTAATTCAACTTTTTGTTAATTAAGCATTCGATTGCATCTGTTATACCCATCTATGCATTTTCTGTTGATGATTTCCAGTTTCGTACAAGTCCAAATTTCATGTAGTATTTAATATTCACAGTAAATTTTTTGCCTCCTCAAAAACATATATTATAATATTTTGAGAATCGCTGCTTGTAATTTGCGACATATATTTTTGAGTTTGCGTGAGAATGAAATGGCTTACGTCTAACGTACTATAAGAGTAAGTCCTGAAGGCAAGGTACTGAGGTTGTCAAAGCAATAACAACATTTTATTTTTTCATTTAACATCTGTTTGTCGACAGGCTCTGATCAATCCATGCAGATGAATGGTGAAAAATTTCATGTTTAACCTCTTATAAAGTCAGATGCAAGCATTTGGTTTAATTGAGGATAGATTGGGCTAGCTAAATGTAATGCGAATACTTTGCTAATGTATGACAAAATGGACATTAGGCTCGTTACATGTTTAAAGTTGACTAGATCTGGTTTTGAAAATATATACATTTTTTCACTCTATTGTTCATGTTGCGTGAAAAATATTGCCATTCTAGGTTAGTAGGTTAGTGTCTTAGTGACTGATCCTCAGCAATATGTTCCAGGCAGTTTCGTTTGAGGACATTGAAGTTTGTGATCTTTAAAGTTCCTTTTGTGGTTTTTTTCCTTTTACTATTATTGTTTTTAGTAATGTATATATATAATAGATATCTTTTGTTTTAGGATGAGGTTTTTTAAGAAAGGATGTGGTTTGTAAATCTACTAAGTTGCTCATGTTTCTAATTTTTTTCCCCTTTTCCTGCTTGTGTTATGCGTGACATTATTTATAGAAATCTCTTTTTGGATATAGATTTTAAGATAAGTTGCTAGAATTATTTAGGTCCTCTCTGCTCAACGTACTGAGCGGCTGGATGAAGTGAAAGAAGGGAACGGGGAAACAAAAGGCTAAGCAAGTCAGTTGTTAATTTGAAGAGAATCAGGACTGACTGACAGAGTAGAGACCTCCACATTTTTAGATAGCTAGGCACCAAATATACATTTTATTAGTAAACTTCCATTTGATTCCTGTTTTTTTTCCTCTCTGTGATCTGTATCTCGTTTTGGACAGTTTTTTGCCTAGGGTTGCTGATTCTTTAGTTTCTCTCCTGGAAAGTGGTGCTGACAGGGAGCCAGATATTGTTGAGCAGGTAAAAGCTATGGTCTTTGTGAAGCCTTTAAGCTGTTATTATAAATTTTCATTTTTCCTTGTTGGGCATATCTTCTTCAATGTTGCTAACTTAAAATTTGCGGTCTTCCGTTTGCAGATTTTTACTTCTTGGTCATTTATTATGATGTATTTGCAAAAATATCTCATTCGAGACGTGATAACTGTGCTCAAGTAAGTACAATTGTACCTACTGTTATTTGATTTGCAGCATGAGAATGTGTAGGTACTTATAGATTTTTGTGGAGGAGAGAAAAGCTTGTGCATTTTTAAAAATAAATGAAGAAGAATATTGGAATTACAAATATCTGATGCATAATTTTCAAGTTGCCTTCCATCTAAAAGAATCAAATTTCATGGTTAGATTGATTCAATAAAGTTTGACTGACAAGAAGGGTGGAGGAGGAGGAGGAAAAAAAGAATAGCTCTAGTAGTTTCTATTCCTAGAACTGATACTGTGGAGAGAAATTGATGCCACGGCCATGTAAAGATTAGAGAATATTTACTCTTTTGTAAGCCTGGGGTTGAGACTATGAACTCCTCACCTGAAATTAAGACATCTTGCTGGAGCAAATTGTTTGTGGTAGTTGATAAGTCATTTGTAGTTGAATTGGAGTTAATTGTTTAAAATATAAATATCTACATCCGATCTTGAAAAAAATATTCAAATTATATTGGGACTTTCTGTAATGATTCAGTATTCATGATGATTTGTCTTTCTTTGGTCCTTGATAACCAATATCTCTCCCATATTTGGATATTTGTGACTCTTGCGTAGTATGGAATGTCTCCTTTTACTAATAAGGTGTTTATCCTTCCCCTTTGTAAAGGAGATTCTGGACTGTCAGTTATCTGCCCCTCTTATTTGCAATGTTCCTCTGTCATTGTTGGTAAATCCTTGTTTAGAATGACTGAAAGGTAGTCTTTGCTAACAATATATATTCAAGGATTAAGATTTCCATTCTCAAGGATTTCTCAAGAGTTTCCATGTTTAATTATAGTAATTTCTATTTTGTTAAACCACATGTTCTATTGAGTACTAAGTGATATATTTCAAGGCTCAAGTGTAGTGTTGAAGGAAACTCTTTTGAGAGTAAACAATAAATTGTAGAGAGAAGTTTAGGTTATATGAAATATGTGAATCTTTATACTACAATAGTTTTAGAGTACCTTACAAAATACTTGGAAAATTTTATGGAAGAGGAATGGGAGATGAAATTAGGTCAGGTCATGCTTTCTGGTGGTGATATGTTACACTAACTATATATCAAAATTAAAAATAAAAAATAAAAAAAAGAAAGAAAGGGAAGATTACTAAAGCAATTTGCGGTTAAATAAATCAATAATACACTATTATTTCCTTATTCATTAGTTTTCACTGATAATTTGTCTGCGTTCTTTGCTTTTGAAGGGTTACTGTAAAATTAAGATATTACTCAAAGGACTATGTTCAAGAATTTATGGCAGAGGCTACGTCATTCTTGTTGAGGAATGCACCTATTGAGCAGCTTGAATCAGGTATCAATATGCCATAGTGCTTTCCCCTGCTGAGCTCTGCTTTAGTTATATATTTTTATATGACTGAAAATACGGTGGAAAAAGGAAGGATAATCTGTTATGAGTGTAAAGCATGCCTTCATTGATTCCACCAAACCCCCACCCACACACATCCTCCAAATACATGAGAGAAAAAAAAATCGCGTACTATTTAATGATGATTGGCAGCTTATAAATGTGCAATTTGAAATCCAAAGATCCTCAAAATCAATTTCGTCCATGTGTAAGCCAGCTAGTAAACTTCAGTGTAGTTGGTCAAAATATTAATGTTGCAAGTTGTCTCTAAGGCTTGATACTTGTGAATAAACTAATTTGTTTCTTCTCATTGTCTTTTTCTAATTGGGGGATATCTTTTATGCATGCTACATATCAAGGTTGTGTGCACTTGTGCTCTACAAAATATATAATTTTTTCTATCAGTTACGGCAGGATTTTTGGAGTTTATTTCTATAAAAAGTACGGGAGAAAGAGGAGATGGGCTGGGGTATAGCCCGGTAGTGTGTTAATTGCTGAATGAGTGAACAATTTTAATATCTCAATTTGTTGAGGTTTAGAATAGAAGAAGAAAGATGAAGAGGCAGGAAAAATACTCATCTACCAATAATTTAAGGTGGCTACATGTATATTATTGAAATAGACAAACTTACTAAAATATTCCTACACTATATTTCTAACAAGAAACAATAAACCTATTTTAGACATATCACTCAGTTAATTAAGCCTCCCTCAGTGATGCATATGTAGTGGCTTTAATTGCAAACGGAGTGCTAGTTAAACTTGGAACTAGTTGTCCATAGGAATTTTGTGCCTTGGGTAAGATTTTTAAGGATTACTTAGATGCACCCATAATGGTTTGGTACTAAAGTTTGAGATGGGTTTTCTGTTATTTGCTCTTTTCAATTTGTTTCTCCTGTCTTGGATAGGAATCTGCTTGTAGCAGAAGTAAAAGTTTTGTTGATGCAGTGGCTGGTATAGGGCTTTGTTGAGGTGGTGGTTGGATGAAAATCACTTTGTTAAGCTGTTGGTGCTTTGTTGAAATTGACTATGTGTTAAAGGTAAATGATGTACATTGTACATAACTGACTTATAACAGGTATCAGAAAGATCATGTTGGAGGTTGTGAAGAAACCATTACCTGTGCGAAAATCTGGAGCCAGTGCTTTGCTTTGTTATGTTATGAGAGGAATCTCATCTGGGTTCCATTCAAGAGCAGAGCGAGTTCTGAGGTTATTGATGGGCCAGTTGGTATTTTCGATTGGTAATAAGTTAAATCAAGGTAAGTTCTCTCCTCTGGACAAGGCTTTGAATTAACTATTTTACATGTATATTTACAGTGCAAGTCTTTGTTAACTAAAATAATTTCCATTAAAATTCATTGATACATAATCATGGGATTTTTGCAATCAGATTCATTCACGGATAAACAAATTCTGTGTGCTTTCTTTCTCAAATGACGATAGTGCTTATATCCCAGAAATTTCAGTTTTGTTCTTGGGGATTACAATTTTGATATAATGTTAGACTACCTTTTGCATTTAGAAAAGATATACTTGGCATGAATAAATTATTAATTTATATCAGGTTAGTCTTGCAAAATAAAATAATACGTTGCCTGGTTTAGAAACTGTGCATTGTGGCTTGTATAATGGGGAATTTTTACAAGAAAACTGGTTAAATGGGTGATGTAGGGAAAACTATGCTAATTTATGAGTTGTTTCTAATTTTAACTCTTTTGGCTGATGGCTGATTTTCCTACGTGGAGATTATTTTGTTTCTAATTTTAACTCTTTTGGCTGATGGCTGATTTTCCTACATGGAGATTATTTTGGATGTCTCATGTTTCGTGATCCTGAGTGTGTTCTTGTCGTTCTCTTTATCACAGATTCAGACACTGTTGTTCAAGTTGTGATCGCAGCTTTTCAGAGAATAAGTGATAATCTAGGATCCAAGGAGTTAATTTTGATGTGGGAATGCTTATGTCAGGAAATAATTGACTGCATAGCCAATGAGCACCTGTTGCATCTTAATTACCTATTATCACTGCTTGTTGCTACTGTTGAGATCGATAACAGACAAGGGATTTCTGGTGAGCTAGAAACTAATCACTTCATTGCTTTTTTTTCAGTGCTTGTAGTTGTTATAAGGATATTTGTATACCTCTTGCATTTTCAATATGGACTCTTTAATCTCGACAGATTACCAGCCGATGCTTGAACTTGTGGATACACTTGCACGTGCATTTATCATACCTTCCAACAAAGTTAAGGAAGTTAATCATCCATCTGAAGTTGTTGATAAGGTTCTGCAACTAATGCTATGCATTCTCAATGGGCTCCATAGAGCCAATGATATGTCCACTATTGCTTACTGTTCGTCACAATGGGCTCCTGCATTTGAGTTGAGGAACTCAAGGTAGTGTCTTGAGCGGTTTGATTTTTGGTGTCATTCTGTTTTATTTTCTTGGTTTTGTCTAATTTAACTCTGAAATTGTTTTCAGTTTGTTTACATTTATTAGGAAGCTACTATTGATGGACCCTAGCATATTGTATACATTTAGAGTCAATATTTTAAGGTAATATTTGTCCATCATATTTTTTTTATTTCTCTACTTTTTTATTTGGTACGTTCTTTTTGACTTTTCTTATTGTATTTTCAGCGCGATGAATGATCTAATAGAAAATTCCCCAGACGAAGCTATATGTCTATTGCTGTCCTTCTTTGGGAGACTGCAAATGAAACCTCAATACTGTGACTTCTTAGACGGAACATCAGGAGGAGTAGTTTTGAGGATTTGCGGTTTTGTGCAGGAGACTATCTCTTCATGGATCAGGACGATAAATGATATTGCTCAAGGGAATTCATCATCTACTCAAATTGATGAGGCTAAGTTGGCTCTCCTCTGGGGGGTCATCAGATGCTATCCTTATATAACGGATGTGCAGGCTGTATCTTCTTTGCTGATGGATTTGATAGATGCACTTCATCTACTTCTACTGCACGAAGCTAGTAAGAAATCTTTTCTTGTTAATACACAATTGAGTTTGTCTCTGTATGTGAGCTGAACCTATGTTGTCTGTTATTACATTTTCTTAGGAGCAGAATGCACAGTATGGAATGGCTTGGTATTTCAAACACTTAACGGGAGTCATTCTTTGATGCAAATGTCTAAAAGAGCTTTCTAATCAATGTCATTGGCAGTTCTATTTTGTAATTTTTGTTGATTTTATTTTACTGTTTTGCTTGTTTCACCATATTATTCTAAAGGCATTAAAATTATTTTAATGGTTGAAACCAGCTTATTGAGTTGGTGTCTGCTTTTTAAAAGGGCTCTGAAATGGTGCTTTCTCAATCTGGATTTTGTCTTCTTTCCGTGCTTTTATTTATCACAGATGCTCTTTCAGAGCTTGTTGCAGGTGTTTCTAAGCATACTTGGCAAAGCCTAATAGGTGCTTCTTTAGCTTCCTATTGTGAGTGGCATCATGCAAAAAACTCTGGACTTGAAGAAATGGGCAGGGTTCTTCATCTTGCTAAGACTTGCAAATCATCCTCGCAAGTTTTGTGTGCTGTTGCTGATTATTTGGATTATGTGCACGGGTAGGTTGATCTTTGGGTCAATGGTTGATGTTGCCTAACCTTTATTCATGCTATTGCTATTTAATCTTGTTGATGTTTCCTAACCTTTATTCATGCTGTTGCTATTTGATCTTGTTGATCATTGTTGTTTAATACTGGCAATTATCAAATTGTAGAACTACATGGCAAGCAGACAACAGCCAGAATAAATGCCACCCAGAACTTGTAGCAAGTAAGGCTGTGGATGCGGTTGGCATATATGCAGATAATTTGTGCCACTCAGACAAGGCAATTCGTGTTCCAACTCTTAGAATTTTGTCCCACTATGAACCTTTAACGTATGAAATCTCTGGAATGGATCAGCCACCGGAGAAGAAGATGAAAACTGAAACTGGTGTTTCTCACACTAGCCCAATGGATATTCTTGGCTGTAATGTATGTATATTTAATTCTCGCTTTGCTTGCCGTTTGAAACTATTTTCTACTTTGAATATTGTTGGCTGATTTTCCTCAAAATGTCAGGTTATTCAGCTCCTTCTCTCCATTGAGACTACTCCTCTTTCAATAGATTCAAGCAGGAAAATTATCCTTCTGATCTCTAGAATACAGATGAGCCTAACTGCTGGAAGAATATCTGAAACATATATACCCCTTGTTTTGAATGGGCTAATTGGTATCCTCCATAATCGTTTTAGCTATCTCTGGAATCCAGCTTCTGAATGCCTTGCAGTACTCATCAGCAAGCATCTTGGACTCGTTTGGGATAAATTTGTTGGTCACTTTCAGCATTGTCAATCCAAATTTCCGATATCTCATGAACAACCTGATAGGCTGAGTTCCAAGTTGTCTAACACTTCTAATGGTACATAATAACTTTTCTTCTTCTTCTTTTTTTTTTTTTTTTTCATTTGTTCTATTTCGTGAAAGGATTGATACATTATAGCTTGGTTTTTGCTACTATTGTCATATTAATATTCAGATTCTTACACATTTGGTTCTGTATGGTTATTTCTGGATTTTTTTTCTTTTTCTGGGAAAAGAGTGGAAGAAATATGTAGGAATGTTGAAGACAATATAAAATTATGTCGATGGTGAATCTAGATAACCATGCTTCTTATTGAGTGTCATTGTAATCATTCCACCGAATGTTTAATGTTTGCTATTGGTTTCCATTCTCAGATCTGGTTGAGCAATTTAATTTGTTTGTTTCTCCTGCATCTGAGAGCACTCCACATGCAATGGTATTATCTATGGTGCTCCAGACATTACAAAAAGTACCTTTTGTTGCTGAGTCTCGGTCTCGACAAATTATACCTTTGTTCTTGGACTTTTTGGGATACAATAACAACAATCTTGTCAGGTAGTTGTTTCATAGATCTGGTGCCTTTGATTAGAAATACATCTTTTTCTTGTAATCTGACTTGTAAAACATAAATCTTATCAAGAGTTTTGACATTGCAGTGTTGGATCATTCAATTCACTTATTTGCAAAGGCAAAGAGTGGAAGAGTGTCCTTAAAGAATGGCTGAACTTGTTGAAACTGATGCGAAACTCTAAGTCCTTTTATAAAAGTCAGTTTTTAAAGGATGTTCTGCAAAATAGGTTGGTGCAAAGTTGGATGATGCATGTAATTATTCATATTGTTTAATAATTCTTATGTTATTAATTGATCATTATGTTTGGGTGTCTCTATTAGGCTTCTGGATGAAAATGATGCTGAAATACAGATGAAGGTTCTTGATTGTCTTTTGATGTGGAAAGACGATTTTTTGATCCCTTATGACCAGCATCTTAAAAACTTGATCAATTCAAAAAGTTTAAGAGAAGAACTAACAACATGGAGTTTGTCTAGAGAATCACATTTAATTGAAGAAGGTCACAGAGCTAATCTTGTGCCTTTAGTTATTCGTCTCTTGATGCCAAAAGTCAGAAAACTGAAAACTCTTGCCTCTCGAAAGGTAGGCCTGCATAAATATACTCTTAATTGTACTCCTATTGTTTCAACTTTTTGGGCTTTTGAACATTTATTGAATCATGTTTTTCCTTTCAACAAAACAATAAATTTATCAACGCACCCTATATTTCTTATGTTTATATGCATTTCTCTGGCAGCATACAAGTATATATCATCGAAAGGCAGTTCTTGGTTTCATCTCTCAACTAGATGTTGACGAGCTACCTCTCTTCTTTGCATTGTTAATAAAATCCTTGCAAATTATTCCAAAGGGAGCTGATGATGATGCCTTCTGGAACAAGCTCTGCTGCACTATGGAGGAATTCCAAGAAAGCAGTTTCTTGAAATATTTCACTATAGAAAACATAGCAGCTCTGTCTTGGAAAAAGATTCATGGTTTTCTGCATGTGATTGAAGATGTTCTTGGAGTTCTTGATGAATTGCACGTTGGACCTTTTCTTAATCTATTGATTGGATGTGTTGTTCGGATTTTGGTGAGCTGCACTTCAAGTCTTGATTTTTCCAAGGATAGAAGATCTTCTCTGGTGGAAAATAATTCAAGTGCTGACCTGACTTCTTATGAGAAGGACAATCCTGCAGGAAATCATGTCCTGGTAATGTTCTTGCTAAAGATTGTGGAATGTCATTCATTATTGGAAACTTTCTGTTTAAGGTGATTTTTAACTGATCCCATTTTGGTACTTAGATTTATGGGTTAGCCAAATGAAATGCCTGAAGTAATTACAAGATTATATTATGTTGATTTCAGTAGGTATGGCCATCAAGAGGATATCTTTTTTTTTTTTTTTTTTAGCTTTTGGGTGGGCTTTTTTATGAGATTTTTTTTTCCTTCTAAATTTTTACTGTTGACATCTAAAAACTTGCTTATGCTTACCAGCACTCAAAGTTGGTTCTTTTTATTTTTTATTTTACATGCTTTTGAAAAAAAAGAAAATGGCATTTCCGACCCTCCCCCTCCTCACCCCTCCAACCCCTCCCTCTCCCCCCCCCCTCCATGAGTTGGCATGTAAATAACTTAATTATACTGTCAGAAGCAAGGTATTGTTGGTGAAGTTTCGTACCTTTGCATTATTAAAAGCGAATTGTGTTAGAGACTATGGACTCAAATGA
This sequence comes from Azadirachta indica, assembly GCA_022749755.1. Taxonomy (NCBI): domain Eukaryota; kingdom Viridiplantae; phylum Streptophyta; class Magnoliopsida; order Sapindales; family Meliaceae; genus Azadirachta; species Azadirachta indica. The sequence goes on from CM040441.1 coordinate 23,717,811, forward strand.
AATTATCTAATTGTGTGCAGACCAACTCATCCATGAAGCAGTTGAAGGATTTAAGATCTTTATGTCTGAGAATTGTTTCGACTGTTCTTAACAAGTACGAGGATCATGGTTATGATTGTGATTTCTGGGACCTGTTCTTTAAGTCGGTGAAATCTTTAATTGATGCTTTCAAGCTGGAGGGTGCTAGTAGTGATAAACCAAGTTCGCTGTTCTCTTGCTTTTGCCATGAGCAGAAGCCACAGACTTGTATCATTATTATATAGGGAAAAGAATCTGGTACCTGACATATTTTCAATTTTAACTGTCACAACTGCCACAGAAGCAATTGTTTCTGGCGTGCTGAGGTTCATTGAGAACCTCCTGATTCTTGACAATGAGTTGGGTGATGAAGATAGTGCTATAAAAGAAGTCATACTTCCAAATCTTGATACACTTATCTGCAGTTTGCATTCTCACTTTCAAAGAGCATCCAAGAGGTATAAATGATGCTCGCTTAATAATTTTGCTTATTTCATTTTTCCATGTTGTGAAATATTTCTGACAATCACTATTCTGAAATTTTCTGTAGCTTAATTGACAAGTCATAACTAAATTTTGCCATTTGGTAAAATACGTCGTCTAGACTCATCCAAGTATTCTAGAAAATCTTGAAGCTGCTATGTTGGTTTATGAGGCAGTCAAATGATATGAATGTTAAATTCCAGTTTGGTTTTTTTCTTTTCTGTAAGTGTTTTTGGGTGTTTGGTTGCATTTTCATCTCCTTGAATCCAACTACATTGATCCCTGAATCTTGGGCCACTAGTGCTTAGTTGAATTGTCAAAGGCTCAGAATCACTTTTTCATATTGATAAAGCAGCTTAGGAAACTTATTGAGATGCTCTTTCATAGCTTCATTGAGAGGTATATTGATGTAAAATCTCTTCCTTTATCTGCCAAATTTCATCTCATAAAATGGCAGGATTCTTTTATATGTGTGCTTATTTGTCTCTCTCTAAACTCATTTGTTTGCTTGGCTTTTGTTCTAAGAATTTTGTTTCACTGTATGGAGTTCTCTTGAAGCGTTTCTTATGGCAAGCGACATCATATTTTTCTAAACATTTATGCTTAGTTCATATGTGCATGGCAAAATATATCTTGATTTATGATTGTCTGGTGGTAATGAGATCTCTGTCAAGCTCTTAAAATTCTGAAGTATTGTTGTTTGCTTTTGCATTTAAAATTCTGAGGGAGTGAGTTTATTGTTATTTGATTATTTATCTATGTGAGTCACATTCTTTTGTGCCAGGAAATTGGTTAAATCTTGTGGGGAGACAGCAATTGGAATTTTGAAATTGTTGGCCCATTATATTAAAGATCCATTGATAGCGGCAAAATTTGTGGATATCTTACTACCCTTCATAGCCAAGGCAGTTAAAGATTCTGGTAAATATTTCATACATCTATGTTACACTGTATAACCTTTTTGTGGTCTCTCTGAAAGTCAAAGCTTGGTCTTGCAGATGTCTCTGTTAAAGCTGTTCAAGTTATTCGAGATATCATACCAGTAGTAGGAATGGGGAGCACTAGAAAAGTTCTTAAGGCGCTCTCTCCACTTCTTGTTTCTGTTGAATTGGATAAGCGGTCATCTATCTGTGATCTTCTTGATGCTCTTGCAAAAGCTGACCCTTCTGTGTCCTCTGTGGTAATACTTCTTCTTCTTTTATACCTAAAACATTTTGTCTGGAGTAACATTCTTTACTCATGCAAATTGTAACAAAGAAATTTCATAATTATTCATTCCTTTACAGGCAAAACTTGTCCGTGAGTTGAATGCAACCTCTGCTCTGGAAATGGGTGGCCTTGATTATGATTCTGTGGTTGCAGCATATGAAAAGATTAGCGTTGATTTATTCTATACCACAGGAGTGGATGATGCATCAGTCATTTTGTCACACTGTGTGTACGATATGTCATCAGAGGAATTGATCTTGAGACATAGTGCATATAGGTCATTTCTCTCTTTTGTTGAATTTTCTTCATTAATTCTAGATGGGGAAAGGCCTAGTGCAGAGGAAGCAATGCAAACAGTTGATGAAGGATTGTGGACAATAGCATCCATTCAGCACATAATAAATAAGTTTATTTTGAAGCATATGGGGGAGGCAATGACCAGAGGAAGTAAAGTGAAAAAGGTATGGAAATTCTTTTAATTGTGTGGTAAGAATCTATGATGTAATGGGCTTTTTTTGGATCTCAAGATGCATGCGAAGAGTTGTAACTGGACAAATACTTAAAGAAAAATAAAAAGAAAGCCTAGTTTTGGTAGAAATTTTAATAATTTGATCCTCTGACTAGAAATTTGGTTATCATACAACTTCATAGGATTGATACTGTCTCCTGAATGGATGGTTATGATTACAGGAATGGATTGATTTACTCAGAGAAATGGCATTGAAGCTCCCACAACTGTCAAATCTTAATTCACTGAAAGATCTGTGCTCGGAAGATTCTGAAGTAGATTTTTTCAAAAATATTATTCACTTACAGGTTATTTCCTTACTTTATGTCTTTCTACAGATATATTTCCATGGAGATGTCAGATACAATGTTGAGAATTGACTTCAATGTCTGCAAACAATGTGTCTCGGCCATTTTTGTAGATATCAGATACAAAAATGTTTTATCAAATTAGAGATAGATGCTTTTACATTCTTTTTGTTAAATAAGAGGAAGTGCATTTATTTCTACGTTCTTTTTATACTGAATTTAACTTGTACTGTTGTGTACCTGGAGCCATTTATCACGTGTTTTCACTCTGCTCTATCAATTCTTATTTACTTTGTCTTTTAATGCTTTTCTTCTTGTTTTTCCTTTATATGAGTGATATTCCTTTTTGTTCTCGCAGAAACATAGGAGGGCACGGGCACTAACACGTTTTAGGAAAGTAGTTAGTAGCAACATGTCAGAGGTAATTATTTTATTCACTTGATCACTTTCAAAGATTGTTTCCATATCACTGAAACTTTGTATGTTGCTCTTAACTTCCAGGGACTCTTGAATAAAGTGTTTGTCCCACTATTTTTCACTATGTTGTATGATGTACAAGATGAAAATGTTAGAAATGCATGCTCTGAAGCCCTTGCTTCAATTTCTGCTCATATGGAATGGAAGTCATACTCTGCCTTGTTGATGAGGTCTTTTCATGAGATGGAAAAGAATCCACAAAAGCAAAAGATTTTGCTACGACTATTGTGCTCTATTTTGGACCAGTTCCATTTTTCTCAACTTCGTTCCTTTGAAGAAGCTGATGACCCATTGGCTAATTCAGTAATTGCTACTAGTACTAGTTCTTCAGGCATTTTGCACAAATGTCATAGTTCGATGATGGTCTCTGAGATAAAAACATGCCTTCAAGAAACTGTGCTTCCAAAGTTACAAAAATTACTGAATGCTGATTATGACAAGGCCAATGTTGATATCAGTCGGGCTGCATTAAAAGTACTAAAGTTGCTTCCAGGAGAAATAATGGACTCACAACTTCCAAGTATCATTCATCGCATTTCAAACTTCTTGAAGAGTCGTTCAGATTCCATCCGGCATGGTGCGAGGTTAGCTTTGGCTGATTGTTTGAAGGAGCTAGGACTGGAATACTTGCAGTTTATGATAGGGGTTCTGCGAGCTACCTTAAAGCGAGGATATGAACAACATGTGTTGGGTTACACACTCAATTTTATTTTATCCAAATTGCTTTCAGGCTCTGCCAGTGGGAAGTTGGATTATTGTTTGGGAGAGCTCCTTTCTGTAGTGGAGAATGATATTCTTGGAGATGTTGCTGAAGAGAAAGAGGTGGAAAAAATTGCTTCCAAGATGATTGAAACTAAGAAGCAAAAATCTTTTGAGACCCTGGAATTAATTGCTAAAAACATAACATTTAGAACTCATGCGTCAAAACTTCTTTCCGTTGTAACAGCCCATTTGCAGAATCATCTGACACCGAAAGTGAAGTCAAAATTGGAAAGCATGCTAAATCACATTGCTGCTGGCATTGAATGCAACCCATCGGTGGATCAGACTGACCTGTTTGTCTTCATATATGGCCTTGTTGAAGACAGAATTAGGGAAGAAAATGATCTGCATGCAACTTCCTCCAGTAAAGAAGCTAATAATCATAAAAATAATGTGAAAGGGAAAATTATTTCTTCAGGTCGAGTAATTGTTGGTAAACCAACATGTTCACATCTTATTACAGTGTTTGCTCTTGGGCTATTACACAAGCGCTTGAAGAATTTGAAATTGAATAAACATGATGAAAAAGTGTTGTCCATGTTGGATTCATTTGTGACCCTGCTTGGCAATTGCTTGAGTTCCAAGTATGAAGATATTTTGTCGGCATCTCTTAGGTGTCTTACTCCATTAGTTAGTCTGCCACTGCCATCTCTTGAATCTCAGGCTGACAAAATAAAGGCAACTCTGTTGGATATTGCCCACAGCTCAATGTCTAGTAGTCTTTTGATGCAGTCATGCCTAAGCTTGTTAACAAAGCTTCTGCGTACAACTAAAATTACCCTGTCTTCGGATCAACTGCATCTCTTAATTCAGTTTCCCCTGTTTGTTGATCTTGAAAGGAATCCCTCTGATCTGGCCCTTTCACTTCTGAAGGCAGTTATTAATCGCAAGCTAGTTGTCCATGAGATATATGATGTGGTAATTCGAGTTGCAGAGCTGATGGTAACAAGTCAAATAGAATCAATTCGCAAGAAATGCAGCCATGTTTTATTGCAGTTCTTACTTGATTATCATCTTTCAGATAAAAGATTGCAACAACATTTGGATTTTCTGTTAGCAAATCTGAGGCATGTATCTGATAATCAAAACTTCATTTTTGTTTATATTTGAACTTTTTAAAGAAAAATGACTTGGCTATTATTGCAGTTACGAGCATGCAAGTGGAAGAGAGGCTGTGCTCGAAATGCTGCATGCAATTATAAAGAAATTTCCACAAACAAAAGTGGATGAGCAATCTCACACATTATTTGTCCATTTAGTGGCTTGCTTGGTTAATGACCATGATAATAAAGTCCGTTCGATGATTGGTGTAGCTATAAAGCTTCTTATAGGACGCATAAGCCCACATTTACTTAAATCCATACTGGAGTACAGTCTATCTTGGTATTTGGGTACAAAGCAGCAACTCTGGAGTGCTGGTGCACAGGTAAATATTTCTTACTCATATTGTAAACTGTGGACTTCAACAATTTAATACCATATTCTTTTTCAAATTTCATGAGATATTTATGTATGTGTGGTGTGTGCTTTATTCTCTTTTAAATAACTGTTTTTCACCCCTCAATCAAAATAATGTCTTTAAATAGACATTATTGTGCCCCTTAAAGTTGAGGATTCTTATTAAAATTGTGCCCTGTCAAATGGCTTATGCCAATTCGTTGCTGCAGCTACTAGTGCACCTGTCATATACTTATTTTGGTATCACCTATGTTATAATTTCGGATGAATCATCTATCCGCAGTGTGTTTGAAATATCTTTGTGAAAACTGGTCCACCCGGTCCATAGGGTGGTTTGATAGGATTTGTATAGATTATCTCCTGTCCCCAAATTTCATTTTTATTTTTCTTTTTGAACACTCCATTATCATGCTTGCTTTCTTTCTTCAATCACTATAAAAAAAAAAAAAAAAGATGAAATTTCTGTTTCGGGAACCAAAGATCAGAACTGAGGGTTTTGCATCTACTGCAATGACCTTGATCCCAAGGAGAGTTCTTTGTTGCTTTACTTGTTATAATACCTGCTGGTTGGTTTTTAGTTCTATTTTACAGCATCGGGGTATTTGGTGGGTGGTTAGAATGGGTTGAATTTGTTGAATTTCAGCCTGGGGCTCTTGTTAACTTAATAAATGTGGAATTTGGACCTAGAGGTAAATGGCCTTCTGTTTGTTCTCCACTACTTCAATTCATCTGTTTATTTGAGAATCTTTTTCTAAGTGCTGTTGGGTCCATCAATAGCTTTCTCAAAGCTGGTTTATAAGAAAGAAACATTCTCCTCTCTCTTTTATACAGCTTCAGAGGAATTTCAAGTTGTATCTATTTTTCTACATTCTTAAAAAGTGGGACGCGGATGTAAGCTAGTTTGCACACATGGTTACAGACGATTTCAATAGCTTTCCGTATAAAATTCTTTATTCAGAGCTTATCATAGACATTTAGTTTACTCCTTTTAATCTTTCTTTTCTAGTAACATTAGTTTCCATTTTTCTTTTATTAAAAAGAAAAGGAGTACATGAGTGAGCGAGGGAACTGTGATGTGATATCTACTCTAATCAAACCCAAGATTTGAAATGCATGGTATGCTAGAACAGGCGATCATATCTTCTGAAACTTTGTTGTCATTCAAGCATGCTTATCTGCATTTACTTACTTGGGACATATATGGTGGCTAGAATGTAATATGATTGCTGGCAAATGTATCTGCTTTTGAGCTCTGCTTCCATTGTTCCAGCATGCTCCTGTTCTAAAGCCATTTTGATGTGTTGTACAGGTTCTGGGATTGCTGGTTGAAGTCATGAAGAAAGACTTTCAGAAGCATATCAGTAGTGTATTTCCAGTGATGAGAAGCATATTGGACTCTACTGTAAATGTTGTTTCTGAAAGGGAACTGGATCTTTCTGATGAGGCTACCATACCTTTCTGGAAAGAGGCATACTATTCACTAGTTTTGTTGGAGAAGATCCTCTGTGAGTTCCCCAATTTTGTATTAGAAACGGATCTGGAGGTATGACCCATTTTCTACCTTTTGCTAAGATATGAACATATCTTAAGATTTTCTAATGTGCTCAGTGCTAGGTTGAATACAATATTTTAATTGTGTGGACTGCATGCATGTAGTGGAAGAAGGAATACTGTGGTGTAATTGAATGACGTTCTTTATGGTAAATTGGGTTGGATTATAGAATCCCTTTTGTTTGTACAACTGTGTGCATGTGTGTTAATGAGAGTTTTTGTATAATAATGTTAGAAATTACTCACACACTATTGTCTGAACATAATATTAAAATTATATAATAACATGACATTAGAAGTTCATTTGATTGAACTTCCCTGATGCATTATTGAAATTTATTCTGGCCCAATGTTCGGTAGTTCTTTCATCACCTTAGCTGTTTCCAGGTAGTTTGGTAAAGCATCCTGAGTTTCAAGTTAGGTTGCTTTCAGATGGTGTGGCTTTTGTTATGCCGGATGGCATGATTTTCTGATAATAAGAGCTGTTGACTCTATATTCCCATTTTGTATTGATTGTTTCACTTACTTTTGCCTCATCTTCAGAGTATATGGGAAGCAATTTGCGAGCTGTTGTTACACCCCCATACATGGTTGCGTAATAGATCAAATCGGCTTGTATCCTTGTATTTTGTTGCTGTAACTGAGGCTCAAAGAGAAAATATGGAGAAGTCATCAGGAGCTTTCTTCCTGATGAAGCCAAGTAGACTATTTATGATAGCTGTTTCACTATGCTCCCAGCTAGAGACCCAACATACTTTTGATGATGCCATCAGCAACCGAATCACGCAAAATCTTGTGTCTGCAATTTGTAATATGCATAATTTGAAGGGACATATGGATTGTGCTGATCCTCAAAACTTCTGGTCAACCCTTGGAGAGCATGAGCAAGGTTTATTGCTGAAAGCTTTCCAGTTGCACAACTCAAGAAAAGGAAAGGGAATATTTCTATCTATTGTGTCTGGTGCACGTGACCAAAATGATCATGACCCTTCTGGTGATTTTCGATATTTGCTCGTTTCTAATTTGCTCAAAAAGATGGGAAAGATTGCTCTTCAGAAAGAGGATATTCAGGTTGGTTTGCTAGTCCTATGGATTAGAATTCTTATTCATGTTAAGGATGACTGAGAAATTTTGAGCCTGCTGCAAAATAAATCTTCTTTTAGTTCTATTTTTGTTTTTGTCCTTTGCTTCTTATCTCAATTAAAACACTAACTGCTAATGGAATTTCAAATGTTGCACATAGATGAAAATCATCTTCAACTGTTTCAAACTCATTTCATCAGAAGTCAGTCGGGACTACTGCCAGCATTATGTATTTCAGATGTTGCCGTCGTTGTATAAAGTTTGTGAAGGATTTTCTGGGAAGGTCATCTCTGGTGAGTCCTATCCGTCCAGACAAAGTTTAATCCATGAGAGTGTCGTTTTATAATTTATGCTTACGTTAAATGTTTCTAATCTAGAAATTGAATTTACATTTAATAGATAAACACTAAATTTTTCTCATCAAAATTGTACTATGTAGGATGTGTAGTATCACGTTCACTTCATTGATCCTTTTTAACTTGATCAAAGAATCTGACAAATTGATCTTATTGCCAGATGATTTGAAGCAATTAGCACAAGACGTATGTCATAGCATACGGACTACAATAGGCGACCAGAATTTCGTACAGGTCTATAACGAGATCAGAAAGAATCTCAAGGCAAAGAGAGACAAGAGAAGACAGGAGGAAAAGCTCATGGCTGTTGTCAACCCTATGCGAAATGCCAAGAGGAAGTTGAGGATTGCAGCCAAGCACCGTGCACACAAGAAGAGGAAGATAATGACGATGAAAATGGGAAGATGGTTGCATTAAGATGCTGTACTGAATCTACTACTCAGATCTTCACCAATTCCCCCCTCCTGAATACCAAAATCATTCATGAGGTAGATTTCCCACTACTGATCATCGCAGATTCGTTTGCTTTATCATTTATGGAACTGAGCTTAGCTAGCTGTGATCAACAATAGAACATTAGATTAGGAAAATGATGCAGGCACCAAAAATTAGATTTGACAACAATTGAGGGTATAGTATGGAATGTAAATGATGTTTTCGTTTTATAATGATGTACAATAACAGCGATACATTCTCGTGATTGTAGTATTAAATTTTGTAGGTTTCAGGGGTTGGTTTTGTTTTGACTCCTATAAATTAGGGGTAGCCAATTTTGCTAATCCGAATGATTTAGTTATAAATGTGTGTTATCTTGTAAGAACAAAGGATTCTAATTGCGGGCTTTTCCCATAGCCCTCAATTTACAAATAATATGTATTTGAAAAATTGATTGAATTTTTTTTTATTTTTATCTAATCAATATTATTAGACTACATTAGTTTGTAGATAATAATGTAAGTAAAGGTTGCATTTGGATTATTGTTTTATTTAGTTAATAAATCTATTTAATGGGTTAATAAATTTGTTTTAATTTTTTTATTTTTAAATAAAATTATATTATACTTGTAATTGATTAGTAGAAATTATAAAATAATTGACACAATTATGTAATATTTTAATTTTAAAATATAGAATAATAGTTTATGTCGATAAAAGATATGTAAGTCTTTAAGATTTCACTTATTAGATTGATTAGTTTTAATAATTTTAAAATTATTTATAAAAATTTTAATTTATTTAAAAATAATAGTTGTGTAATTATTAGTAATAATTGTTTAATAAAAATAATTATTAAATATTTAAAATTTGATAAAATATAATATATTTATGAAAAATATATTAATAAAATAAATCATAATATTATTTTTAGTACATTAATAATATAATATTTATTAACATATAAATTTATGTATAAATAAGATTTGTTAATGTATCCAATTAAAATATAAATTTATTTATTTTACATTATATTAAAGAATTCAATATTAACTATGTATTAAAAAAATAAA
>CM040441.1:23727631-23789452 GCA_022749755.1 Azadirachta indica
GTAATTCTATATTTCTAACTTCACTGTGATGACCTTGAACATGGGTCCTTCATATTTTTAAAAGATTCAAACTTATGGATGAGCACACTAATAGTAAGAAAGTATTGTTTCTTAAGATATATGTATAATCTAAACGCAAACATAGACACTTCTGCAGAAAATTTTATTCTCTATGCAAATATGTCCCCTGAAATGCTGAATAAATATTTGCCTTTTCAGTTATTTGATTTTGTATGTTACATAACCCTTGATGGACTAATTTTCATTTAGAAATTGTTTATCTGGTGGGCTAATTTTATTTTAGAAATTCTTTATCTCTAAAGTAATATTGGAACACCATTCTATATTTGAAATACATTTTCCTATATGTTTGCCTCTATAAATTTAATTGCTGTATTTGGGTAATTAGCTTTAGTGTTTTTCTTCTAATAGGAAAGAATTCGAATAGGCAAGGAACTCCTAGAAGCAAAGCGGATTGAAGAAGAAAATGAAAGAAAGCGGTATGTTTTTATCTATTATATCCTTCCTATTTTACTTCATTTTGCATTTGGTTTAATTCTAATACGCTATGTTCCTTTTCATGCATTATGTGAATTCGTTTTCCATATGTATGAAAAATTTGGTATTACCAGTTTGTTGGCCATGCGGAAAGCTGAGAAAGAGGAAGAGAAAAGAGCTAGGGAAAAAATTCGTCAGAAATTGGAAGAAGACAAGGTTACTTCTAGCTTTCTGCCTTTGTTTCATTCTTTAATTGTCATGTATCTTTTATTTAAAGGAAGAGGGGTGTTCAAATATCTATTGATATTAATTGGGTCAAGACGTTACTAATTCTTAATCTAACAGATAATGGGAAAAATTTCATATGCAAGGTTTCCAATTGTCCTTGTGAATAATTTATATCTCATAATTTATTTCTATTTACATTTGGAATTGCCTGTTATAGTTGATTGAATCTATTTATGTCTTGACAGGCAGAAAGGAGGAGGAGACTTGGATTGCCACCAGAAGATCCTACAACCCCTAAACCTTCAGCACCTGTTGTTGAGGAGAAAAAGGTAGGATGTTTTTTTATTATTATGGTTCTGACACATGCTGTTTAAAATATGTTCCATATGCTTTTGGGAATCATATATCTTTCTTTCATCTAAACTGCAGAGTTCATTGCCTGTTAGACCTGCCACAAAGGTAGAGCGAATGAGGGAGTGTTTGCGATCTCTTAAGCAGAATCACAAGGTAAAATTAGATGGTTGGTGCATCATGCTTTTGATTATTGCTTGGCTGTTAAAGACTCTTAAGGGACTTTACATTCCTAACCTGCTTGTCATACTTGGGTTTCACTTTACAATTTGTTGGTGTCTTTCATTGGTTGTGTGAATAAATAATTTTGAATTGTTATCCTCACTTCTACACTCTATATTGGGAATCATATATGTTAGATGTTGTCAACTGCTTCAAGTTAAAATTCATGGACTTAGAGCTGACATTTGGGATATCTGATTGTCCTGAAATTTTGGATCCTTGATGTTCGTAGATAAAACAATGAGTCAAGATACATTTTAGAATAAGTTTTGCCATGCTGCAAGATTAGCCTCTTGTATAACAGGAGCTAAAGTCTCTCTGTGTCTATATATTTGCATGCTCAAACATGGACACTCACACTCATGCACGTCAACTGCATGAGAGTGAAAGGAATAATGAGACCAGTTTATGCAATTAATAATTCTGCATTTTGAGCTTTTTACTTCATATTCAAGTATACGAGAATACTAGTGGTCCCTTTTTAACGTTTGTAATGTCAGGCTTTACACGTGTGTGCCTTCTTATTGCGTTGGCCATGTAAAATATACTTCCTCTGATCAATGGGCAGAAGTTAGCAAGTTAAACTGACAAAGATCTTCTATTTGACGTTAAAAAGAAAAAGAGAGAAAAAACTGTTATTATTGGCATAGATGTTGCTTCCTTCCAGAAAGAAGAAAGTGCTCAGTGAAAATCAAATGCGTGTTTCTTGTTGCATCTTTTATGATATAAAATGTTGTTACTTGGAACTATGCATATAAATATATTTGTTCATATTTTAATGTTTGTTTTGCTGCTGTTCTTTCTTTTGCATCTTTTTTTTTTTTGGCCCCTCTTTGTCAACTTTCTGTAATACATATAGTACATTAAGTTGGTTTATATTAGTTTCAGCCAGTTCACTTGTTTTTAATGGGTACAGGATGATGATGCTAAAGTGAAGAGAGCATTTCAGACCCTTCTGACCTATGTAGGGAATGTAGTGAAAAACCCTAACGAGGAGAAGTTCCGAAAAATCAGACTCAGTAACCAAACCTTTCAGGTACGGAACTTTTGCAACTGTATCAAGGCACCGTCTGTATTCTGGGAAAAGTAGATTTATATTAGTCAATTACAAGATAATGCATACTGTCACAATGAGAGTCATTTTCCCCAAATCAATACAAAATAGCAAGAATTTTCCTGTCAAGGAAGTAAGCAGATTTGTCTCTCAAACAGAAACATCATGATGCACGATTTTCTCCCATTACTGGTTTTACAGTGCAAGCGCTTCATCGTCATTTCCTTACCGTATAGGGTGACTTAAACATTACCACTGCTGCTACAAACATGTAGCAATCATGTCAATGGAGTCACATCTCCATTATCTAACATCTACTGCCATAGTCTCCGACTTCCTATCTTGTCATCCTTTCCACTTGTAGCTTCCAAACGAGTTGCCATCTTTGTCACAACCCACCACCATGAAATAGCAAATCCACCATCATCTTTATGAGTACTTCCAATTTCCCAAAAGATTATTGTCATTTTCTAAGAGCTTTTGCTTGTTCACAAATGAACTGCCATGCAACTTTTTGGGACATTTAAAAATTTGTTCTGATCAATCATCTCAAGGGACACTTGCAATTATTCAAGTTTTGGCTTCTCCACATAGTTGTCGATTGCTCGACTGTGTTCTTATATGTTATAATTCTCTGTTGTTGTGTTTAACAGGATAGAGTTGGTTCGCTAGAAGGTGGACTAGAGTTTCTTGAGCTGTGTGGATTTGAGAAAACTGAAGGGGATGAGTTCTTGTTTCTCCCTAGAGACAAAGTTGACACCACGGTGCTCAATTCAGCTGGCTCTGAACTGACCTCTGCAATAAATAATCCCTTTTTCGGAGTTCTTTAAGTATCAAAACAAAGCGTTTTTCTTTTTATTTTTTCTTTATTTCTGAAAATATTTCCAACTATCATGGGATTCATGCCCTTTTCTGTGTGTCAACTGTAATTAAAACTATTTATATAGCGATGGAATTGATTGTCAAAAGCTGGATGCTATAACATTCTGTTGAAAATCAAGAGTGTAATCGTAGTTCTTTCTTGTGTTGCAGATTATATGATGATCTCCTAAGGGATATATATATATATATATATGTTGTATTCGAAAATTACACAAATATGCCGCTATGGTCATAACTTAGGTGGTGTGAGATTCGTTTGACAGTCTCATATGATTTCGAGTTCGAGTAAAAGTAAAGGTAAAAGGATGGTGTTTCATGTGCTAGATTTTCCGCTCATCTGAACTTTTTGTTAAAAAAATTATACAAATATGTTCACCTTTTTATGAAAATTATACTTAAATTGTCAGGAGCAAAATGTACCCATTTTTTACTAAAATGTCTAATTACTTTTTATTGCTAACTCTATTTTTCCCTTCTTTTCTTTTTCAAAATTAAGGTATCTTTATATAAAAGAAAATAAGTACTCAAAGTAAAATATCAAGAAATTGATTTCCCTCACACTATTCATGCAGAGAGAATTGTTTTAATTTGCATTCTTTAATTTATAAAAATATAAAAAGATTTGATGTTATTTGTTACTAAAATTAGCAATTAAATATATTTTACATTATTGTTAAGTAATATAAAATGTAAAAAAAGAAGAGAATTTCATTATTTTTATTTGTAACATGTACATACTTACATGTGTGTGTATATGTACATATGCATATAAATGAAATATGTATGTATCCATATAGATACAAATATATGCGTATATATATATTTATTTTTTCTTTATATTTTCATACTTTTTAAAGAAAATATAAGAAATTTAACATAATTTTTTAAATAGATATATTATATAGAAATAAAATGTTAAGAAATATTTCATTTATTTTTTCAATAATTAAATACCAAATTATTAATGAGAAAGTAAAATAAGAGGGTTAGAAATACTTTAACATGTCAGTTTGATGTAACTCATTGTTTAAATTTTTTTTTAATAATAGTATTTTTTTAAAATTTTTTTATTGAAATAATAAATTCAAAAAAAATTATTTAATTCTTAGTATATTGTAAAAAATATTAAAATAAGAAATAAATTGTTATAATTAAAAATAGTTTATTGTGAAAAATATTGAATATTGACTAAGTTATTATAATTAACTAAATTATATATTATTTTTGTTATTTTATAAAAGTTTAGTGATATAAACGATAATAACCTAACATGTCAACTAACATAAATAAAAATAAATAGGATATATGCTTATTTATTAGACGTGAGAGGGTATTTGCCTTTTCCTCAACATTAGAGAAGTATTTGTTTATTACTCCAAATATTATGGGGTATTTGTCAATATTTTTTGTTTTGAGTTGCATTTTTTAATTTGTATTTAGGATGTGTGAAATATATATTATTTTGTTTGTTAGTTTTATTTAGTTAAAAATAATAACATTTTATTTATATTAATTGTAACAAATTGTAAAATAGTTTTATTCTATGCATTTTATTTATTTTCTTTAAAATAAAAAAAATATTTTATTTTAATTAAAATTTTAACTAATTTTGATCTATTAGGTGTATTAATTTTTGAAAGAAAAATGATAATATCAAATATTAATATCAAATATTAAATTTTACTTGTATATTAACTGTAATTTTAAGAAATAAATATATCATTAAAAATTGATAAGAAGGGTTTATTTAAATATATTTATATATAAATATATATCATTCAAAGTATAGGGGCTTTATGAAATTTATAGTAATTAATATTCATTTGTGAGACATGACTTTTTCACTATCATTGCTGGCAACTTGATAATTGTTCATGTTGAGAAACCAATTCAAGTCTGAGTAGAGGGATTTTTTAATTTTTTGCTTCTTCTTTGATAAAATAAAAAAGAAAGTGTGATTGTTAGTATAAGGATCAAAATAAACATGCTATATTATTTGACTAATTATAATATTGATATAAATATTTTACTTTTAATTTAAATAGAATAATTTTTATTTTTGTCTTTTACTTAATAAAAAAAATATATATTATTAATTAAGTTAACTCTTTAAAAAAGTGTTAGTAGCATTACTATTTTTGTAAAATTCGATTTAGAGTTCATCGATCTATTTGATAGGAGTAACAGTTCATTATAGTTTTCGTAAAATTTTTGTTCAATTAAATTAAGTATTATACAATTTAAATTAAAACTCATAAGTATACAACTAATTATAGTATGATAAATAATTCTACAAGATTAATTTTACAGAGAACATGTTAGATTAATATTTCTTTTGTTAGTAAACTTTAAAATGAATGCAAAAATTCTAATATGAATACATAATAAATGACATGAAATCAAATTTAATTAAAATAATATAAAGAAATTACGTAGAGAGTAGTAATCATGCATGAGAATGAAATCAACCAAGGGAAAAAAAACATTAGGGTTCAAAAATTGACCATTAATTGTCATTTTTACGGTATATTTACGTAATAAAAAATTTTTAACTTCATATGGTAACAATTATCTTAACATGTAATTTAATTATAAGCATTAGTTATTCAATGATTATGAATTTAATTTTGGTATGCGTTTTAAATTCACTTATTCTAAAACATGTAATAATGTTTGGTGTAGGCTATTATTATCATGTCAAGAATCTATTAAACACTATGAATATAAAAATATTATACAATAACAATTAAATTGATGTGGTTATCATGTTATTATAATTCATTCATATTATAAGTATTTAAGAAAATGGATTGGTGTAGTGCTTAAATCTTGCGTCAACATATCACATGTTTAAATCATAAATATTTCAGTCCCAAATAATTTAAATGTGCAATATTAATGCTTAAACATAATGTGAAAATTACGGTAATTAACTTTACAAATCTCTATGAAAGATCTAATTAGGGTTTCATCCTTAACTTTAATAAGAAAAAAAAAATTTATCTACCAAAAAAAATAATGAAAAGAAATAAAATATAGGACAAAATCATAAAGATAGAAGAAGATAACACCCTTTTGAGAGCTTTTTCCTACTTGGAACTCCCCCTTTTTCTCATTGGCTTATGTCTTGCTTTCTTGATCTCTCTTGATCTTTCTTTAATATATATCAAAACATTAAAAAAATATATATATATATATATATATGGGTTCCATTCAGGTGGCAGGTAGCCAGTAATTTAGGGATGGGACTTTGATCGTCACAAAACAAGTAGAGATTAAAGACTAAAGCTTTAGTCCTTTGAATAACAAAAAGAAATTTGCAATGAATCGAAAGATGGATTATGCGTGGGTGTGTAGAACAAAATTTGGGTCATAATCATTTTGCTGAAAGCACACAAAACCAATAATAGCCAACACTTCTTCTAAAGCAAAACATAACAGAGCATGCAAAAATAATCAGCAGCTATTCACAATACAAACGAAAATATCCTTCCTTTTATGGTTTACCAACTTTATGAAGCTATATATTCATACTTAGTAGCTCTTGTATAACGTGAACAACAAATACTCAAGCATGCAAAAGCTATTGATAAAAATTACTTAGAAAATATATCTACAATAAGCACTCAAGCATGCAGAAGCTTGATAAAAATTATATGGAAAACTACTTTTGCTAATTCGAACATTACACGTAATAGCCACATAGCAAAAATTAATTCTTTATTCAATTTAACATATAGCTCATAAGCACCCAAAAATTCTTAAGCAATATATAAAATTTACCATCCAATAGACCAACATAATTTTATCTTCAAACCAAAAAAAAGCAAAGCAAACCTCATAAGGGATGGCAATGGATAGGATACGCCATGAACACTTTGATATCCATATCTGTGTCCTACAACAAAATTTATATTTATATCCGTAGCCGATATTAAATTTAATATTTATATCCTCCTAAAAGGATATTCATTAATAACCATATACTTGCGGATGTCTTATGAATATATCCATATCTTAATAAAAAATAATAAACTTTAAAAAACTTTAAATTCATAATTTGATTTTATTGTTTTACAAATTAATATATACTATCTATGCTAGTAAATTAAAATTAAAAATTAACATTATATTTTATAGTTTTGTTGAAGAATTTGAACCTAAGCATGAAACAAAAGAATTTAATTATAAAAAAAATAAATTAATGATAATTATTAATATATTAAAAAAATAAAAACACTTTCTTACGATTAAATTTACCCCACAACTAATTTTGAGCACACATTAAAGCCTCCAATATCTTTGGATAAAGTCTACTATATTACGAAAGTATAAATCCACCACTAACGTTAAAAGATGATTCTAATGCAACTATGGAAATAGGAATAGCTACATCTCTAGCAATTTCTTGTAAAGTAAGATATTTGAACTATTCATCTTCTACCAATTTAATATATCAAAATTCTCACATCTTAAAATGACATTTTCATCCAAATAGTAATCCAACTCAGATTTAGTTTGAATAGTACTAATACTTTGATTTACCAACATATTAAATTGTGCCAATCATTCTTTTATTTTTTAGTAACCCCCTCCAAATAAGATGATAAAGTAACTGAAGATTGAATAACTTCCTCACGTGTTTTAAACCTTACTTGATAATCTTTTATTAATGCATAATAAAAACTATGACTTTTCTCAATTTCAATTGTATAATAATCCCCATACAAAATGAAAAATAGTATCGCACTAAATTCAACTTATATCTTTGATCGAAAACAATTACCACAACCATATTTCATAAACCACATTCCAATAGTTGTCAAATTTTTTTATTTTTTTTTTAGCCATCATCCTTATTTCACCATTACAAGAATTAAGTCACTTCTCATAGACAATAAAATCTCACAAATATTTAAAAAAAAAAATTAGTTGTAGAATATTTAGTTTCAGAAAATAATGTAGTAATTTCATAAAAGGATTGAAGTCTATCATAAATTTCTTTTACAAACATTCAATCTTTATCAATAAGTAAACATTTATACTGTTGTTCTCATTGTTTTAAATGAGGAAACAAATCTTTATAACTCAAAACACTTTTAAATATCAAATAAGTAGAATTTACCTACTCTTATAATCAGCAACTAACATCTTAGCGTAAGAAATATTAAACTTACGGGCTATTCAAACAAATGTTTCTTTTATTTTTGGTATTACTATCCAATGAAAAACACTACCACGAATTCTTTCAAACAGATGGCATATCTTTCACAATCAAATAATATATGAGCAGCACATTGCACGTAAAACAATTTTCCATTCAATAACAATGAACTACCATCAAGCTTTTCAATCATAGCATCATTTTTACTACAATTATAGATAGTCAAAGTAGATAATTTGCAGTCAATGTTATATTTTAACAAACATTCCATGAATGTTTCAGCAAGCATTTTAGCAGTATATAGACATGGCACGTACATAAACCTAATAAGACAGTGATAAATAATAATAAATATCATGTTATATCATGTAAAAAAAAATTAGTAAGAAAATAAAAATTATCAACAAACTTAATGTTCTAGAAATTACCTCAAAATGTGACTTTGCATCACCCAACAATCATCTGTAAAATGCACGGTTATTATCATGAAGCTTTTTTATTGGTTGTTAGAAGTCCACATGTCAATAGTGATAGTAATTCTTCCCCATTTGCCTCTAACAAACTCATTATCTTAGCCCTCTCATAATCATATAACTTCAAAATATCGTTTTTTCAATGTATTACGATAAATGACCTTAAACATAAGTTAGAGAGTCTTGATAAACTTTCTAAACCCGATGTGTTCAATCATATTATGGGGATATTTATGCATGATTATCTTGTTGACGAGCTCTTTCCTAGCACTTTCTTGATCAAAAGAAAAAGTAGACACTTATATTTTCCTATCAACGACATGCGCTTGTAATTTCTTTGTGGTGGAATTTATGCTTAGTTGCCTTCTATGAAGACATGTTTTTGAATGATTATGTAGATGTGAGTTTCATCCTTTGACTTATAAGATATTACTTTTTTACAATACAAACAAATTGCATTTCAATACCCAATACTTTTATTCCCCTCCCTCTTAAAGTGACTGCATATACTTGAAGTTAATTTCTTACTAGTAGTTTCACTAGTAAATTCTTCACTTGTAGCTTGTAGAGTTTGATTTGAATGAAATTGGCAAAGATCATTGCTATAAAAAATATTTGTTCACTAGTTTCTATCATCGTCAAATTCATCTTCATTTTTTACCTACATATATAATAGTTTAATTGATCAATTACCAAGTTTATAATATAGAAATAATGAAAGCCAAAATCGTGAAGAAAATTTTGTAAGCAAATCGGTATATGTTTCCAAATAGCATCTAAGACCAGAACAACATAAATCTTAAAAATATCATTAAGTTATTTCTGATAAGAAAAACATATATATTTTTGTGAAAGAGGGGAAAAATTCTTTAAACTGAAGAAACATAGAAAACAACAATAATTATAGACATTAATTCATGAGTGAATACTAGTTGCCAAATATATTTATGAGACTCCAAAGACAAGATAAAATGGCATAAGGTGTAGGATTGGGCAAAAAAGACTAAGAAAAGGAAAATCAGATAAGATCGAACCCATTTGGTCCGGTCTTATATGTAATTCGATCTAATTCTGATCTTTACTGAAAAAACTTTGACTCGACCAAATTTGTTTATTTTTTTAATTTTTTATAAAGATAATTAATTATATTACATTATATTAATAGATATGAGTATTTATAAAATTAACTTATATTTATCAAGTTGAAAAAATTAATATTCATATGTAAATAAGTGCTATTTTGGTTTTAATTTGAATTAAAAAAATTTAAAATAGAAACCTAAAAACCAAATCAAATTAAACCAAACCAATCAGTCCGGTTCTTTTCTTGGAGTTGTTCCGATCCAGTTTCAAAAAATAGAAACCTAAAGTTCTTGGGTTTGGTCTACTTATTTAAAAACTCCAAGCAAATTAGCCTGTGCCCACCCCTAATAGAGTATAAGCATCACTTTTACATATAAATATCATGTTTGTACATGATAATATCTTATATTATATTGTAAAAATATAGTAGGTTGACACACAATTATTTTAAAAATATATATTTTTATATTATATTGCATAAAAGTATAACCCATCAAGAATTTAAGCCATCAACGTATACAATTTAAAATTAAGATATTAAGGAATATTATTTTCCAAAAGCTATTATTTTATCTTAAATTATATATTTGGTTTCGTATATTATATTGTAGAAGAGGATAGTGCATCAACTTACTCAATTTAAAATTAAAAAATTAAAAAATATGCATTATTAAACTATTATTTTTATCTTAAATCATATATTTAATATCTTAAAAATTCAAAAAAAAGGTTTTCATCATTCTGATTTTCTAAAAGAAGAGTCAATTACCATATCAATAGAGAGATGGACAGTGTTATGAATTGGTTGGCGTAAAAAGATTTGATCTTTTAGGAATAAACGTTTCACAATAACTGTGATCGCAACACAGGAGTCAAAAGCTCATTGGTTGGTGGATGCATGGGAGCTCATTGGGCAATGAATGAGAAAAAATAAAAGAGAGAGAGAGAGAATTAAGAATCAACTTAGGGGTTGCTAACTTTTTTTTTTTTTTTTTTATAACAAGTTTAAAATGACGTTGTTTTGATAATCTAATTTAAAAAAAAAAAGATAAAATAGCTATCTTAACAAATATTCGCAAGATATTTAAAAATATTCATATCCTTTATTTATTGTATATAGATATTAAACCTTTTTATTATATTTAATTTATATCTTATTTTTTAATTACTATATCCTATCATTCAAGATTAGATACTAATAAATATCATCATGTGATTAACCCTTTATTTGGCTATCAAGAACAAAAAGACAACAATTTCTACCATACATGTTAGGAAGATTCATAATGTCTTTTAAACACTTCAATGTCTTATTTTCCTTTTCATAATTAGTAAGATTCATCATGCTAGTTGTCCAAACATTAGAGATACAAATGTAGTCTACCCTTAACAATATTAATAATAATCTCATAGCTAATCTTCTATAATTAATCGAGAAAAAACTGCAATACGTAGTACTCATTGTCTTATTCACATGCCGGTCTAATAAAATTAGGACACTTCATCAGTCGATCAATAATTACCATAATAACTTCGCAAAAGATGATGATGCTATTAATAGAATATTTCTACTGATTCATAGGCACTTTCTTTTTTGTTGGTTGACTTGTTTCTAAAACGGTAGAGAAGCAGCAGAAGAAATGGTGGAGACAAATGACATCGACGATCTTCCCAAAACGGCGGCCAACTACACCGCATTGACGCCGCTGTGGTTTGTTGAGAGAGCAGCTACGGTGCATCCCTCTAAAATATCTGTGATCCATGGATCAAAACACTACACGTGGCTCCAGACTTACAAACGCTGCCGGAGATTAGCCTCCGCTCTTTCCAAGCTCTCCGTCGGACTCGGCAGCACGGTGTGTATATGAGAATACAGATTATATGATCATGGCTTTCAATCGAATTGAACCGAAATGAACTGGACTGATTGTGTTCTGCTTATCCGTGTTTTCATTTTATTAAAATTTTTATGAATTATGTTATACACGGATGATATTATGGTAGAAAGAAGTAAGTTTATGCCTCTGATCTATGCCGGCAGGTATCGGTGATTGCTCCAAATGTGCCGCCGATGTATGAAGCTCATTTCGGAGTTCCGATGGCCGGAGCTGTGTTAAATGGTATTAACATTCGTTTAAATGCAGCAACAATTGCCTTCATTCTGGATCATGCTTCATCTGCTGCTGTTATTGTGGACCAAGAGTATTTTACTTTAGCAGAAGAAGCTCTGAAAATCATGGAGCAGAGCAGCAGGAAAGGCAAATTCAAGCCTCCAGTTTTGATTGTGATCGGCGACGAAAGCTGTAATCCGAAGCCATTGGAATATGCGCTGGGGAGAGGAGCCATTGAATATGAGAAGTTTCTTGAAACTGGAGATCCTGAATTTGCTTGGAAACCACCGCAAGATGAGTGGCAGAGCATTGCGTTGGGGTATACTTCAGGCACAACAGCGAGCCCAAAAGGAGTTGTGGTGAGCCACAGAGGTGCATATTTAATGGCTTTGAATGGTGCCCTGATCTGGGGATTGAATGAAGGTGCTGTATTTCTTTGGACTTTGCCTATGTTTCACGGCAATGGCTGGAGTTACACTTGGTCACTTGCTGCTCTCTGCGGCACAAGCATTTGCCTCCGCCAGGTTAATCAGTAATCTAAGATTTGGATATTGATAATTGTTACACCTGATATTACTCAATTGTGCTTGAAAATTAGATGTTTTTACAGGTTACAGCCAAGGCTGTGTACTCAGCTATAGCCAAACACGGTGTGACACACTTTTGTGCTGCCCCGGTGGTGCTGAACACCATAGCCAATGCTCCCCCGGAGGACACTATTCTTCCCCTGCCTCATGTTGTACATATAAACACAGGCGGTGCTCCACCCCCACCTGCTGTTCTCTTTTCAATGACCCAAAAAGGCTTCCGTATCACTCACACTTACGGTCTCACAGAAGTCACTGGTCCGGCTGCTGTTTGTGTAAAGAAACCCGAGTGGGAATCACTCCCGCCCGAAACCGTAGCCCGCTTGAACTCCCGCCAAGGAGTCCGGACCATTTGCTTGGACAGCTTAGACGTCGTCGACACAAAAACAAACCAACCAATTCCTGCTGATGGAAAAACCATGGGAGAGATTGTGATACGTGGGAATTGTGTAATGAAGGGATATTTAAAGTACCCGGAAGCAAGCAAGGAAGCTTTTGCAAACGGCTGGTTTCACACAGGGGATCTTGCTGTAAAACATCCTGATAATTACGTGGAAATCAAAGACAGATCAAAAGATATCATCATCTCTGGTGGTGAAAACATCAGTAGTATAGAAGTAGAGAAAGTGTTGTACTTGCATCCGGCAGTTCTGGAAGCCTCCGTGGTGGCGAGGCCCGACGAGCGGTGGGGAGAATCCCCCTGTGCATTTGTCACATTGAAACCAGAGGCGGATAACTCAAATGAGCGAGAATTGGCGGAAGATATAATCAAGTTTGGAAGGTCGAAAATGCCGGCGTATTGGGTTCCGAAATCCGTAGTATTCGGACCATTGCCCAAGACAGCAACTGGGAAGATTCAGAAACATGTTTTGCGAGCCAAGGCAAAACAGATGAGACCTGTTAAGAATAGTAAACTTTAATTGTAATAATTGTATCGGATAACGAACGACAAAATATCCCCCAATCTCTAATTCCATCATTGCAGAAATATTGTACTTTATCATTGTAGAAATATTGTACTTTCATGGATCTAATGAAAATAGAAAAATAAAAATGAATGAAGTTTGTATTATTATACTATTTAAATTCTTGCGATGGCAACTACCCACGTAGTTGTTCATCATTCAATTTTATATTCTAATACAATATTTGAATGTTTGACAATCTATGGCAATTTGAAAATATTTTAATATAATTAAGTTAAAAGTTTTAATTTAGATGTAAATAACTAATATGTGAATGAATTAAATATTTTATTTTTTTTATTAATACTTTTAATTTATTATTTAACATTTATATATGTCAATAACTTATCATATTTATTTTAAATTTTTTAGCATATATATATAAATATAGTAATGTTAAATTTTTTATTTTTATAAAAACCAATAATAACATAAAAAAAAATAAACATATTAATTATATTTAAATTTCAGTCAAATTTAAATTTTATTTCAGTTAAATTTAAATTTTAATTATATTCAAAATATCAGATAAAAAAATAAATACTACTTTAGTCAAAAATTTGATCTGTCGTACTAAGCCATATATGGGATAGGGTATGGCCTGTAGCTATGAAACTGTTTTATATAGATTTTGAATTGGTACTTGTAAATTGTAATGGATTAGACGTGCGCCCATAAGGAATATATATGGGAAAATAATATTAATTACCATTCCCCATCTTATTCTTAAATAAGAAAATATTATTATTATTATTATTATTATTATTATTATTATTATTATTATTATTATTATTATTATATACTAAATGATGATGATGATGATTATCATGATTACGAAAGAAAGGGAGAGAAATGAGTCCAATCCTTATTTATTTTGCCATTTCAGAGGGATTGTTGTTCGTTGATGTCTAGAAAGAATAACGTCTGTAAGTATTATCATTGTTATTATAGACTATGTTCTTCCAACAACTGCTGCTTGCCGTTTGTCAATCAAATTTGTTAAGCTTGATCCTTCATATTTGAATCCAGTTTTTTTTTATCCTAAATTTTCAAGAATTGATTGATACGTAACATAGTTTAAAATAAAAAGATTAAAATAATTTTTAAAAAAATTTATCAATTAATTTTAAAATTTTTTTTTTTATTTTTAAATATAATAAATTATAATAATAATTAATTAATAAAATTTTTTAAAATGTAATCTCTAACTCTAATTTTTAAATTATTCCAAAGTGCCATTTAAAAGTTCATTGGACAAAAACTCCTTCCTAATCATTGTTCCGCCAAATTCATTGCCTGCTATTCGGCTAAACAAATTGGTCGATCATCGAGATTTGGCTGGAAAATTTATTGGGCAATAATTATGGAATACATTGAAATGTGGGCGCGGTAGGCCTAAAAGGTTTGCTTATCATATTTCATTTTATTGGAAAAGTGAAGGCTAGAATGCTCTCCCTAAACTAGTATGTTACTTACTCTATTTTATTTTACGGTATTGAATTATGAAATAATTCATCTCTTTTGTGTTGACTGACATTTAACAAAAAAAAAACCTTAATACTAAAAAGATTATTTTAATGGATATCATATCAAGGAGTTATTAGATATAAATAGAAAATTATGTCTTTTACTTGAAAACTATGAAAACATTCTATTCTCTTCTCCCTATATATCTTATTGCAAGATGGCACTCTTAGTGGAACTATGGTTCTGACAATCACACCACAATTACCCATAAGTTGACTACAATATGATCCTTGAGTTGGCACATACAACACCTCTCGATTTTTTCACAAAATTTTTTCTTACAACATGAGCATATTCTGATTTACCTCTAGCAGTCTTTGGCTCTACTGTTTTTGTTAACATCCCCAGTCAATTTCAATCTAAACTTGACCCTTGAGCTGAAAAATGTGTTTTTGTAGGATGTGCTCCAAAAAAAAAAAGGGACACAAGTGTTATAATCCTCATACTAGAAAAATATATGTCAACATCGATGTTTCTTTTGTAGAAAACTAACCTTACTTTAATACAAATTTTCTTTTGGAGAAGAAATCTAGGAATAGGAGATAATTTTTGAGTTATTTTTATTCCTTTATTAAATACAATTGTCCTAGAGTACTCTTCTACTCATAATTTGCAATCCTATACTAACAATTAAGGGACAATGCTCGATTCTTTTTTGATTTTTGAGTTAATACTCTATTATTTCTTTATATTTTTTTTAATATCTCATTACTTTCTTAAGTTTCGATTTTACCTTTTAGAGTAAGGGAAGTAATGAAATATTAAAAAAAATATAGAAGATATTAGAGTATTAACTAAAAGAATACGAGAGAAATGAGCATTTTTCCAGAAATTAATTGTCAAGATTCCAGAAATATGGGAAATTCTAATCCTAATCCACTCTTACCCAGCATAGATGTATCTCAAATAGGGGGAGATGTATTATCGAAGAATGTAAATCATTTAAATTTTGAACTTCAGGTTTATGCTCGAAAGAAATTTCATCATTAAAGAAAAGACTCAACAATCATACTGGCACAAGATCAATCAGAAACTCCGGGATATATCCATCTAAACACTTCAGGTACTCTGACTCATTCTAATCCTTTAATTTCTTCATCTACTATACCTTGTAATATTATGCCTTGGATCTAGATTTGCCAATAGCAATTAGCAAAGGAACCCGCACGTGTCCTAAACATCCTATTGCCAATATGACTGTCTCAAAATCATATAGCGTTTACCTCTAGGATTTATCACTTGTTCTTTCCAAGAAGTATACAAGAAGCATTTGGTGATCTGAATTGGATGTTAGCAGTTATGGAAGATATGAATGCTCTAAAAGTGGTACTTGGGAGATTGTCGAGTTACCAGAAGATAAAAATTAAAAAAAAAAAAAAGTGGGTTACAAATGGGTATGTACTGTGAAGTATAAATCTAATGGAAGCATAAAAAGGACGAGGCAAGGCTTATGACAAAAGGCTTTACACAAACCTACAGGATTGACTATTAGGAAACATTTGCTTCTGTTGCAAAAGTAAACTTTACTCGAGTTCTGTGTCCTTAGCAATTAAGTCCAATTGGCCGTTGTACCAGCTAGATGTGAAAAATGCCTTTCTCAATGGCGATTTAGATGAAGAAGTGTTCATGAGTTTACTGCCATGTTTTGAGGAAAACATTAGGAGTAACAAAGTTAACAGGTTGAGAAAGTCTTTCTACAGACTTAAAAAAGTCACCAAGAGTGTGGTTTGAACGCTTTGGAAAGACTATAACCAGCTATGATTTTCTGCGAAGCCAAGCAAATAGTACTATGTTTTGTAAACACTCGAAGGAAGGTAGAGTTACGATTTTAATCGTTTATTTTGATGATATTGATGAATTAGAAAGACTTAAGAAGAGACTTGCAAACAACTTTGAAATCAAGGACTTGGGTATTCTAAAATATTTCCTTGGAATGGAGTTTGCAAGAACTAAGGAAGGTATCTTTGTTAATGAAAAGAAATATGTTCTTGAAACTCCCATTAAGCCTAATGTAAAATTACAAGCCGCCAAAACTAAGGAGGTGAAGAATAGAGAACAACTCTAGAGATCGGTTGGGAGACTAATCTAATTATCTTATACACGCCCAGACATAGCCTTTGCAGTGAGCATGGTGATCCAATTTATGCACTATTTGGGACCAGATCATTTGTATGATATTTACAAGATTTAAAGATACTTAAAAAGGACTTCAAGATAAGGGTTGTTATTTAGAATACGCGGCCACTTGCAAATGGAAGTCTATACTGATACATATTGAGCGAGAAACAGTATAGATAGAAGGCCAACATTGGGTCATTGCACCTTCGTTGAAGGTAATCTTGTGACACAGCAAAGTAAAAAATAAAATTTGGTAGCTAGGAGCAGTGTTTAGATCTCTTGCACATGGAATTTGCGAAATAAAGTGGGTCAAGACAATACTTGAGGAGTTGAAGATTCTCAGTCTAGCACCTATAAAAGCTTATTGGGAAAATAAAACAACTATATCCATATCACACAATCCAGTTCTACGTAAGTGAACAAAGCATGTAGAAGTGTACAAGCACTTTATTAAAGAAAAGCTTGACAATGGCTTGTTTTGGGTGACGTACATTTTATTGTCAGTATATAAACTAGCATGGAATAGATTTCTTGGCGTGGCAAAACCCTTTATAAGAAACCTCACAATTCACAAGTTCATCTTCAGTTACCTGATTCCCAGTAATAGTTATTCATGTTAACATCATCCTTTCTTATGTTGTGCATCTCTAATATGATTTGCATAGTTCCTGTTGTTGCTCGGTTATAGACATTTTTTTCAATGCCTCCGAAAGTTCTAAAAAGCTCCTGCATTCCATGATTGTCAAAGAACTTCTCAATCGTATGATAGTAGCCAACTCATTAGCATTTGATCTTAGCTCTCCCAAACCAAGTAGTTTGGAGTCTCAATAGTGACAACATTTTGGTCTTGGTCAATGCTAACAATCATTTTCCTTGGTGCTGTTCTATTGCCATCAATGTCAGCCTCAAGTTTGTTGGCTTAGATGCTTAGGAGCACCTGAGTCTTCCCTGGGAGAAAGTTTGTATTAATTAACTTTTAACGGAAGTTGGAAACACAAATGATGCAATGGATTTAAGTCACGAGCTCAAAGTTTTAAAAAAGTTGATTTGTTGTTACTTAGGTAATGACTTGACTATGCATTAAGTAAAGTAACAAATCAAAATTGTGGAGTGCATTTTATATTCTACTTATATTAATCTAATAATATAATGAATATCATCGCCACAAAATATTATTCTTTTATTGTTACTGCATTCTGGTATATCTTCTTCGTTGTCTTGCCGTGCCAGTGACAAAAGCATACATAGGCTTGTGCTTGGGCTGATGTTCAGTTGCATATTCAAGCCCAATAACTTTTACTAAATCCAATTGTAAACACTTAAATCCAACCGTAAACTCTAAGCAGTGGTATAATAGTATTTATATAAACCTTTGGTATGACTTGATTGATAATTGACATGTAACATATAGAATTCTTAATTATGATTCTTAATTAATACAACGAGAATAAAAAATTTTTATATAAAAAATAAATTTTTCATCTCTATTTATTTTGCTTATTTTTTTTATATTTATTAATATTAAATACAAGTTAAAGTTATCATTAATATATTATTTTGTTATTTTTATGCAATAATTATATTTAAAATATAAATTTTACTATTAATAAAAAAATTATATATTTAAAAAAATTTTTAATTAAATATTATTTATATAAATATATTTATTTTAAAAATAATATATATTAATATATATATATATATATATATAATGGGGCCGGATAGAGTGATGAGTACTCAATCATTCCTTACTCGATTAATAATATAAATAATAATTAATTTCTACTTATTTTTTATTATATTATCTCAATTTTATTTTATTGAAACGAATTGTCGTGAACCCTAAATCCACAGGAAAGTTTGGCATCCCTAATAACGTGCATGCGTGGGTATTGAAAGTTTAAAGATATAAAAGGGGACATCATCCTTCTATGGATTTTCAAGTTTTCCCTTGATAGGAAAACAAAAATGATAAGTGATGCGCATATTATTTAGTTACATTCACACACTCTGTAAGGAAACAACACACACTCGTAGGCTTGTTTGCTCACTTACCTTGAAAGACTACATGTTATAGTCGTACCATCCATCGATGGCAGTATTCCTGAGTGATGAGAATGAGAGGACGTCGTCTAGTCTTCAGATCAACAACCAAAACAAAATCCTTTCACTCTTCCTCTCATAAACCTTCTAAAACTAAAACCCTCACTGAATCCAATTTTATATCTCTCATTCATTCTTCAAAATCCACCAAACAACTCCGTCAAATCCATGCTCAAATCCTTCGCCACAAACACAACCTCTTTTTGAGCAGCTACATTACAACCCAGTTGATATCCGCTGCTTCTCTACGCAAGTCCGTTGATTACTCCCTCGCTATCTTTAATTATTGCTTTACTCCCAAGAACTTGTATGTATTCAATGCTTTGATTCGTGGGTTATTCCAGAATTCCCGTTTCCACAGTTCCCTTACTCATTTTATTGTTATGATGAGGTTAGGTATCAAACCTGATGGACTTACATACCCGTTTGTGTTGAAATCTGTTGCCAGTTTGTGTACGACGGGCCTTGGCAGAGCTCTGCACTGTTTGATTGTGAAATGTGGGTTTGAGTTTGATGCTTTTGTCAGGGTTTCTTTGGTTGATATGTATGTAAAACTTGAACGAATACGGTTGGCGTTGAAGGTGTTTGATGAAAGTCCCGATAGAAATAAGAGCGCGGGTGTTTTGTTGTGGAATATGTTGATTAATGGTTGTGGTAAAGTGGGAGATTTGAAGAAGGCAATGGAACTGTTTGAGGCGATGCCTGAAAAGAATGTGGTTTCATGGAGTAGTTTGGTAGATGGGTTTATGAGGAATGGGGATTTGAAGAAAGCGAGTGAGCTTTTTGAGCAAATGCCGGAGAAGAATGTGGTTTCTTGGACCACTATGGTTAATGGGTTTCTGCTAAATGGAGAATCGGAGAAGGCATTGGCGATGTTCTTTCAGATGTTGGATGAGGGTGTGAGGGCAAATGATCATGCTATTGTTTCTGCTCTTTCAGCTTGTGCTAAAGTTGGAGCTCTTGAAGCAGGAGTGAGAGTTCATAATTATGTTTCAAGCAATGGTTTTGTGTTGAATGGAGCTATTGGAACTGCTTTGGTGAATATGTATGCAAAATGTGGGAATATTGACGCAGCAAGTTTTGTTTTTGGTGAGACAAAACAAAAGGACCTTCTTACTTGGACTGCTATGATATGGGGTTGGGCGATCCATGGACATTATGAGCAAGCTATCCAATGCTTTAAGCAGATGATGTATTCAGGTATTTGATCTTGTAATATTTAGTTTCAAGTCCACTTGATTTTATAAGTATTGCTTTCTCTAACTTCCTGTAATTGCAGATGTAAAACCAGATGGGACGGTCTTCCTTGCCATATTAACTGCATGCTTGTATGCTGGGCAATTAGACATGGCATTTAATTTCTTTAACAGCATGAAGCTTGATTACTTCATTGAGCCCTCTATGAAGCATTATACAGTAATTGTCAATCTGTTAGGCAGGGTGGGCCAGCTAGATGAGGCTTTGAAGTTCATTCGGAAGATGCCAATGAGTCCTGATTTTGTGATTTGGGGAGCCCTTTTTTCTGCTTGTAGGGCTCACAAGAATATCAAAATATCCAAAATAGCCTTAGAAAGACTCCTGCAGCTTGAACCTAAGGATCCTGGTAGCTATGTCTTCTTGTCAAACGTTTATGCAGCAGTAGGAAGATGGAAAGATGCAAAGAGAGTGAGGACATTGATGAAAAATAGAAATGTAGAGAAAGATCCAGCATGGAGTTATATAGAGTTGGATGGCCATGTGCATGCTTTTGTTGCTGGTGATCATGGTCACATGGATGCAAAGGAGATATACTTGAAGTTAGAGGAGATAGTGGCTAGTGCCAAGGAACGCGGATACAAGCCTGGAGCAGAGAGGGTAATTCATAACATTGACGAAGAAGAGAGCGAAAAAGTATTGGGAAGTCATAGTGAGAAGTTGGCACTTGCTTTTGGGCTCATTCGAACTGATCCAGGAGTGACTATTAGGATTGTGAAGAACCATAGAGTCTGTAGGCATTGTCATTTTATTATGAAATATTGCAGTAAAATGAGCCAAAGGGAGATAATCCTAAGAGATATAAAACGCTTCCATCATTTCAAGGATGGGAACTGCTCATGTGGAGATTATTGGTAACAGTACAATGTAAGTACTGCTTTTCTTCTAAATAATACTTAGTACCATACAGTATTGTTAACGTATTTGCATTTTACCTTAGTCATCGACTGACCTTTTTTATTTTTACTTGGTCATCCACACAATTTTCTTTAGCTTTATATGACTCCATGTGTGTACTTGATAGAGTTTTTATGTGTTGGGTGGTACCGCTAAAGAGGCTCATAATCTTAGTAAAATAATCATTGAGAAGAAATTTGCTAGTTATCCTTCTGAAGTTCCTTAATGTCATTGGGAGTAGACAGGCTTCTTCCTCTTATTTTGTTTCTTGTGACCTGTTATATTGTAACAATTGTTTCCCCTTCTTTATTGCTTTTACGGATTTGAAGATATAATTCTTAGAGCAATAGAGCCAAGCCAAGGAATGTAAAATTTCCATTGAGATTAAGCTTTAAAATGTTTACCAGTTGAAAAACTTACGAGGATAAATTTGAAATTTGCATTAGCGTTTTCGTAACAAATGATTTATTCTGAGCCATAGATCAGAGATTGATTGTTAAAATTCCTTTCCTGCTGCTTTAATTAGATTATTTAGATTGTTGGAGAACTAATTTTGAAAATCTAGGAAATCTTGATTGAGTAAGTACTTGATGATTATACACCATATATTGGTGGAGAGAGAAGATAGTTCTTAATGTTTTTGCACTGTTCTTTTTTTCCTGTGATCCTCTCAATTTATCTTTTGAGAGAGTTTTCTCTCTATATCTTTGTGGGTATGCTGCTGCTGTTGGAACTCCATCAAGCCCCTGCAATTCCTTGATTTAATGCAGCTTTTGACTAAGGAAACACACATATAGAGAAGCAAGAATTTTTGAGAGAAAAAAATAGAACTTTTAACGTTTCACACTATCTTTTTCTTTCTAATTCTCTCTTTTCTCTTACTTGGGATGGACACAATTTCTCTTTCCTATCTGTACTCTTCTTTAACATCATTAGGCTTTTTATAGTTTGTTACAAAATAAATAAAATGGTGATATGTAGTGAATCTAGTGTCTTATTTTTCTATTTTTTTTATAGAAAGCATATTCAAGATCTAAAGATGCCGATTCAGGATATGCAGAATCAACCTCAAAATGAGAGGCATATGGTGAAAACTGCTGCTGTAGATGCATACTAAAAGTTCACAAGTTAGAAGGAAAGTAGTTTCTATCTTCAAAGTTTGGGAGGAGTGTTGGAGCAATAATTTTCAAAATCTAGAGGAAATTAGATGATGAAGGCAACAATTAAAAGCATGTCTGTGCAAGATCCTTGAAGATGGAATAATATTGAATTAGATACAGAAGCATTTAATTCTTCATATCACCATTGTCATTTATTTGTGAGGGCTATGAATAACTAGTGCTGTTCCAGTTATGTTGAGAGACGAGAGAGGTAGTCACCCAAGAGATGAATATAGAGAGATGAGGTAGTCTCTCAAGGGATGAATATAGAGAGATAACAGAGAAAGTAACCTCTCTTTGAAGAGAAAAATGATAGAGACAAGAGAAAGAATGTCTCAAGAGAGAAAAGATGCAGAGAGATATCCTATTGAGAGAAAATCAGAGAAACATTCAGTGCTAACTATTTAGTAAAGTTCTATAATCTTTCTCTCACTTCTCAAGTCAACTATATTTCTGTGTTTCATATTTGTTCAATATCACAAAATACATTAAGAAATCATGGGCAATATAGTTCCAATCAGCATTATTCTATAGTTACAAAGTTTAGCGTGATATCTTGCATTCAGATTTTTACATGATATGAGAACAAGGGGAAGCCTGATGCCGTTTCATATTGCAAGATTGATCATGTACGCATGGATGACTTCATACACGAGACATTTAGGTCAAGAATCAACCCCCTTTGCATTAATAATTAAATTATAACCCAAAATAAAATGACTGCATGTTTTTGTTGTTTAGTTACAGTTATATGTGTGTGCAATCTTTCTATTCATGAGATATATTTTTTAACTTGAATTTGGCTACACACAAAGCGATGTGTTAAAATTTAAATACTATTGTTGAGCCCTTTCCTATAAGTTTAAGCTTCAAGGCTTATTGGTCATTCGATGATTTTAAATTTAAATATGATAAATATTTTTTGTGATGAATTTTATTATCTCTTCGTGCGAATCTCCTGAAATAACTAATATTTTTGTAGTCATCAAGTTCATTAATTGTTTAAATCACACTTTGTGGTAGATTCTAATTCAGATTTCTCTATTGGTAAAATAATATCAGAAGACTTTCTTATTTGTGATGGTGTCTTTTTCTTTGATTTTAACCTCTGTAGATTTATTTACCGTATTTTGGGAACCCATTCTATTACTTTTCCTTTTAATAGAAAAGAGTGGAATCAGCTAGCAATTCCCAACAGCAAAGCTGATTGAGGAAGTAAATGAAAGGTTGCTATGCCTTCATCTAGTGATCTTGCTATTGTCTTTCACTTTTTTTTTTTTTTTTTTTCCTCTTTTTCAATCTAATAATATGAAACGCTTTTCAGGCATTGCTTGAGTTCATTTTCCATTGGAACGAAACAATTGTTTTGCTTCGGTTTGTGGTCATGTGGGAGGCTGAGAAAGAGGAAGGGCAAAACGCTTCGGAGAAACTGGTCAGTAATTTGCTTAATGCTCTTTGTTTGATGAACTTTCATTTTTTAAGAGAGCATTTTTCATACATTTCTTTGCATGAAGTTGCTAAAGCTCAGTAGCTCTTAGTTTGCTATTACAGACAATGGTAAGAATTGGATATAAACGTTTTTCTGTTTCCCTTTTCGCATAAGTTACTTTATTGTCTGTTGGAATTGCCTATTATAGCTAAGTGAATTAGTTTAATTTGTCCCCCAGGCAGAAGAGGAGGCAGCACTTGGATTTGCCCCGGAAATTTCTGCATTGCGAAACCTCTCATCGCCCTTTGTGGAAGAGAAAAAGGTACGAGATTCTTTGATTTTACAGTTCTGATAAATTCTTTCCAGATTTATGTTGATAATGTATCTTCTTTCTTCTAAATTGTACTGTTTGCTGCTTGTTAGGTCTTGAATCTTCACCCCACTACTGTACATTTTTAAGGGACTTTCCGACTTGATGGCCTTCTATTTATCATTCCTTGGCATCATTTAATGGTTATGCAACTACACATTCTGGAATTGTTATTTGATAACTCCCAGTGGAGTCAACGAAAATGTTGCGGGGGAAATTTCAATCAAGCCATTTTTCAAATTCTGATTTGCTAAATACCTGCACAAACCTTGATACATGTCCTGTGGGCTCTGATACCAAGGCTTCTGAATGTTGCTTTCACACCCTTTTTGAGTTACAGGGAATTAAGTCCATCATGTCCCATTATTGTTGCTCTGGTAATATTCAATGAGGTACGAAACTTCAATTATGATTTCGCAAAGTGTGCAAGTGAGATAGTCTCAATATAGATGTAAAGGAACACAAATAGTGAGGGTAGGTCACAACCACTATGAGATTCGATCAGTATCGTATAGCCTTGATGCTGGCAGCATTCAATACAACTTTTTGTGACCTGACAGGTCTAACGCTACAGACAAGGTGTGTTCAGACCTAATAGTGATCAAGTTGACGCCTGTAGATGCAAGAAAGAGTTAAGGAGATTCGGATAATGTCTCATATAAGCTCCTAAGACAAAAGATGGCCGAAAAAAAAGGACTTTTGAGGATTTGCTAATATGGACGTAAAAAAGAATAGAGGGTCTGTATTTTGCTTACTATACTGTGTTGTCCTATCTGTTTGATTAAATAGGTGTAATTTGATTATAACTAAACTAGATGTATAAAGATTTATATTTGTAATAAAATATTTATTTTAACTTATCATAAGTTAATTAAAATAAGATTTTAGGTTTAAAAAGTGGACTCTTTAAGATTTTTTGAGTTTTTGTGTTTCTTATATATTAGTTTATCACATAATTAATCTTTTCGGTCTAAATTCTTGTAAGTGGGCTAAAACATTATCATACGTTGATTTGGGCTAAATTTGAAGCTATTCTTACTTTAAAAAGTAGTTTTAATATATTATCTTATTAAAATGATGTTTTTTTTGTTTTTGGGATTTGGCCTAGACACTGTCAATTTTTAGTGTCAGCACTTAAAATTACTATTATATAAACATTCTTTTATAATTTAAAAAGATATTAACAAATACTTTCTACCTTTTGGTAAATAAATAAATATTCCTATATTTGTGAAAAATAGATTTTCCCTTGAAGTTTGTGCAAGTAGACAAATAGCCCCTCGATTTTTTCTTCTATCATATGACCTATCAATTATTATTTGTATCCCCAACACTTTGACAAACAACAAAGTAAAATATATTTTTTCAATTAAAACAATTTAGTCCTTAGTTTTTATTATATACTAAGAATTAAAATGATAAAATTTTTAAAAAATTAATTTATTATTTCAATAAAAATTTAAAAAAGAAAATATTATTATCAAGAAAATTCAAGCAATGAATTGGATTTAATCCGTATGCTAAAATATTTCTAACTTTCTTTTTTACTTTTATGAATAATAATTTAATAGATAGTATAAAAAAATTTAAATGAAATATTTTTAATATTTTATTACTTATATATAATAAATTTATTTAAAAAATTATATTATATTCATTATATTTTTATAAGAAAAATCATGAAATTTATCATTAGTATAATATAAAAAAATATAAATAAAAGTAATCAAAAATTTCTTCTTCTTATATTTTTATTTAAAATTGAATCACATTATTTAATAAAAATATAAAATATATCTAATTAATAATTCTATTAACAAATAATATTAAATTTAATTCACATATTATAATTTGTTGCTCTCATCTTATTTAAAATTTTTTTCTTTTAAATATTTCAAGAACAAAAAAAGGTTATAAACATTTATGAAATATTTAAAATAAACTAAAACATTTAAAATAAAACAATAATGATAAAGGATAATATGTGGTGTCATATGTTCGTAAAATTAGTAATTAAATATATTTTATATACTTACTAAATAATGTTATTTAATTTTAATTAAAAATATAGGAGAGAATTTTGATTATTTTTATTTATTATACACATATATGTACAAATATTCATAATTTTTTAAGAAAATATAATTAATTTAATATAATTTTTTAAATAGATGTATTATATATAAAATAAAATGTTAAAAAAATATTTTAACATTTTTTTGATAATTAAATATCAAATTATTATTAAGAAAGTAAAAAAAAATTGGTAGAAATATTTTATGATATGGGTTTGATATAACTTATTGTTAAAATATTTTAATAATAACATTTTTTTTCTAAATTTTTATTAAAATAATAAATTAAAAAGAAGTTTTACTTAGTCAAAAATATTAAAATATGAACTAAATCATTATAATTGGAAAAATTTTATTATGAAAAATATTAAAATAGCGAATAAAATATTATAATTGAACAAAATATATCTTATATTATTATTTTACAAATATTTAGAAATATAAATGATAATGATTTAATATATCAACGGATGAAATTAAAAGTTAAACTTATCTATCTATTTGCTACATTATTGGACATTTATTTTTTTAAATATCACAGGATATTTGTTTGTTTACTCAAACGTGAGGTATCTGTCAATATACTTAATTCAAAATTATTGTTATTAATTACCTAATTTTTCTGTATTATGTTGAAGATAAGCACTTCAAAATATTTCAATAACATAAATTGTTCGAACTTTAGGGGCAAAAAATTAAATAAATACTCGATTTTATTTATATATAATTATTAATAAGTATTTATTCAATAATAAATATTTATAAAATATTTGAATAAGGAAAAACAAATATTTTAGTTCAAAGCCCAACAAAAAGACCAAAAACAAAAAAAAAATACCGAACACTCACTATCATTAAACAATATCCAACACTTCAATGCTTATTACTTTGATTTCACCTGCCTTTTCTGGACATTGTACTCATGTAAACACATGGATTTAAATTTTAAAATTAATTTGATTTAAAAAAAAAAAAAACAAAAGCTGCAAAATAATACCAATATTGTGGGGCCCTTTCAACGGAAATGAATCATAACACCACACAACTTCAACAAAAAAAACTCTGAACAAAACTATTTGATGATGGAATAATAATATTTTCTTTCTTTTACTTTGATAAAATAATAAATCAGAATATAATTTTCTCAATTTTAATAATTTAATTCCTACCTTAATCCTTTGTTTCTTATCCTATTTTCAACAATGTATTAAGAAGGATGGCAATGAGTCGAAAATTACTATTTATTAGAAATTTTAGAAATTCTTCTTATGATATCTCTACGTCAAGGCATGTAAAGGTACTGTTATAAAACATATTTATGAACCTTTAAGATGGTGTCCTATTGCATAAAAGTGTGATGATAGTATAACCCCAAGATACAATGACGATCTTGTTATAAGGTTGCATTTCAAATACAACAAGAATAAAACAATTGGAAGAAAAGAACAAGGCAGGCTTTTAGTGATTCAAGTAGGCAAGTACCTTGAGAGACAAGAGAAGGGAATGAAAAAAATGAATGAAAATAATCTCTACCTATAGTATATATTTATAGGTAGCAGACACATATTCAGACAGTCACCTAAACTATTTTGACGCTTGTAAATAAATAAGGCCCAAAAAAATAAAACTCCAAAACAAAGCCCACCGTGTGCACACTTGAGGGGTAAGAGGGGAGTGCTCCTGAGCATGACAACATGCATTAAATGCTTTTTTGGATCGAGCCCCATAATTAGGCTTAGGTTGACTTGTCCTATCCCAAGGGAAAGCCTTTATGCTACCTTGTTAAGTCTCTCTACGATTGTTTCCATATATAAACACTTCAAGAATCTTATAACTAGCCAATGTAGAATATGGTATTGTAAAATACTATACACAAATAGTCAACAATCGCCTACATATTTTAAAATACTAAATTTTAGACTTTTATACCTCACCATTTGATAACAAATTTAATGTAAATGAATCGGTGCTTCTTAGGTTATGAACCAATCATTGAGTAGATTAATTGTATCTCACAAGAATTACGTGAAATATAAACAATTTCTATAAACTAGAGCTCTTTTGGTGTGAATTAGTAAACTCATTGCTCACATTAAGTTAAATCTCATTCTTTTTGTTGTTCTATTGTTTGGCACTTTTATGGCCCTGTGCATTCTTAGTAATAATGAGTACTTTAAAGATATTTGCCTAACTCTTATAGGAATTGACCTAATTCCGCACCCATTTAGGTGAACTCTCAAACATGTCCTATAATTTAAACATGCCACCATACAAAATTTAGGCTATGGATTTCAATAAAAGTCTAAACCTCTTTTTTTTTTACTGTAATACTTACTATTTAGTCATAAGGAGGACTCATAATTAGTGACTTGTTATTATCTCTATGAACCTACTTCATGGGATGTCTAATTACATAACTGGGGCTCCCTATCACTTTTGCCTTATGTTCTAGGCAGAAGTGTCATCCCCCTCGACGTTCATTCCACTAACACTCTATTTAGTAGTTTAATTAGAGGATCGACAAGATTCAACTCTGACCCTACAAAATCAAGGCTTACTATACCAAATTCTAGAGCTACTTAATAATACTATGTCTTAAACATTGTGTTTACTTTTTCCATTGTATATCTTGCTCTTAACTTTAACTATACTAGCTTGACAATCACAATGTTTTGAGATTGATATAGGAGGATGATCACCAACGGGAAGATCAGACAAAAAGTTTCTTAACCACTCAGCTTCTGTACATGCCTTCTCTAAGACGATTAGCTCGGACTCCATAGTTGAGCGAGCTATACAAGTATAAAAATATATCCACTAGTGGATTTAATTTCATTGAATTTAAATATCCAATTTGCATTAGAAAATCCTTTTAGCACTGGTGGATCTCTAGCAAACGAAAGTCAAAAATTTAATATACCTTTTAAATACCTCGCAAGTCTATCTAAAACAGCCTAATGATCCTTGTTAGGATTCTGAGTATATCTACTTAGTCTCTTAACAACATATGCAATATTTGATCTTGTACTATTCATTATATATATAAGACTACTAATTATTTGGACATATTTCGTTTAACTAACACTAGGTTCATAATTTTTCTTGAATTGGATACTTGCATTGTAAGGAGTTGACACTGGTTTATACTCAAAATATCTAAACTTCTTCAAAAATTTCTCTATATAATATTCTTGTGGTAACATAAGACCATTATTTTTCTTTATTATTATTCGAACAATAACACTTGCTTCTACCATATCTTTCATAACGAAATTAGAAGCAAGAAAGTTTTTACTTTTATTTATCACTTTAATATTAGAATTAAAAAATCAATATGTTATCAACATACAAACAAATTATCACAAAATTATTAGTATCAAATAATTTAAAATAAACATACTTATTTGAATCATTAATCACATATTTATTTGATATTAAAACCTAATCAAATTTTTTATGCCACTATTTTGATGCTTGTTTTAATCTATACAAGGATTTGACAAATTTACAAAATTTATGCTCAGAACCTAGAACTACACAACCTTTTGGTTGTGTCATATATATTTCTTCTTCCAAATTACCATTCAAAAATGCAATTTTAACATCTATTTGATGTGTAAACAAATTAGACATTGATGTTAAAGCATCTAATGTATGCTTTTCTAGTTACAAGAGTATAAATATCAAAACAATTTATGTCTTTCTTTTGCGCAAAACTCTTCGCAACTAATCTTACCTTATACTTATTAATGGACCCATGAACTTTTAATTTTCTCTTGAAAATCCATTTACAACCAATCAATTTATATTCAGGATGTAAATCAACAATTTTCTAAACATGATTGCTTATGATTGAGTCTAACTTATTGTTTACCGCTTCCTTTTAAATTGGAGCATCGAGAGAAGTTATAACTTCTTCGTATGTTTAAGGGTTGTGTTCAATCATAAAGACATAGAAATCACTACCAAAATTAATAACTTTTCTCATTCTTTAACTTCTCCTAAATTCCATATTTGAACTTTTAGAAGGATCTTCTTGAAAATCGTTTTGGATTATTTGATTATTATTTTGAGAATTGACAAGATTTTTCTTAGGAAATATATTTTTGAAAAATTTTGCAGCTTTAGACTTTATAATAGTGTGTGCATCAAATATCTTTTTTCTTTATCTTCAAGAATTTTAGAATTTGTATCTGTTTTGAGCATACCCTGTAAACATGCAATCAATAGTTTTAACTCTTATTCTACTCCTCTTAAGATTTGGAATTAAAATCTTTCCTAAGCACCCCACACTTTAAGATATGTTAGATTAGGCTTATAATCTTCCCATAACTCATAAAGTGTTTTTCCTGTTTACTTGTAAGGTATTCTATTTTATAGGTGGCAAACAGCTAAAATTGCCTCCCCTCACAAATTTCACAATACTCTAAAACTTACTAATAGAGAATTCATCATCTCTTTCAAAGTTCTAGTTTTTCTTTCAACTACACTATTTGACTCTAGAGAGTAATTGGGTGTGATTTCATGTATTATACCATGATTTTCACAAAACTCGTTAAGCATATTAGACTCTTATTCACCACCTCTGTTAGATCTCAATCTTTTAATTTTCATTCCAAGTTAATTTTTAACTTCATTCTTATAAACTAAGAACTTATCAAATGCTTCTTCTTTATTTCTCAATAAACATAATTTTGTATATCTTGAGAAATCATCAATAAAAGTTATATAAAACCTTTTGCCTCTTCTAATCATTATTTGTTTAAAATTACCAAGATCACTATGAATTAAACTGAGTAATTTCATTTCTCTATTCATAATAGATTATTTGTTTTCTTGATAAATTTTGATTCAACACAAGTATCATATTTATTAATATTTAAAACATCAATATTTATTAGACCATCTCTTTTATTTTCTTCAAATAAGAAAAATTTAGATAGTTTAACCTATCATGCCATAAATCAAAAGAGGTTACAATATAAACAGAAGTATAAGCGTCTTTTTTTTTTTTTTATTATTAATAATTGTGTCAAGTATATTAAGCTTCAATAAATCATTGGAACAATACCATTTTCCAAGCAACACCTTATTCTTAGACATTACAATCTTGTCTCCCTTAAAAAAGAATTTTACAATTTTTTTCTAGAAACAAACACAAACATTAAATTGTATCTAATATTTGGAACTTAAAGCACATTACTTAAAGAAAGAATCTTTTCAGAAGTCAACTTGAAAAGAACTTTTCTTTTTCCAAGCAGAGTAAGAATGTCTAAGAAAAACTTATTCTTCTCTTTCACTTAATTGAGTATACTAAAAAAATGAGCTTCGATTCCCACGTGCTTGATAGTGCTAGAATAAATAATCCAACCTTATTTCTCACTTGTAACCATATTTGCTTGAGAAAGCACAACAGCAGCGACCACATCTTCTCTTTCAACCACATTGACCTTAAAAGACTTTTTGTCGCCCTTTCTAAACCTACATTCAACAGTATAATAACCAGGCTTACCACACACAAAGTAGTCTTCTTTTTTCTTGAATGTTGGTTTCTTGTTGTTCATGGATTTTTTATTATTCACTTTTTGTTTCTTGGCAGGAGGTGCAACATCTTAAACAAAATTAACCTTGGAACAAATTTCCTTAGCCTTAACTTTTTGCTCCCTCAACTTATTTTTTTCTTCAATTCGAATATGAATAATCACATTCTCTAATGTCATTTGCTTCTTCTAATGTTTGTTACTCTTTTCGTAATCTTTCTAAGAATCAGCCAACTTATCAATCAAGCATCCAACAAGGAATGACCCAGGAAGAGTATGTAATATCCAGATTTTTTATTAATGCATATATATGGAAATTAGAAAGTAAGAATATTCATTTGGAATAGATTATTTGATTATGGATGAATAAGTCTATATTTTATAAGGAAAAGATTATCGAGTAATAAGATTTTAATTACAAGTAAAGAGTAAAAAATGTAGAGTTCAGGGGTTTGAAATGGAATTGAGAGTTAAAAAGTTTTCCTTTCAATTTGCTTAATCGGTGGAAAAAAAATAAGAAATAAGAAATAAGAGAAGGAGAGGACATATGGCACAAGATAAGAAAACATTAGTTAAAATAAATATGTGTTGGTCCAATGAAGGAAGGGCAAATGGTGGAAGAAAAACAAACAGTGGAAATCATATATATATTGCCATATTTCTCTTTTGTTTTGGTGTTAAACCAACTTTATGGACTCAGTAACTGAACGAAGTAAAATAAAAAAAAAGAGAAGAGGGAAAGAAAGGAAGGAAAGGAAGGAAAAGGAGAAACAACTTGGTAGGATTCCTGATGTCGGTATTATTCTTAGATAAAAATTTTGTTAGCAAGCTATTTTACATAACTTGTCTATAGAAAATTAAATTACTAGTATATAGATATATGTTTAAATATATGTTTTTTATATATATATATATACATATTTTATATAACTAAGTTTGAATTATTATCTATTATTATTGGATAATTATTTATTATTATTTGTTGAATTGATATTAGGAGGTGATTGAAAGGAGGAGAAATCAACAGAGACATAAAATTGCCACATATTTAGCAAGTAGGTATTTGTATGCATGCAATATATTTTGGTTTTAAAACCGAAACATAGGGTGTTTTATTATATTTAAAGTTTTTCATTAATGTTTACGAAATTTTAGAATTAACACGTATTGATCTAATTAATTATTTTTTGAATTAGATTTAAATAGTAATTTTCATTTGCATGTTATATTTTCAAATACAGTGAAAAAATCGTATCAACAGGTGTTGTATTTTTTTAAATGAATGAGTTGTATGGAAATATTGT
Organism: Azadirachta indica; assembly: GCA_022749755.1. NCBI lineage: Eukaryota > Viridiplantae > Streptophyta > Magnoliopsida > Sapindales > Meliaceae > Azadirachta > Azadirachta indica. Next base: position 23,761,027 of record CM040441.1, read on the forward strand.
GAATGATTTGATAAATGAAAATGTGATGACCATGGTTGTTATTGTGTTGTGGCACCGGTGTTTGAGGCGACGGTATCTAAAAATAACGCTCTTAAAGTACGTTTCTGTTAAAGCAATAGTTCCTAAAAATAATGCTCCTAAAGGTTGTTCTTGATGGGGTGATGATATTTGGAAATAATACCCCTAAAATACGTATAGCTATTTTTTAGGGTGGCAATTTTTTGGAATAATGCTCGTAAATTATATAAAGACAAAGATAATGAAATTTTGTTTTTAAAATAATGGAAATAATGTGTTTTGTGTTGTTTAAATGAATATTAAAACCGATTTTTAATTCGATATTCTATTACACTCATCATTGGAAATCAAAAAGTGTTTTATATATTAAAATTTATTATTACAAATTTTAAAATTGCTTTGGTCTATAAATACTGGATATTAGCTCACCCTTATTTTTCAGATTTAGATAATATTAGAAATTTTATAAGTAGAAGACAAAGAATAATTCAGGACAAAAATTTTCCTACTTTTAAAACTATATGTAATTATAGGTACAGGAATTTATAATGTATGGTTTTGATGTAATTTTCATACTTTTACCTGAATTTTAGAATTCATGGAATTGGTTATACTTTGTTAAGTAATGAAATGAAGTAAATTGGTGTTGAGTTTTATTGGAAGTGTTTAAAATGAAATTTTAGAGTTTACAGGATTACATATTTAGCATATGTTATATTATAGAGGAAATTTGGTCGAAATTTCTTAGTATTAAAGATGTTACAGAGTAATCTACTCATTGTCAAATCATTGACTAGCAAACCGTAGTTATGAATTTGAGTGGTGACTAATTTGTCTTCTGCCATCTTACAATCCAAAAAGTTAGTAATAACGTATTTTTGTGCACCAACATCTTTAATGATATATTTCTTCTCCAAAGATGCCCATATTTCTTATGCTTTGTTGCATAGAGAATAAACATCGTATAGCTCATTAAAAATTGTATTCAAAGTGACATTGAGACATACCTTATTTCCCCTAACCTATGCTTGATAATTTTCTGAAGTAGCATCTGGTGGTGGTTGTATTAAATAATCAACAAGGTTAAGAACATCTAAAGTATTATATATTCAATCTCTCTACCACTTGAAATTGTCATCCCCAAATGTCTCAATCTTGAAGATGTTAGGAATGGACTTGACAGTAGCAAGTAAAGCAACATCTATGGTAAAGGATGTAGAAGCCATTGACGTAGACATAATAGCTTTTAGATTGTTATAAACTTCAAGAACTTTTTTTATGATATCTCAGCATCAAGGCGTGTAAGGGCACTATCCTAAAAGCTATTTTTGCCTCTTTAGGATGGTATTCTTTTGCAGAACAATGTGATGGCAATACAACTCTAAGATACAATAACGATCTTCCTGTAAGGCTGTACTCTAAATACAAAAAGAATAAAACAAATGAAAAAAAAGAACAAAATAGGCTTTTGATGATTTTGGTAGGCAAGAACTTTGAGAGACAGAGAAAAGGGAATGAAAATAATGAATAAAAATAACCTCTACCTCTGGTAGTTATTTATAGGTAGTAGACACCCATTCAGATAGCCACCTCAACTATCTTAATGCCTGTTAAGATAGGCAGTTAAAACAATTATGTCTTTTGAATCTCGATAGTTGTCTCAACGACTAGCAATGACTCTTGACTACCAAAAACTGAGACTTATTTAATTTAATTTAAATTAAAAACTAAATAAATAAGCACAAAAAATAAAAGTCCAAAACCAATCTCATCATGTGCACACCTGTGAGGGGAAGAGGGGTCCCCCTGTGCACGACGATGCATATTAAGCACTTTTGAAATCGAGCCCTTATAATTGGGCTTGGACCAACTTATCTTGTATATAAAAGAAGCCCCTATGCTATCTTGTTAATTCACTCTATAATCTTTTGTTCTATATATAAGCACTTCAAGAGTCTTATAACTAGCCAATGTGAGATATTGGTATTTGGAAATACCACACACAAATATACAAGACTATCTCCATCTCGTCTTTGTCTTTGTCCCTATTTGCGAATGGGTATTTTTGTCCGGAACCTAATTCTCATTTGATTTAAACAGGAACGATAAAGATTCTTTAATTAAAAACTTAATTTGTGTTCGTAATTTTGGTATGTTTTGAATTTTATTTGTCTTTTTTTTATAATTTATATCAATGATAGTTAAATTGATTTAATATCTTTTTGTGTTTAGTTTTTTTAAAAAAAATATCCTTATTTATTTTATAAAACAAATATCGATCATAAATATAAATCAAAGTAATAATAACATCACAAAGAAGACAATTTACATAAAAAACTATGTACTTAATAAATGAGATTTAACCAAAATGAAGAACTTTTATATCATAAAATAAAAAATGACTACATAATGTAATATTATTAAAAAATAGATACTCTAACAACTTTTCGACCAAAATATCCCTATGACCACTTTTGGATCAAAACTCGCACAAATTTAGCATTACTCAAAAGTATGTTTAGAGTAGAATGAAAATTTTACCTTATTCAAAAGTATGCATAAGTTTTGGTAAATGTGGTCATGAGAGTGTTTTGGTCCAAATATTATTAGAGTATCCATTTATGAATAAAATTTTATCATGTGGTCTTTTTTATTTTGTGATATAAAAGTTAGTCATATTAGGTTAAATCCCTTAATAAATATAGGAATAGTAAGTTATACATCTTAAACACATAATTGCACACGCATCATTACCCATCACCATTTATCAATTTAGCATTTTCACAATAATACAATAAAAAATAAGAGGACGGATCAGCAGCTCTATAAGTTTACACATATTCTTGTACTATTTGATAACCGTTATATTTAGATACTTTCAATAATTGAGATTAAATTTAATACATATAATTGACGTATAATAAATGTTATAAAATAATATGATGAAATTCAAATAATTGACCACAATCACCAATTTGCCGTCTTATAAAGCAATTAATTCACAATTTAACTGAAATATTACAATTACAAGAAATGTGTTAGAATGAAAATAAATTTCTTTTAATTTTCTTTATTAACTTATAAAAATAAAAAATTATGTAATTATTTATTCTTAATTACTTTAATTTATGTACCTTTTTTATAATGAACTAATGTGTCTACATATTATGGCTTTAATTATTAATGAAAATGTCAAAAAAAAAATGAGAAAGTATATTAAATGAAAATTTTAGGTTTAATATTCCTTATCATGCAATTTTTAAGTAATTGTTTTTTGTTTTGGTTAATTTTTTGGTTTATTATAACATTTTTATAATAAATGTTATAAAAATGTGGACGATAAAAAAGATAAATGAAATAAAAAAAGTTGTGATATTCTAATTCTTTAAAAAAAAATATAAATTTTTAACGAAATATAAATCTTAAATTAATTATTTTTAATTTTTAAGTAGAAATATTTTTCGTGCAAATCAAATAATAAGGTGAGAATAGGAATTCTCCTCATCTCCGTGACCTCTTGAAAAATAAAATCGAATATGGAACAATCTCCAATGTCTGTCATCATCTTCGATTTGGACAAAAACATGTCCTTGATTTTGGCCCTAAATGAAACAAGCCTTAACAGATCTCCATGTTTTAAGGCTTTCCATTGTCATCAATATTTTTGTCAATTCAGAGACTTAAGGACTAAAATGTTAAAATTGAACCAATAATATCATATCACAATTTATTCTTTTACAAAAGTTTTTAAGCACAAAAAGTTGACGATTTTGATTTTTTTGTCTTCTATGATTTTAATTAAGTTATTTTTATTTGTTAACGAAAATTATCTTTAACAATCCTTTCATGTACAAAAATACCTATAAAATCAATAATTAGGAAAAATTGATTATTTTAGTTACTAAAAAAGCATAATAATGTTGTCCTCCTTCAAACTTTGCTGAAACAAAAAAATTAGGCTATAGTTTGCTCAATTTTAATGGTGCAATTCCTACCATTTTTTTCATTACCATTCTTCCTATACAAATTACTAATAGTGAGGACTAAATTGTTAAATTTCAGTAAATTTTATGTTCACTTATTATTTTAATAAACTTTTGTAATGAAAATATTATTATCCCAATTCAGTCGTAAATCATCATCAACCACCAAAATTACGCATGCATAAAAAAAAATATATATATAGATATATACATATATATATATATAAATAATTAAATAAACTTATAACTATTTGATTTCACCAAAAATATCTTTTTAAATTTGGTAAATGATCCTAAAATAATTTTTGAAATCATTTAAAAATAAAAATTAAATGAGCAAGTTTATATTCTATTTTAACGAATTTAGAAAATTAAATGAGATTATCCAAAATTAAATCATTAATTTAGTATTAATGTTAAATTTAAATCATTAAAAGAAAAAAATTAAATGTAAATGTAAAGTGAATTTATTGAACAAGAGAGAGAGAAAATATTGATAACGGTTTCTTATTTTTTGACTCCTTTGTTGTTTGTGAAATAACTCAGAAGTTTTAAAAATATAATTTAAGTCCTCGAAGTTTTAAAATTATATGACTTAAATCTTCCTTACTTTCTTCTTATCTTATTCAAGGTTTGACTAACTTTAACTATTAAGAATAGTTAATGCAAATGCCAGCAAGTATTTAAAAAGACTATTTTACTCGTAAAAATCAATTTAGTTATTAAAATTCTATTCTAATGTTTATATCATAAGTTATTTTTTAGATCCTATTACTAGACAATATATTAATCATACTCAATATTTTTATTAATAATTTTAAAAATTAAAATAAAATAATGATCTAATGATATAAAAAATATTGCTTATGATATAGAATAGATTATATTTATCTCTTTTATAATATGTCAATTGTAGAATCTTAATATATATATTATATATATATATATATATCCTTTTTGTAGAAATTACCTTTTTTATAATATTGCACAAATTATTTTATTTTAATTTTTTAAAAATAGTAATGAAAATATTGAATATAATTGATATATTGTCTAATAATATAATTTAAAAGATAATTTAAAATATGAATGTTAGAATGAACTTTTAGTCACTAAATAGATTTTTGTGTAAAATAGTCTTTTTAAACGTTTGCTAACATTTACCGTGACTATTCTTAATAGTTAAAGTTAGTCAAAGTTAGTCAAAGGTTTGAATTAAATAAGAAGAGATAGTGAAGAGAACTTAAGTTACGTAATTTTAAAACTTTGACAACTTAAAAGTTTTGTCTTTTAAAAACTATAGGTTTTTTAATTTCTTTCCATAAACAAAAAGGACTCAAATGATAATAACCCTTTTGATAACTTGAATTTCTAAATTGGCATGAGGAAAAATAATTAATTCATTCTAAAAAAAATTGAAAAAAAAAATGACATACACATTCTAAGATTTGGCCAAATAAAAAGAAAAACGGTTTAAATATATAAAAAATTCTTGTTGGTTAAAATATTTTATTAATTTAATGAATTTTTTAAAATATTATTATTTATTACCTTTTTTATTGTAATTATTATAAAAATTAAAATATTGTCAAATTGTATGTACATAATTCATGCTAAAAGATGTGGGTGACAACTAAACAATACTAATAAAAAGAAACTACATAAACAAAATTTATAGTAAACAAAATTTTTTTAAAAATTTTCAAATAAAATAATTTACGTGTGATTTGGTGATTGGTCCTGCAAATTCTCTAAGTGACAGAACTGCCACTCTCCACCTCTCGAGTAACGATCTGGCTTGCTTCCTCGAACAGAAGAACGGAACACAGAAGCAGAAAGAAAAGCAAAGCAAAAACCAGAGAAACCCTAAAATAGGAAACTTATAAAATTGGATCCGGACAGAAAACAAACGATCAAATGGTGAAGAAGAAAGTACCGGATTGGCTTAACAGTTCTCTCTGGTCGAGCACTCCGCCACCCGACGACGATCGCCACCAACGCTACGTCCCCAAACCGATCACCGCCGACGCTGTGGAGCCACCCATCCCCGTCGCCGCTCCGCCCGCTCCCCTTCCCGCCCCCGCCCCTCCCACTCCCGACGTCGTATCGATACAACAAGAGCCGCCAAAACCGCAAGTCATAGAAAATGATGCTAGCAATAGCAATAGAAATGATGATGAAAATGGGAGTTTTGTTCACTCTCAGCTCTTGTCCGAGGTTTCTTAACTTTCACTTATTGATGCTGCTTCATTTAAGTTTTATCTCCTTTTCAATTTTTCTCTTTTTTTTTTTTTTCAAATTGTATTAATTTCTTTTTTAGGAAGTGTAATATATATTTTTTTGTGCAGTTGTCGAAGAAAGTGATAAATATGAGTGAATTGAGGAGGATTGCAACGCAAGGTATACCTGATGGTGGGGGCATTCGGTCCACAGTCTGGAAGGTATTATACAGTTCTCTATTGACAAGCGAATGTATGCTATTCATTTTGGCTTAGCTATTACTGTTAAAGATTCAATTTGCAACTAAATTTATGGACTTTTGAAGTTGTTGCTGGGTTATCTCCCGCTGGATCGTGGGGTTTGGTCTTCTGAACTAGCTAAGAAGAGGTCTCAGTACAAGCATTTTAAGGAGGATCTTTTGATGAATCCTGTAAGTGTTTTTGTTTTCATATTCTTTTGATGCCCTCTTGGTTCTTGGAGATGAGCCTGAACTGAAAATTATAGGGATTGAATTGAATACGATTATATGAATGAATAATAGCCGGTTACAAAATAATTTTATTTTAGGACAACGAGTGATTTCTATCTGTCTTTGATCGAGCTTTAAGTGAGACTTCCCAGTTGCTTTTCTTGCTTTGGTTCATGTGTGCTTTTGATCACCGTCATTATTCAGGTTTTAAGCCATCTTGAATTTGCAACTGTAAAGCTTGCAGTGTCAATATTAAATGTTGAAACAAAGAGCTTAATTGAATTAAATTTCATTCCAGTCTTTCAAGGAAAAGAATTACTCTCAAGTGCTTTTCTTCATTGGGGGTAGAGAAAACATGTGTCGAAACATGGTTATAATCATATCTCTGTTTTTGGAGCACCTCATGCATTCTATTGCATTAACTTGTTAGCTTTTATCTGTAAGTTTTTTGGATTTCTAAATGTTTTTGTGGCTAGTCAGTCAGAAATCGCTAGGAGGTTGGAAAAGTGCACGAATTTTGATAATGATGAGCCAAAATGTGAAAGCAGTGGTATGCTCTCAAGGTCAGAAATAACTCATGATGAGCATCCTCTGAGCCTTGGAAAAACCAGCATCTGGAATCAGTTCTTTAAGGTACTGTATTGACTGTAGTTAAGAATTAGATTTAACTTCAATCTTAAAGCAAATGATTTTTTCTTTTTGGATAATAATTTGATATTTAATTTCTGCTTGTATTTATATATTTATTTTCGGTTGAGCTGTCTTGTACATGATTTTTCAACATTTTCTATGTAATAACTTGAGATATTTGACCCATCTTGTTGTATCTATGCAATAATTTTAGATTTAGTTTCAACTTTGTAATTTTCTCAAGACATATCATAGGCATGAGTCAGTGGTTTTTACTAACTTCAATATGATTTTCTAATTCTTTGTAAAAGACATAATGAGTGTTGATCTGCATTTGCCTTTGATTTGTAGTCAAATATGTTATCATTGTAAAATGTACCTTGACCATGAGGTCAATTGAAACTCTTTGTGACTTGTAAAGTAATTTAATATTAGTAGCTGGTACGCGTGTCCTGAAAAATCTGACTCTGACTTTGACATCATGTAGGACACAGAAATAATGGAACAAATTGATCGAGATGTGAAGCGCACTCATCCAGACATGCACTTTTTCTCCGGTGACTCTCCTTTTGCAAAATCTAATCAGGTGCACCATCATTTTCTGGATCAGAATTTAACATAAATGCAACCTGGCTGACTTGTCTACTGCTCTCATTTTCAGGATGCTTTGAAGAACATATTAATTGTATTTGCAAAGTTAAATCCTGGTATTAGATATGTTCAAGGAATGAATGAAATTTTGGCACCTCTATTCTATGTATTCAGAAATGACCCTGATGAGGAATTTGCGGTAAGCACATTTAATTTATTCTTAATTTTCGATTCTAATTCAAACCTTTCTGTTTTGTATTTAATAAAGTCTTCTTCATGGTTAAGCAGTGATTTATTTGTATTATTTGTCACCAGATTCACATTTTGAATTTAATCTACACTTTTAACTGAATGATTGAACTTTTTATAACTGTTCCTTTTATCACCATTTTGATTAAACTACATCAAGAACTGCTAGACTACACTTTTGACTGTCCAAGCAGTGTTGCTTCAAATAGAAACAAATTGTCCAACTATCAGTCTAGTGAGAATTCTGTGCCCTGGTGCCTTTTCTTCTTTATTCCACTTGTAGAACTTCTGGATCCATATTGGAGCTAGGTATGTAGGCGCACATAGGACCTATGGTTCTGCTTGGACTTCATTCTGGAGAAATGAGTTGCATATGGATTAGCTAGTTTTCTGGAGATGCTGTTACTTTGGATTGCGCATATTAGGCTGGTGTCCTTCCCCATGAAACTCTGCACATTACCCAACAGACTGGGATGGCGAGTACACCCGATCCTTCCTCTCTATCCCTTTTTCTTTGCCCCCTTGTAGGTATTTCCTTTTTCTTTGTGAAATGTAGGTATTATGTAGGCTTTCACTGAAAGCCATGGGCTCAAAAGCAACTTTCAATTCTGACACTGAGCAGTACCCATTGCAAGAGCATGTTGACATAATATCTTACCCACACATTCATCATTGCTGTGATAGATCCAATTAGGGCACCATGCTTTGCTTGTCAGCTGTCAGCAAATGATCCTGCATATACCCTCCTGTGTGATAGAAATGAGGCAATCTCCTGGCAGAGATTACATGGTTCCTCGCCAGAACCTTGGTAGATGCGTGGAGTTTTCTGAAATTATATGAAGCATACAGGGTATGGAAAACTTGCCTCAAACCAAAATAGTCTATGTTGGGAGATTCTAGTAGACTGCAAATAAGAGTTTCTACCATTGTGCAAAATATTACCTCTTTTTGGACAAGGAATTTAAAGGAGAAAGAAAAATACTTGTGCTGTATCCTTAGCATATGATAATGAGAAGCTAATACATATTAATACATCTGAGAAGTTTGGGATGTGTACAATCCATGCAATCCATACATATCCATGGATAATATTTCAGCGATGCTAGCTTCTGTTTGGTGCCTGTAAATGTATTAGTGTTTCAGTCATTGCTTTTATTTGCTTTTTCCCATAGCACTTTATTTGAATTTCCTCATTGGCACTGTACAATCTTGTTTTTATCCTACTTTTTCTGCCATGCTCCTCTACCAAGAGATTTAGCTGGAATTTAAAATTTGGCATACATATGAATTCAAAAAGGCTAGTGTTTTGAAAAACAATATCTATACTCTAAAACCTTTTATTAGTGTTCCATTGACTTGCAATAATGATGAACTGCTTCTAGCATGACCTTTTGGGTTTGAAAGAATAATCAGAATCTGTTGAATTCTAGTATTCATGTCAGTCACGTGATATTTGACAAAGCAGTTTAAAGTACAAGATAAACAGAGAGAAGACAAAATGTGAACAACAGACATGTTGCCTCAGTCATATTTTTTCAAGTCATTAGTGACTTAATTTATTTTGTCATTAGGAAGACACTTAAATTGTGATGAAAAAAAGTCTCCTATATTCATATAAGGCATTGCCTTTGTGATGTTCTTACCAAAAGTAAAATCTTTGGATGCAGCTGGATTTAGGATACATTCCACTAACAAACAGTTGGGTGTTAGTATAAGACATAATGGATAACAGTTTTTAAATTAATGCTCATGAATTCATGATTAGAAGTCATCATGCTACTTGTGATTGTGTGTTTCTGGCATAGTTATTTATCATTTTCCAATTTAAGTTATGCAGGCCTCTGCTGAACCGGACACATTCTTTTGTTTTGTTGAGTTATTGAGTGGATTCCGGGATAATTTCTGTCAGCAACTCGATAACAGTGTTGTGGGAATCCGATCTACAATCACAAAGTTATCGCAGCTTCTGAAAGAACATGATGAAGAGCTTTGGCGTCACCTTGAGGTCACAACCAAAGTAAGTTTTAGTGTGAATTATAAGTTTATGCATTTCAATACTTCATTGATCTTTTTCTCTTTAACAAATTTGGAGACATTTTATACAAGTCTTAGGTGAAAATTTAGTGGATTTTCTCCTAAAATTAGTTTACCATTGATTGTAAACAATATTATATAGAATGACGAAGCATTCTGCATAGTGTCATGTTATCTTCGTCAATAAACTTTGGAGCAAATAGCTTAACAAGTTTAGAATTAATCTAGCTTAATTGGAATTACCAGTGTGTCTAGATCTATGGCTTTCTTAATGAGAATTGGCTCGTATAAATTGGCTTTGTTTCCAATAGTTTCTGTCCTGGATATTGTCAGGACACATTTTGTTTTCCTGGGCTGATCTTTTTGTGGATAGGGTGTTCACCTTTTGTTAATTTCCCTTCTTAGTAAGAGTTATTATCATTTACTGCCCCAAAGATTTGGGAAGATGGTGGTAATGTGAAAATAGGCAGAGGCCTCCCTTCAATTTAACTCTCCGTTTAAAACATCTAATGTAATCTTATAAAAAGATTTGTTTATCCTTTACTAATTGACCTCCACAGCCAAACACAATCAATTCATCCTCTACACTAAAAACACTACCAAATATTAACACAAGGTAAAACATACCAGTCATATTTCTAACTTTGTGCCTTAAACGAAGTTTACTTATTTTGTGATGCAAATTCAAGGAATTTGAAACCTATTAACCATTACAATTTCAAACCCAAACCAATTTCTCACATAAGAAAGTTGATCTGCTATATTTTGTATAAAACTAAAAACGTGAACAATAATTGATGGGTTTTTGGTAGATTTGAGCCTAAAAAGGTTACGTATCCAGAAAAGAGTGTGAACTTAATGTTGGAAGTGGCGTAGAAGGAGTGTTCAGATTTGGCAACATCCACTACAAGGAGTTCCAAGGGAGCTAGTGTCAAGAAAATGGAGGTGGAGACTCTTTAACATAGCTTGTGATGATGGATTGGGTGCATTTTTGGGTTATTCGTGGCTTTTTGAGGGGATAGAAATCGATTGTGGGTTTTGCTTACTGGTTTTCAAAGTTACGGAGATGAATGTTTTTATTGGTTTCTGGAGTTGCGAAGATAGAAATTAATTGATTGAATTTTTGAAGAAAGTTGTGATCAGGAAAAAGAAAAAAAAAAAAAAATAATTTTGATGTTTTTTCTTGCTGGATTTTGGAGTTCTAGATATGAAATCCATGGTTGATTTTTAAAGAAACCAGTGATTAGAGGAGAAAAAAAAGTGATTTTTAGATAAATTAAAAGGATTTTTTTGGTATTTAATTATTATTTTAAGATAAGATGAAGCGGCAAGTATATTTTTAAGTACTTGATTTGTTAAATTTTTTATATAAATTAAATCATTACTTTTTCATTTGTGAAACATTTAAGGCAGAGTTACTAAAATAGCCCCAATAGTTCAAATGTTGAGTTAACAGAAGGGGAGGTTTCTGCCTATTTCACAATTATCATCATCTGAGTGAAATTTGCCAAACCTCGGGGGAGGTATCTGATGGTACCCCTTTGATTATTTCAAAGTCCATAGTTGCCTGGTGAGGCTTCAATTTATGTGCTGATAGCATGGTTTTTTGTTGGATATGATTAATGATACTATACCTTTTTCTGTCAAATTTAGGTCCATCCTTTGTCTTATTTTGGTAGTGTTTGGTTTTTCATTTGTTTATGTGCTGCTACTAGAATATTTTAGAAGAGACTAAGGATAGTTAAAGCAGAGCTTTCACACGAGTTTTTTTATTGAGACTTTGAAAATAAATATTGTCTACTGGTCAATTAATGCTTTTTAATCGCTCACCGATCTATCTTAAACGATGACAGGTCAATCCCCAATTTTATGCATTTAGGTGGATTACGCTCCTGTTGACTCAGGAATTCAATTTTGTGGACAGCCTTCACATTTGGGACACACTTCTAAGTGACCCTGAAGGCCCTCAGGTGGGATTAAAAATTATTTCTTCTTAGTCTTCTCTTTAAGCTTATTGATTGTAAATAATGGAGGGATGCCAACTGAGTTTAGATGCCAAGAGTAATAATTGATCTTTTATGATAATACTAATTGCCCACACAAGCTATTAAACAAAGCCACTTTTTCCTCTATTTCTCTGTCTTTGTGTGTGCGTGCATTAACATCTGTATTCTTTGCTTTTTTTTTTTTTCATAGTTGCTACTGTTGAAGGAAATAAAATTATATTGAACTCTCTTAAATTTCAAACTAAGTACATAAACATGCTTTTATATAAGTTGAAATAATAAAGTAACATAAACTAGGAGTCTTAGTAAACTTAAAAATCCTTAACAAATTAGGAAAACACTAATAATACGTAAACTAGAACTATACTTAATAAGACTAAACATAGTAAAATTAAACACTCCCCCTCAAACTCAAGATGATAGAGCAAGCTTGAATTTAGAAGCCAATGCGATTGAAAAGAAAATTCCAAAACCATAGTCAAAGATGATAGTGCCTTTTATAGCCAAATACTAATAGTGCCTCCTATAGGTGAAAAATATTGATTCCGTCTTTCATAGGACAAGAATATGTGTGGTGCCTCCCATAGGCGAAGAATACTTGTAGTGCCTTTCAATAGACGAAGAAAACTGATAATGCCTTTCTATAGGCAAAGAGTAGGATACCCAACACCATACCTTGAATTAAGGTTTTCAGAATTTTATTTTTTTGAGTAGAAAACTAAATCATACTCAATAATCACCACATAAGGTAGCACATCAAACCTGTTCTGATACTATGTTGAAGAAAATATAATTATATTGAACTCTCTTGAATTATAAACTAAGTATATAGATATGCTTTTATATAAAATAAGATAATAAAGGCAACATAAATTAGGAATCCTACTAAACATATGAATCCTTAACAAATTAGGAAAAAACTAAACCTAGTAAAACTAAACAAATCTAATTTTAGTTCTTACAGCTACAAACATGAGAAGTTGCTGAAGTTTCTTTGAACTAGCTGTAGATGTACTTTTCTGGACCATTACATGCTGCTTTGAGTTTTCAATCTGATCAGCAAATCTATTGACTGATTAATTCCCACACTTTTTTCAAATTATGGGACAAAATTGTAGAATGAAATTCTCTAAAACTTGAAATATTGCAGGAAACTTTACTCCGGGTATGCTGCGCAATGCTGATTCTCATTCGGAGGCGCCTGCTAGCGGGGGATTTCACCTCTAATCTAAAGCTCCTCCAAAATTATCCTCCAACAAACATCAGCCATTTGCTCTATGTTGCAAACAAGTTGCGTAGCTGAGTTTAAATCTTTTAAACCTTTTTGTTTTTCTCCCATTTTGTCTTCTTCCCTTTACATTTCTTTTTTTCGCTATTTTGCATTTAATGTTTGTATATTATTGAATGTAAATGTTGGTTGATAGTAATGGCTAACATGCAGGCATATATGTCTTCTTTGTTTTCTCTTATGCTAATTTTGCATTTTTCGTGGAACTGATGTTTCTTTTATTCATCATTGGTGTAGCTGGTGATTGACGATTAGATTTTTTGTAATATTTATGTTATACACCTGCTCTCGTGTTTTTAAGTGAATTTTTCGGATGTTGGATTATGTTTGACACCAAGTGTTTGTATTGTTGATCAGGAATTAATGTATCAAAACATTATTGCATTATTTCAATATAAATTATTTGACTGTTATGTTTGCTGTTTGCCCTTTCTCTATTTCATATTTAAGTTGTAAATAAATTAAATGTGGTTACCACAAAACTTTTATAACTCTACTTTTCACTGCAAGAGAACTTTCAAGTGGCAAGACAAATCAGATGTTGTCTGATGTTGGGAGTTTCTTTAGCATTATACGCATTTGGATGTTGGTGCTATCCATACAATCCGACCCTACCGTCCACAAAACAATGATATTATGCTTTCTAAATTTGAGCATCGCAAGTAGTATAACGTTTTAAGAGAATTTTTTCAAAATGACTTATTTTTACCTCTTAAATTCGTTTTTGACCACTATCCAAAATTATATTAAAAGAAGACCACTATTATAAATTCGGGACCAAAATATTTTCATAACCTATTTTTTACGGGGTGACTTTGTGCAAACTTGAAAATGCACTTTCTAGTAAAAAAAATTGCACACTGGAGCATGAAGAAAATTGTTTTCTTGCTCAATTTCGAACACAAAAAATTTTGTTCTCGTTAGAGAATGCACTTTCAAACAAGAAAAAAAAAATTTTGCATTCCGTCTTATTCGAAGGCATACTTTCTACTAATAAGAAAAAGATTTTTCATATTCAAAAGTAGCACGAAAAAAAGAAATTTTTAAAAATGTACTTTTTAGTAAAAACAATTTTTTTTGTGTTAAAGTTGAGGCTAGTTATTTTTGAACAAATTTTTTTTGAAATTAGTTGTTGAACAATTTCATCCATTTTTTTTAATTAGTCACTTTTTAGTATAATTTTTAGCAGTGTTTATTTGTGAACTTTGGAGTTAAAATTAAATCATTTTAAGAAAATTCCTTTAATTAATGAATTTTATAACTTACCTTAAGCTATTATGTTATTGCAAATTACACAACCTTTTTGTCTACAAATCGCGTCTGATTTAAAACCATTAGATTAAATTCAACTACAGAAGCCTTTTTAATCATATGAAATTGGCTATACCATATGACAACTGCACTGTAGCAGCTAGTATGCGTGTCCTTATTTGGCGATATTAAAAAGAAAATTTGCTAAATTGTCCAAAATTGAAAAGGAAATTTTAAAAAATATCTAACAGTAATTTTAAATTTCAAAACTATAAAAAAAAAATAGAAAATTGAACAATCTTACCCTTCTTCATCAAATGACTCTCAACTGGTTAAGAGTGAGTCTCAAACGAAACACTGTGATCAAAACTCACTTCTGATTGGTCAAGACTCACTCACGATAAATCAGAAGTGAGGCCCTACTATGATAGAAACTTGCTGCAAAATCACCTCCAACTTCAATACAACCTTTGAACAATATTTAAATTAAAAAATCTAATATAATACATACTCAAACATATAGATCACACTTCAATATATTGTTCTTGTCAATTAGTTTGACAATATCTTAAAAAAAATTACATTTAGCAAATCCTCAAAATCTTCAAAAATCTAAACTAACAATTTAAAAAAAAAAATCTTAATATTGTGATGAAAGAATTAGGTAATTAAAAAAATTCTGATTTTTAGAATAATTATAATTAAATTGAGTAAAACTAGATTAAGCTTCGTGAGAATGAACAATGAGAGTTTCGAATTATTGGGAGACGTCAAAAATAAAGAGATTGTGCACAAAACATTGAGTTATTTATTAAAGAGAGATAAAATTGTTCAATTTTTTTTTTTTTTGGATAATTTTAAAAATTAATGAGTTATTGTTGGACATTTTTAAATTTTCCTTCTAATTTTGAATAATGTCATAAATTTTCCAATTTAAAAAAGAGGGAGAAGAATGAGAAAAGGAGCAAGGAGAGAAGTAAATGAATAAAGGAGAAAGGAGAGAAGTAGACAAACTTTCATTTTTTTTTTTTTTTGCTCTTTTTGGGCATCTAGAAGCAAACATTTGAGGCTGATACTACCATTAGAGAGCTTTCAAGCTTTTCATGCTAGAGAGCAAAAGTTTTACCATCATCACGTTGGTAGAATACAAGACTCATTCACTTGATTATCAATTATTAAATGGTCACTCCATTAATTCATTGGGTAAAAATTTCTTAACCTGTTACAACATATCTAAAATTTAAATATTCAAATTTTAATTATATTTAAAATCAAAAATAAATTTTAATTTATATTTACGTAATATTAAATCAAATTAAGTTAAAGTGTTTCTCCCTTCAAATACTTCTCTCTGTCTCTCTTCCAATCATAATGGCTGCTCTCTCTTGTAATTTTGGCTCATTTTAAAGAAAATAAATGCAGCTTTTTACAATATCATTTTTAAAGGAATGCATAAAATTATCATCTTTATTAGGAGTAATAATTTTTTGACATGATCTGTCAACTCAATACAAACATAACATAAAATTAATAGGTTTTAATTAACTTAAAATAACATAATTAATAAAAAAAAAAATTATAATAATATAATAAGATTAATAATTAGATTGAATTTGAATTTAAAAGTTGATATGTGAGCTTGTTTATAATACGATTAATTATTTAAATAATTATTTTATATCAATTTATTTATAATTTAATATATTTATTTTATAATTTACACATTTTAAAACTATTTAATTATATTTTTAATATTTAAAAAGTATTTAATACTATTTTAAAACAAATTTATTAGCCTTTACATAAGTAATATTATAAATATTTTTAAAATATATATTAAAATATATAAAAAAATTATGTTAAAGGGATAATACGATTATTAAATTAATAACTCGTTTAATAAATAAATTGAGTTAAGATTTTGATTCTTAACACGAATCCTGCTTGGATGAAATGAAAAACATTGTCAATAAATATAACTACACCTTGTTCATTAATATCTCAAAAATATTCCTCTATAATTAGGGCAATTAAGCCAACTCTCATCCGAGCTCCGAATACATCGTTTATCTGACCGTAGACTAGAGCTACTTTTAATTCTGCAATATTTTATTCATTAATTACTCTAGATTATTTCATTTCCATGTAGAGATCATTTCCTTCCTAGAGTACTACAAACACTGACTCCGTCAAATATAGATAGATACACCTCCATAAGCATTGGCAATGTTGTTGATCATGAATATTAAATAAGTCAGGTTCAAATTAGCTTAAAATATATTATATTTCGATTTGAGATTACTCAGATACCACGTGTTAACCCAAATTACTTCCTCCTAATTTTTACATTAATATTATTACCCTTATTTAAATTATATTACTAACTATATATTTGAGTTTCATCATACCTATATTTATTTGGGAAATTTAGAATTATACTACTAAGAATATTGACCGCCAAATTTCCCTCTTTATTTGGCAGTTAATCAATTACAAACATACTCTAATTCTGCTCATTATCATATACGCATGTCTACATGTACTCAACAAATAAGCATGTATAATTAAAATCAGAATACAAGCCAGGTAGTTTGGTAACTCGAACTGAAAACAAAAATATTTTCCTAAAGCATTGATCAGTCACAAATGGTATTTGTTTTGTTTACCATTAGGTGTGGTGAAGTCAATCAAATATCATACACACTACAGACACAAATTATAAGCTGTATGTTCTAGACTGGTGAAATGCCGCATAAAACTGCCTTTTTTCTTTTATCAAAAATTATAAATCACTTGATCCAGACCCCAGATGATAACAAGAACCTGCAGAGACCTGAAAGATACCTATTTACGGTTTGTTTAAAAGCTAACAACTTAAACCATCAGATCAAGAAACACAAGAATAATGTAGATATCATACATAACCTAGAGAGTACAAAATACATGAAACAAAATTGAAGAATATGAAACTAGAACCTAAAAATGATTTATAAGTGTAACATGATTGTTTCCCTAATGCAAAAGTATGAACTGTAAGTAATGTGAACAATTTTAAGTAAAATTGAATATCTCGATTTGATTGCATCAAAACGTCAACAATTAGCAAATACTGCTTTACTAGAGACATCCTAGCGACCTCAACATCACAGGTATATACAGTATATTCACTACAGTCACCAGAGGCAAAATAGTTCCAACACATTTCCAAGGAAAGGATCTATAATTACTATTAATAGTGCTAGAAATACAAACTTTATAAGAAAACTAAAAGATATGAAATGACATGGCATAACAAGATTGGTTGCCACATGGTCCACATTATTTGCTCTTATTAAATAGCATTGATTTTGTATTTTCATCAAACATATCATGTTAGTTTGTATACAACATTTTTTATAGAGAGTTTGTATCCTCAGCATTATTCAATTCAATTCCAAATATTGGCCTTTCTTATCCAAAAGAAGGATTTGAAAATATAATAATCAGAAAAAGAACTCAAGAACGCCAGCTAGGTAATTGAATTAACAAACCAGGGAAAGGAAAGAGGTCAAGTAAAAAAGAGAGTATCAATCTCTATATAACCGGGAAACAAAATAAGTAGGATAAAAGGTGATGGAATTTAAAGATTTCACTTCCACAGGGAAAAATATGTAAGGGAGACATCTGAGGGAACAATAAACTATCTAGAGAATCCAAGGGAATAAACATAGGTGATCAGAAGAAAAAAGACAACCAAAAAAAAGAAGTAACAACCGATTTTGCTTTTCGTTATCTCAACAAGCTAAATATTCCATGACCCCTATTCAGTCACCTAATAAAGTCCATATAACTTTTGAATTATGTTGATAGTTGTCAACTGGAAGATACTGTTGGGTCTCCTTTATCCCTTTTAGCCCTCCAGATGAACAAAATCCATATTGCTACTAGCATTCCCATCTCAACTCAACATCTTAAAATCAACTTCTTATGGTCCATCAAAAATTTTGATACTACTATTTTGCCTTTATTAATCTAAGCTTTTAAGTTTCTTCTTCAGTTTTCTATACATTTCTATAACCTTTTTTTAGGTTCTGACACAATAAATTGGAAGCTATAAAGAAAAATTCAAAAAAAAAAAGGGAGAAAAACATGGAAAGCACCAAAGCACTTGAAAAATTTAACTAAATCAATTTAAAGCTAAGATTTATAAACATCTGAGGCATGAAACTCACCTGAAAGGCTGAGTATAACAATGGAAATCTGTTCCCTTCTCCAATTTGATGTGTCAGGCTCATTGCTGGGGAGATTGGCAAACCACCAAAAAAAAAAAATTGAAAAAAGATTCTTATCTTTCTAATACAGATGTTGAGAGATTTCCTCCAGTCAAGGATTGCAAGTCACTTGTCCCTTCACTCTCCAACTGGCTATTTAAAATATCCAACACATTGTCCGGCGGGCATTCATCAGCAGGGTTCTGTGCTGATATTTGACAGAAACATTCAGGCCAAGAATTTGTATAAAAAGATTCAGGTGATACACGTTTGTGAGGTCCACCGAAATTTGTTTTGAGCATGACGCGACGAACAGCTTCTTCAAAGCCTGCAGTTTGCCCATTCTCTCTGTCAATAAAAATTGGGGCAAGACCTTTCCTGTCAGGTCTGATTGTAGTCCGGAAACCATAGTAGAGGCGGTGACCCAGAAGATTGTTGGCAAAGTTGCTTGGTCCATCATAAGTTGGCATAAAAATGTCAGAGAGGAGACAAACCATGTAGTCTACAGCCGACCCTACTAACCCTCTTGTGTTCGTAACCAACTCCTCTGAGGGGTCCACAGTGCTGTGATTCTCAAGGTGAGCGAACATTGTCCGAAATGGTTTCATGAATCGTTCCCCACCAAATAGTTCACCAGCAGCTAGGTAAATCCTAGTAGAATTATCAAAGCCCATAGCACGTAGGATAAGGCCAACCTGCAGAGTGAAGAGTCAAAGAAGAACTCGTATATAACGCATGATTTGCTACTGTTGCAAATATACTGTACATCACAAAGTGACAACATAGCTTGCCCAGGCATTGGCAAATCTTTTATCCCCCTGAAGAACTCTTATCAATTGTCAATAAAAACAAGTAATAGTGGTAAGCAACAAATAAGGAACAACTATAAACAAACGAATTACCTCTTCTGGAGTTAATGGGCATTTTCCAATGGCCCTTCTTTCTTTATAAATGAGCCTTTTTTCCTTAAAATTTTCTTCTCGATACTTCTTTAACACTTTTTGCTCTTGAGGAGTAAATATATCAAAGCACCTGCCAATCATCCATACCATAATGCCCATCACTCTTTAATTGTAGACCAAGTAGTATATCAAGATTTTTGTTGTCAATGTACCCCATATTCATAAAAACATAACAGTTAAAAAAAACAATGAAGCAATTAACAGGATATTTACGTATATGCACAACAAATGCATATGCATATATATATATATAATGTCCTGCCAAAATGTCATGTTAAAGTTTCTAAATCATGTAATATCTGTATCCTCGAGTAACTACCCATATTACACAGTTGTATAGGAGCAAGAAATCAAATGATTGTGCCTAATTGTGAACCGTTGGCACACATAAATGCACATTTAGGTTATTGTCTGCTGAAAGTAAGATTAGTAATAGGAACATACCCAGCAAACGCTAACATATCCATCTCAAAACGAAGATGTATTGACATGAAATGACCTTGTGCACGGAGTTTATCCACTATCAACTCACTTAACTTCATGATATGTGGCTTGAACCTTAAAGCATGATAATTAACTCTGCATCTCAGACGCTGATACTCAGGGTTGTCTATTTCTTCAGCTAAACGATGGGAAAAGGGTGTCAAATAAATAGCACCATGTTTCTTCATCTGGTCAAGAGCTTCTGTCAAATACCAACTAACAGGAGCATCTCTTGGGGGGCGAATCTGAATTAAGGAAGATAAAGAAATTAGAAGTTAACATTTCTAATTTTTTATAGAACAAAAAATTACTAGCAGATTTAATTGCATGGACGCTACCAAAAAATAACTAAATTTCTACCTGATAAGCTTTTATTTTCTTGATTTTTCCATTTTTCCGAATTTCCGGCATGCTTTCCACTATTCGAACATCATATCTTAGTGTCTGAATAAAATGCTCGACATCATAGACACCCTGGAAACCACTGTACATAACAAAATTGTGTGACTGCAATTTTCTTTTTCTTTTTTTTTTTAATCCAAAATGAAAAACATAATTATTTTATTGGAAAAGAAAAAACATAGAGAAAAACATACAAAAGTGAAAGACGTCCAAATGGCAATTAAAATGGCCCATTAATATCTAACTAACATCTATACAGTGTAATATCCAGTTCGCCTATAATAACCCCAGACAGTATATGATGTAGGACAAATTATCAAATAAAATAAAAGAGGAGGAAAGGGGAGAAATAATTGAAGAATTCTGGAAAGTAAGCAAAACAATCTATTCAATACTACATGACTTTTGAAAAATGAAATAAAAGGCAAAAACTAAATATGACATAAACACCTAAGAAGATCTTGACCTAAACAATTAATACTCTTAACTTTCTAAACTTCTAAACAAAGAGTTACTGTTCTGCATCAATATGCCAGTCAAAAGTTCACCAAAAATAAATAAATAAATAAAGAATGCTGCCCCAATATATAAAACTAACCCAGACCCCTTCCAGTTGAGCTTGATAAAGAGAAAGAAGTATCTTCCACAGTAAGGGACTGTGGCCAAAAGAGTATATTACCATAACCAATTGAGACTTCCGTTTTTTTTTTTTTACTCCCTTTTTCAAATTTATGACTATTTTGTTCTTGCCAGATCACCCACAACAAAGCAAAAACAGCACATTGCATGAAGTCTCAGCCTTTCCAACTTCCAAAGTTATATAAAAGAAGATCTCCATAAAGAATATATGACATAAGAAATAAAATTCGATCCAATTTACATCTCAAAAATAGCAGACAAATCATATTGTGAGAGGAAAAGCATCTTCTGTGATCCATTCTAAAGCCTACAAATGATTAACAATATTTGGCACAAGTTCAGTTTCATGACAAGTGATTGATAAATTGATGTAAAATTACATAAGGATATTGGTTCATTGATACTTCAAAAGTTTCAAACAATAAACAGATTAAAAAATAAAAAACTCAAAGCTTAAACATATCAATTGACGTGCCAAAGGGACATCAGTCACAATTCAAAATTGCTCTCAAACAGAAAAAGTCCAACCTCCATTAATAGATTTAGACAACCTAGATTTGCCACCAAACAGCAACTATCTGCAGTGAGATGATGACCGTGAAATCAAAAACAACACTACTAATTTGGAGTAAACCTCAAGAAGCTTTTAAAACTTCCAAGTATTATTTTTGGTTAGTGAATCAATGTCACAATCTATATAGCTATAACCAAGCCACTAAAAGCTAAAGCAAATACACTCAAGGAACAGTTTGAAATGTATATCTTATATGCTTGAGCCTGTCTACCAAGTTTAAGTGCAAGATCTCCATACATTTCTGTTATATGATAAATCCATAGATTTACACTCATAATTGCATGTATTCTCATCATTGCTAAGTAATTGGCTAAAAGAGCATCATCTTAAAATAAGTTTCACCTAAAGGCAGTCCTAGTGGCTTTCATACAATTGGCTGTATATAAAACTAGAAGATTTAATCTTCAAATCACGATTAACCTTCTACTCAACAAATCTGTAACATATTGCTATGTCCGAGATTTCCCTTACAAAACTGAGACTTACTATGCAACTTAGTGAGATATTTTAGACCATGACGAAAAAAAATGAAATAACAGAAAAGATGATACCTGTCATCATGCCAGAAGGAGTTTGCATCCAACTCAGGCAGCACAAGTGTAGCGTTCATGATTCGTGCAGCAAGAACTGCATTACAGATCTAGACCATCCATAAAAATTATACATCAGCTACACAAAAAAAACTTTATTCTCTCTTCCATCCAATAGAATTCTCAAGAGAAAGCCTAGCATAAGTTTAATGTATAACACACATCATGGCAAGAACAGGATACAAACCGCACTACGCTGCTGATTCAGACCACCATTACAACGAACACGCAGATAACCATTGCTCTCTCTCGGTGGAGCTGCTACAATGTAAAAGAGCAAAGAACTAAAAATTTACACTCAGAACTTCCAATATGTATGTCTCTTAACAACCTAATGTTTCTAAAATAAAACTAACACATACGGGGCCAGTTAGATCTTGGAGCAGATGATGGCCTCCAACCACCAGATTTAGCACTTCCCCAAAGTTCTTCTACATTGATCTGCTAAAACATGGCAATAAAGGAATGAATATTACCTAGAACAATTAAAATGTTAAGCAACAACAAAGAGAAAGGAAAAGAGCTAATTAAAGTCCAGATCTGATTGGACTAAGTCCAAGATCTGACTGCATTCGTATGTTTGTGCCATTAGTACATTTACTTTATCTTAAGTCTCACGTCTGAGTATCAAGTTCATGAAATGCAAATTTCTTCAAAAGAGCCCAAAAAATTGACAGCAATTGATTAGTGAATTAGGTAAGAGAAATCACAATTATGACATTGATACCTCAAAAGGTGCTAGTAGGGATGGCAATAGGGCGGGGTGGGGGTGGGGAGGCATGCCCCGTTCCCCAACCCGTTTTCTATTTTAATCCCCATTCCCCGCCCCATTCCCCACTAAATTTAATGGGATGGGGATGGAGAATCCCCACACAGGGAATGAGTTTCCCATCCCCATATCAATTCTCCATTTTATATTATTTTTGTAAATTAATTTTAATAATATAAGAATTTAATTAACTTAAACAAAAATATTATTAATATATTATTGAAAATACAATATAGGGTCCTTTTAATTTTTAATCTTTTACTTTTTATTTGTATATTCTATTTTTTATAACATTAATTCATGACTCCATATTTTTTTATTACTAATTACATTTAATTATAATATATAATTTTAGAAATTATAATATAAAATTATATTTACATATATAAAATTTAATTTATAAATTATAATACATTTATATTATGTTTTATTGGGGAATGGGGTGGGGAGAGATAAACCAATCCCCGTCCCATTAATAAATTGGGGATTAATTTCTCCCCATTCCCCGCCCCATTCCCCAAAATTTATGTAAATTCTATCCCGTTGGGGGTGGATCCCCGTGGGTTTGGGGCCCCATGGGGAATTTTGCCATCCCTAGGTGCTAGACTATTATCAATGGTTTCCAGTACATCCCTTACAACCTAAGCTAATTAAGGTGCCAATGAAACATTATACACAGAGTTCATATACATAAATTTCTGTGGTGTGCAGAAATAACCAATAGTCAATATATGGAAGAACATCATAACCCTTCAAGATGGCAATTTCAAATGCACCATAACAAGAACATCCTATGTAACAACAGACACGGGGACTTCTTTTGTTAACTATTGGAAACAAAAGGAATACACTAACACACACAGAATCACAAATGAAAACATGTTTAATTCAAGTTTTGGCACATCAACTACATTAAAAGTCTTATTCTTCACTAAACTAAAAATAAAAAGTAAAAAATAGAAAACCCTCACACATCAATGTTACGTGTATACACATGCAAACACACAAAACTGTAGGCATTTTTCAGTCTATAGATCACAGATTAAGAATGTTAAACAGTTCAAATTCATATGAGTTTCACACTTACCGAAGAAGAACAAAAGGAAAAAAAAATTATATAAAGCTCCATCTGATGATAGAAACAAATGCAAACATCCCAAAACATTTTATATATATTAACGTAATTGATTTCCTATCCCAGCAAAAGCAAATCAACTTTTATCTTACTCTAATTGTGACTACAAGGAGCTTTGATCTTTCATAAGGCAGTGATTTATAATCACGAATTTTATATACCCTTAGATAAGACTTGGACTTCAAGAGTTCTACATACTTTACCTTTACATTCACATAGCTAACCTTGTTCAAATCATACTGAGCAAACAGTCTTATGCTTAGTGCTTGCTCCTTTTCATTTCTTCACAGTAATGTTAATAAAAGTATGAGAATAAAAAATTCAACTTATTTTCCCACATTTTCTCCGCAACAACCAGACAAGCAATATTTCAAAGCAGTGAACTGATTATCTAACCAACCTCCGATGGATTGGTCGATCCGCCACCTCCGCTAATAGTAGCAGAAAACAAGAGAGAAAGAGTGCAGATCAAGAGAACAACAACAGCAATCGATAACTTCCCTACCATTCCCTTCAATCCTCCCTGCTTCCCGTGCAGTCTGTGATGTCCAGGCCTGCGAAAAATCGAGAAATCAATTAAAAAAGAAAGTAAAAAAAAAAAAACTTGTTTTTGTTCGGACGGAAAATTTTCGGTTTCCGAGAAAATGATTTGCACTCCTCATTGTTTGGAGATCTGAAAGACGCTTCTGCTGTTTGCCTCGTACCGTTGTTCAGCTGCAGTTGTTTTTACTCGGATCAGTGTGAAAATATGGTAGTATACCTGAGAGTTGAGACTTGGATTGGACGGTAGGAATGAAATGGATGGATCACTGTTGGATCTAATTAGATTGGAAACCTGACACGGTTTTGACCCGTTTCGTTTTAAAAACTCCTATTTCTGACCCGTTTCGACTTTTAAAGACGTTAACATTTCCGTCCCTAAACTTCAGTAAAATAACAAGTTAATACATAATTATAAAATTTTAACATTCTAGTCCTTAATATTAATATATGCAACATTGTAGTCCCTAATATTAATATATGTAAGGATGACAATTTCAATTGGCAGTCATATTTGTGTCCTCTTGAAAAAATATAATATATTTTAGATAAAATTTGAATCTAATCCATTTAATAATTGTATTAAAAATTTAAAATTTTAAATCCGACACTATTATTAAATGGGTTTAATAGGTTATAATTATGTCATCAATAACATTTATTTACACATTTCAATATGTATTCTAAAATAATTATAAATTATTTACTCAAATACTAATAAATTTATGTTAAGTAGTATTGAACACTTTTTAAAATGTAGCAAATATGACTAAACACTTTTAAAATATCAAAAATATAAAATAAATATATTCAATCATAAATAAATTAACAAAACATAGTTACTTGAATTAGAAAAAAATTATAATATAAATGATTCACATGCCAATTCCTTAAAATCTAAATCCAACATATTTATTAATCGTGTCAAATATTTGTGATCTATTTATTAATTATATTATTATTTTCAATTCAAACTCATTTATTGACATCAAATTTGCGTCAATAATGTATCCTAATCCAAATTATCATCCCGACAAGTACCTTTATAAAACAAAGGATAGTAAACTGATTAAAAATTATAATTAGGTAAATTATGTGTTAATCTATTATTTTATTAAAACTTAGGGATGAGAATGTTATCTCCGCTTTTCAAAAATACAACGGTCTCCGTCAGGGAATAGACATTTCATCTCATAATTTTGACTCTTTTGATTTCGGTGCTGGCTGGACTTTTTAATGTTCAATTATTTATTTTATTGTTAGGTACATCTTCATTTTCCAAATTTTACGTTTCACGTTTCTAATTGTTTAGAATCTCACCCTAAACCATTTGAATTTGACATGTAAACATGAATAATTAATTAAAATATTTAAAAATTATAGAAGTTAATAAATCTTGTAGTAATTATTTTGAACTAAATGAGACTCAACAATTAATGTTCAAAGATAATTTTACAGACTAAAAAATTTAGTTGTCCAAGTGTTATTTGATTTTGTCTATTGTCAAGATTGAGATTCCAATACAAAGGCATTTAAGAACAAAAGCTACTCTATAGCCTTTTGAAACCTTTCTTCAAACAGTTGTAAGTGTAATTTAATAAGGGAAATTTACAACATAACTACTACTGAGATCAATTTTCTGAAATAACTACTATGCATAAATATTTTAAAAAATAATCAAAAATTTATGAAAAAAAAAGGCCCCTGACCAAATTTTACAAAACATCCATCTTCTTTGTTTCTTTCTTTATTTCTTCCACCATTCTTCGTTTCTTGTAAAACATGTTTACTTTCTCGAACTTGTTTACTTCCTTTGTCTCCTACAAACTTAGCTCCATTTTAATTTTAAAAAATCACAAGGTTGCAGGGGAAGAATCTGGTGAATGTTTGAAAAATATAATAAAAAAATTATTAAAAGGATGACACATTTTGTTGAGTATTTGTGTATAATTAGACAATAAAATAATAAAAATTATTAAAAGGAGTGTGTTTTGGATATTTGAGTGTGTTTGATGTAATGCTTAAGTGAAAAAACTTGAAAAGAAGACGAACTACACGAACTGCATATTCTGAAAAAAATTGAAAGTGCAGTTTCGAAACTCAACATTGAATCAACATGCCTGAAACTATATTTTTAAGCATATTGTTTTCAATATGCTTGAAAGTGTAGTTTCAAGCATGTTGATTCCATGCTACATGCTTGAAGCTTTACTTTTGATTTTTCTAAAATACGCTGCTAAGAAAAAAATAGAAAGTGCAATTTGAACACGTAACACAGAATCAACATACTCGAAACTATACTTGCGAGCATATTATTTTTAATATGCTTAAAAGTGTAGTTTCGAGCATATTGATTTTATGATGCGTACTCAAAATTATACTTTCAATTTTTTTCAAAATATACTACCAAGATGAAAATCGAAACTACACTTTTGATTTTTCCAAAATGTGTAGTTTCATACTAGTCATTTTATTCACTAGTTTTTTCGGTTAATTATTATACCAAATACACTCAAACATCCAATACACACTCATTTTGACAATTTTACTATTGCATTGTCTAATTGTGTACAAATATTAAAAAAAAAAAGTATCACGGTTTTTAACAAATTTTGTTTTATCATATTTTCCAAACATTCACTTAATTCTCCCTTTCTAATCTTGTAATTTTCTTAAATTGAAATAGAGTTGAGTTTCTGAGAAATAAACGAAGTAAACAAGTTCAAGAGAAAGGAAGTAAATAGGTTCTGGAAGAAATAACAGATGATGGAAGGAAAAAGGAAAGAAGAAAGAAAGAAAGAAGATGGATGTTTTGTAAAATTTGGTCATGAGATATGTTTGTCCATAAATTTTTAAGTTGGTCATTTTGAAAATATTTATGCACAGTAGTTATTTTAGAAAATTGAGTCTCAACAGTAGTTACTATTATAAATTTGTCGTCTAATAATTACCTTCAGAAAGTAACAGTCCCTTTTAAGAGGGGCAGCTCAAAAGTAATGAGGTATTTATCAAAATTTAGGCATGATCAGCTATCAAATATAAAAGCAAAGGTTCATTGAGGGGATAATTTTATATTACCCCATGTGTATTGATAATATTCAATCTATACCCAATATTTATAAAAATATTTAATGTGATGCAATACCGTTAATTATTGTTGTTAAATTTAACTGTAAAATGGATACTTTAGTCTTTTTATATTTTATTTAATAATTAAAAATATATAACTACTACTAAAAACACTGTTGTAATTTGTAAATATCTTAGTTTTATCATTTTTTATATTGAAATAATATTTTTGTTAAAAAATTAAATAAAAAAATTCTCATTCTTTTCCTCTTTT
>CM040441.1:23789552-23845227 GCA_022749755.1 Azadirachta indica
CTCTCTCAACTCAAGCCCTTCGTCCTTAACTAAACACAATAACCACCCAGATACCACTACTACTAAAAATTTCCATGCCCTCTTTGGTACCATCCCTCAATATTCAATCTGAAATAGAAGCTCATCAACAGCCTTCTAGTGAAGTTTCATCACTTAGAAACATACCTAGTAACTCACATAACCAGCTATCACTTGAACTACATCCCATAACTTCTCAATATATCATATCACTAAATAATCCTCCTCACCAAGTTTCCCACCCTACTCACCGAATGACTACTAGATCTAAAAATAATATTCACAAACCTCTTAAAAAAATAAACCTTCACACCTAACTTTCAATATCTATTAACCTTGAACTAACCACAGTAACCCAAGCACTCAAAAATCATAAATAGCATTAAGCTATGTCAAAAAAATATGATGCTTTAATTAGAAAAGGCACATAAGAGCTAATTCCACATGATAATAGTCAAAATCTTTTTGGATGTAAATAGATTTTTGGAATTAAAAGAAAATTTGATGGTTTTGTTGACAGGTATAAAGCTTATTTAGTTTCCAAGGGTTCAATCAACATCTTGGAGTAGACATTATGACACATTCAACCTAGTCGTAAAGTTGACCACAGTTTATATTATTCTCAGTATTACTGTAACTAATGGCTAGTCATTATGGCAACTTGATGTCAACAACACTTTCCTTAAGGGTTAGTTATCTGAAACTGTCTACATGTTTCAACTGCAAGGATTTGTTGATCAAGATCTTCCAACTCATGTCTACAAACTCAAGAAAGCTATCTATAGTCTTCAACAAGACCCCAAGGTATGGTATCAAGAACTTCAAACTTTTCTTTTTCATTTAGGCTTTCAAAACTCCCATGCAAATACTTCTCTATTTATCTTCAATAATGGTGGTTACATTATATATCTTTTAGTCTATGTTGATGACTTGATAATCACTGGGAATGATACTACATAAATTAACAATTTCGTGGCTATTCTTGCTCAATGGTTTTTTATCAAAGATCTTAGCTTATTAACTTATTTTTTAGGTTTAGAGGTTGTTTACAACCAATATGGTTTACTATTATCTCAGAGGCAATACATTAAGGATCTTGTTATGCAAAATCAAATAATCAAGCAAATAGAAAACACAATAAATTAGAAATAACACCGAATTTACGTGAAAAAACTCTAAAAATTTTCAAAAGAAAAACAACGGGAGAGGGAGACAATTTTCACTCAATAAATGAAGAAGATGCACAATACAAAGTTCGTCCTAAATGCTAGAATATATATTTCGGGTTTTGGGTTGAATTCGGGTTACACTCGGGTCGGATCAAGCCCATACAAAAATAAAGCCATACAACATATTTATATACATATATACAATATCGTAAAAGGGTGAGGGTGCTGCCCCCTAACCCCCAGCAAGGGGCGTTTAACCCCCTTGCACCACTGACTAGCTCTCCGAGGAGCTCGATCCCCTATGCATCAGTGTACCCCAATATACTGTATCGATTACCAAATGTGGACTACAAATTCTACAGATCTTCTAGCTAAAACACACATGCAGGAAGCCAAGCCTATTACTACTCTATTACCAACTAGTCCCCCTCTAATGTTACAGTTAGGGACCTCTTTATCTGATCTAACTGCATACAAAACCATAGTCGGTAGCCTTCAATATCTCTTGCTTATAAGGCCTCATATTGCCTTTACTATGAACAAACTATCCCAATATATGCATAATCCCATAATAGATCATTGGACTTTTGTAAAACGACTATTGCAATATATAGCTGGAACTATTGATGATGGATTGCAAATTTATCATCATTCCCTACTCACTTTACATACCTTTTCTGATGTTGATTGGGCTAGAGATAAAGAAGATTTCTTTTCTACCGTTGCTTATGTTCTTTATCTTGGTAAGAATCCAATATCATGGAGTTCCAAGAAGCAGAGAACCGTGGCAAGGTCCTTCACTGAAACTGAGTACAGATTAGTTGCAAATACAACTGCTGAACTTAATTGGATTTGTTACCTCTTATTCGATCTTGGTGTGAATTTATCAACTTGTTTAGTAATTTATTTTCATAACGTTGGGGTTACTTAATTGTGTTCTACTCCAGTATTTCATTCTCGAATGAAGCATGTCGTTATTGATTTTCATTTCATTCATAATCAAGTTCAACAAGGTGCTCTTCGGGTTGATTATGTGCCTTCTACAGATTAAATTGCTAATGCTTTAACTAAGCCTCTTCCTCATGCTCGTTTTCTTTAACTTAAGTTTAAGAGTGGCCTTCTCTCCTACAATGCATCTTGAGGGGGTATAATAGACGAATGTAATTCTTCAGTTTTAAATTTTTATAATTTAAATTTCTTTTGTAATTCCTTAGAGTTAGGAAGTAGTTTAACAACATTTTCTTATCTCTTTGTTGTATATATATATATATTTAGATTATTTAATGAAAAAGGGTGTGTGCAGAATAATTTAAAATCTCTGTCAACACGTGGTTTAAAAAGAAAGCAAAAGGATGACGTAGAAGCAAAAAATACTAGAATAAAAGTTTGGAATCACTTTACAAAGATGCAGCAGGAAAGCCATGTTAGGGCTTGCAGGAGCCCTGACCCCTGCAGCCTTATGAAAATTTTAAAGGTTTTGAGTGAACATTATCAATTCTAACCTTTTAAATTGTACATTTATTGTTTTGCCCCCCTCTTGCCCCCCAAAGTTTAGATTATTACATTTTATAACCCCCTTAAACAGTGACCCAGCTCTACCATTACAAAGATGATTATTGATGGGAAGCAAGTGGGTATTGTTGTAGTGAGTTGAAAACATAACAAAATTTTGGGATATCTCATTTAAAAAGACATCAAGGAATCATGAGGTTGAAAGTATAAAAAAAAAAGAAGTAGATGATGTTGTTGATAAACATGACATGTTTGATAAAAATGGTGCTCGAGAAAAAATTGTTAAAATGATTATAATGCATGAGTTATATCTTCACTTTGTAGAGTATATGGGTTTTCAAGAAATTATGAAATATGTTGACTTGTTGGTTAATCCTATAAGTAGAAATACTTTGACAAGTGAGTTTTTAAGTTGTTTGAAATTGATAAAAACAATATGATAAAGATTGTTGGAAATTGGTGATTACCACTAATATATAGATTTTGAGTAAAAAAAAGGGGATATATGGTCGTTACAGTGTAATTTAATGACAACTTATGAAAATTATATAATTAAATTTTGAGATAATATTTTTGAATTTATAACATAATTTGTTTATATTTATATTATTTAATAAACTAATAACTTTTGTTTATTTTATATTTCTTAGTTTATTTACTTGTTGTGCCCATAAAATACTTAATCACTTTGCAATGAATTAGTGCAATGTTTATTTGATTGGAACATAGATAGAAAGTTATTTACAATTACTTTGAACAATTATTTTAACATTGATGCTTTGGTCAAGAAGTTGTGATTAAAGTTTCCGAAGAGTACTTTAATTTTTGATAGAAAATTGTTATAAGGTGTGTTACACACATATTAAACTTGATTATGAAAAATGAAATACAAGTGATTAAAGAAGAGATTGGAAGAATTAGGTAAAGCGTGAGTTTTTGGATATCCCAACAAAAAGCATAGAAACTTTTGTTATTACATATTAATTACATGTAAAGGTAGATAAAGCATTGGCACTTAATTGTCTGACTAAATGGAATTCCATATATTTCTAAATTAGCAATGATGTATAAAGATGTTTTCACTCGATTGAAAAAATATAAGTCACAATATAAAAGTCTACATCATGAAGCTGAGTGGGAGTTGGCATGAATAACAGTGTTGCATTTGAAATTATTTTACAAATTGACTGAAATATTTTCAGGTACAAAATGAGATTGCCAAGTTTGAAAAATATTTTAGTGATATTCATGAGTTGATGGTTGTAGCAATTGTTCTTGACCCTAGGTTTAACATGATGTTGGTTGATTTTTATTTTCTAAAGGTGTATAATCTTTATAATGACTTAGTCAAGTTTCATAAGTTGAAGATTGCAGCAGAACAAAATGTATTTAATTCATCAGTTGAGGGCACATCTTCACAATCATTGGAAAGCTATTGAGATTCGAATGAATTTGATGCGTATATAACCTAACGTAGTCATCTTATATAAAATCCAAGTTTAAATTAGATAGTTACTTGGATGAAGGTCCAGTTAAAAAGACTTCGAATTTTGATATTTTGGCATGATGGAAGGTACTTACTACAACTTATATTATTATTTTATTTTATTTTACTTATGTATCATGATTTATATAGATTGTGAATGTTATTCTATTTATAGTGTCAATATTAATATGTTTAGATTTTTTAAGTACACAAGGTTAAGCATTTTATTTTGGCTAAGATAAATAAAGATAGTTTAGCTATTTCGATATCTACTTTTGCCTCAAATTCTACTTTTAGTGTTGGAGATAAACGTTTAAGTCCATAACGTAGCCAACTTCATCCAAATACATTAGAAACCTTAGTGCGAACTCAGGATTAGATATAGGCTCCTATTCAAGGTATAAAATTATTTCAATAATTTATTTCAAATAAAATATGAAAACTTGTATTTAATCTTTTTTTGATTTCTTTTTTAGGTGAAGTTCTAAAAAATGAGATATTTATTGAAGCAAAAGTAATGGATGATGATGAAGGAGCTCCACCATTGTTGAGCTCTTGGATTTAGTATTTTTCATCAACTTACAAGAAACACTAGAAAATGATATATTTTGTTACTTTGATTGTTGTTAGGTTGTTATTTTTTTTTTATTATTGTGATTTGGGTTATTGTTAATGAAAATGCCCTTATTTGAGGGCAAAAATTAGAAAATGCCATGTTAAATAATTTATAATAAAAAATGCCACCTTTCAAGAGATTTGGACCAAATAGACCTCATGCCTTAAAATTATTCTATCTCACTTTTGCATGCTCTGTACATTCAAGCATTTTGAAACAAATGGGGAGACCAAGGCACTCAAATCCTGGGTGACAATGATTGACTGCTGTTAACGGTCAATGGCTAGGTGACAACGAGGTTTAACGACAGCTTCACATTAGCATAGGTAATTGAATTGAAGGCAAACACCAAGAAGAATAGGTATAAATCATGAACTCATCTAAATTTTTTAATAGAACTTACTATTTCGCCATGATTTAGGTGTTAAAGATGTATATATGTTGTTTGGAATGAATATTTAAGTTGAATTGATTTGGTTTAGTTTGGATTTGTTTTGGTTTAGTTTTAAAGTTTTTGAAACTAGATTTTTTCACCTTTAAGCTCAAAAGTGCAAAATCTAGTTTTGAAGTGCATTCTGCACTTTGGAATATAATAACTCTCTAAAATGGAAAATATATTTCAAAACTAGATTTGGAAAGTGAAAAATTCTAGTTTAGAATTGTATTTTACATTTTTGTGTGTCAATGTGCTCAGAAGAGCAAAATGTGCTTCGAAACTGGATTTTACATTCAATAAAAACCATTATTATTCTCGAATGGTCAAAAATAGTTTCGAGTTTATAAGTACTTGAAAGTACTCAATTTCGAGCACACCAGAATTAATATATATTGCTTCTTATTCTAATTTGGACAGTAAAATTATACTTATATAGTAATAAAGATTTTATTTACTTATTTGTTTATTTTATATGCATTATAATTGTCATGAAGTTAATAAAAGAATATTATTTTTCTTACAAGCGAAATGGTTAGAGTCACCTACAATTTAAAGATGAGGGCAGAGGACCATTTTTTGACCGATGTGACATCATTGTCACACTTAACTGACTTGCTAATTTTACATGAAAAGTTGACACCAAGGCAGTGGGAACTTTTTAGATAGATAAGATTGGGACATTTCTAAATATATAGTTGGAATTGAAGTTTTTAAAAAATTTGGTCCACAATAAGCTACTGCATGAAATTGTGACCAATTACAAAGAGCAGTAGATGTGGTTTCGAGTTGGAGGCATGCACACTAGCTTTTCATGTATGAAGTTTGGACTAATCACTGGTTTGACATTCATGCCTTTTCTAATAGATATTGAAGTGCACCCTAATCAACACTTAGATGTATATTTCAGCACTGAGACAACATACTCTTTAGATACCATTTACGATGTTTACACCAACCTTGATTTGAGCATGATAGACGATATGGACACTATAAAGCTGTAACTGTATTCCTGCTTCAATTTGTGCTTATTAGTAGTGGTTCTAGATATCATTCACATACATGAATGTTGGGCATAGTTGATGATTTAGACTAGTTTAATCGATACTCTTGGGGTTTTATGGCTTAAAAAAGAGAATCGTTGGTTCTTTGTAGTCATTTGTCTTTCTTATTGTGACAACTCTTGTTCCCCCACCTTTTTAGCCTTATAAGCAATTGCATGAGAATCTCGTGTCTTCCTTTCCAAGGAGAACTTTTTGTTCTTTGGTTATTCATTAGGAGCCAAGTGGCAAGTAAGTGAATGTAATCCTACAATGGATTAAAATCAAACAAATTGGTATACTTTAGAAGTAAAATAAGCCATTTTCTATACATGTTAATGTTTATTATGGTTGTTTTTGTAAAGTATAGTATTCATATTGTTAACTTTATATTCGTTCCATTTTTTGATAGATTTGGATCTATGAGGTTATATCTATAGAGGCATGTCAATGTTCGCGATGCGTATGATCGAACGACTGCCTTGTATGTTGTAATGACGATCAAAGATGAAGAACATTCACTCGTCGGATCTAGACAAGCTGATTTTTAAAGCTAATTTTGTAAGTGATCTAACCCCATTTTGTTTAAATTTTAATTGTTGTCAAATTATGTGAACTTTTGGCTAGTTAAATACTATGAAACCTTATGTATTTTTCTTTTTTTCATAATAAAGCCATCTAAATTGCTACCGTTCATAGATCCTAGTAAGGAGGAGCTTATGTAGCCACACATAGTATAGGTCATAGAGATTAGCGATGCTCCAAAGGGCAAGTACAGAGGTAATGTGCACATAGATGCCTCTACCCCACGTGATGCACATCGCACTCCTCCAGCCTTACCACCACGATAGATGTTAGCACCAACACCGAAAAGGATAAAGAAGATATAACATTGTATGGTACTTAAAATTAGATAACCATATTTAATGTTACTCACTTAAAAAACTTTAACTATTTTAATGTGTTTTGTAAACCGCATGGCCTCGTCCGCCAAGTGAAAGGGAGATTGGGATGATACTATGCAATATGAGGTATCAGAGGTTAGGACGGGACAGAGTTCGATTATCCACAATATTGGTCGAAGCTACAATCATATTCCAATTCTACAATCACAAAATGGAGATTTACAGAGGGATATTCAGACTTTGTACATCAATTTTAAGGTATGTATAAAGAGAGAAGAAGAGAGATTGCCCAACATTAGGAGAAAGCTATAGCGAGCTTCACAGACAAGGTACAAGGACTGCTACATTTATTATACCGACTGGCTCGCCAAGTATAATTTTCCACTTTTTATTTAATTCATTTTAAGAAATTGAAGAGGATGGCGTGGTATTATAGAATGTAATGTGACTATCTGAGGCCCTAGTGAGATTAATTTGGAAGATTTATTGTGTCATTTTTTTATGTAATTTATGAATTTTCGAAATGTCCATATTATAAGAGAAACTATATCAAAATTTTTTCTTAAAATCTCCTTATTAACTTCTAATTTTTTACATTTGCGCATTATTAAGAAACTACCCCTTGATGAGATAGCTAATATAGGAGAAAATGGTCTGGCCTTACAAAGCTCGTACACCAATCCTTTCGATATAAGAGGTAAGCTACTGAAGGGCAATTGCAATAGTATAGGCTTAGATATGAAATTCAACTTCATGCATCTATGCTTGAGGACTAATAAACCAATTTTATGTAGCAGGTTCATATCATACTCCAGGTATGTTTATTGAGACCCCTACCGTCACATTAACACTGGAATGGGGGTGAAAGTGTATCTAAGCCAGGGGCTTGGATAAAGGACACTGTAAGCATGTACTTTTTTCACATTGATATATTTCCATTTCTTTGTTTTGCCCTCGGGTAACATATGCATGTCATAGTACTCAACTCTTATTATACATAAATGCCTTGTAGCATATACATTATGTAATACTTAACATTCTTTTCACATAATATATCAACTAGTATTTGGACATGTTAGCCTATCGGTACATTGTCCTTTTGGAAGTGGTGCCATAGGATTGGACCATTAGACCTATACATCTCTATCTAAGTTTTGCATTTGCATATCTATACACATCATTGTCCTGATGTCTTTACATTGTTTTCAAGCCATTTTTTGCACGTTGTATAGATGTATATCCGTATAGCATTGGATGGTTATCTAGTAAGAAAGCTTGCAGAGGGCACTTTTTATCCATGAACTGACTTACAGTCATCCATGGTTGAGAGTTGTAGTCGATTGTACAGGGACTAGGGCTTGTTGACACCGTGTATATTCCTGTTACTGTACAAGGTGATTACTAAACAGTATGTGCAGTTCATCTTCGAGGGTGGCGGATCACAATCTATGACTCAGCGCCAAATGCTCATAGAGACATCAACATAACTCTACCCTAGAGCCTCTGTGTGTATTACTTCTGCATTTGCTGCAATAGTCAACTTCTACATATACTGCACAAACATAGTTGAGGATGTAGAACCATTCACATGCACTCATCTGTGGTATAGAGTCTTTCATCAATAACGCATGTCCGAAGATTGTGGGATTTTTATGTACATATTTATATGTTATTTAGAATTACGACGTGATTTTAATTTTGGACTGGAAGATGGACCATCTTTGAGAATAAAGGTAACAGTAAACTTGTGAAGAGGTGAATTGTCATAAATCTTTTTCCATTTATATATATTAGTGACATTGTATACTTATTCTATTTTTTTATACAATATTAGTTTTGTTTTCATTTAGATAATGTTAATTTCTTTATAAACAATGTCCGTAATTTCAATTAATCACCCAAATTTGCACGTAAATATAATACGTGGTAATAGAATGTTTAGATGAATTGAATTTATATGTACAATATCACACCGAGTTCAATCAATCTAACTTGTTTTAGGGTTACGAATGAATGAAAAATTTAGTCAATTAATTGGACATTAAACAATTTAACTTTAAGTAATGTCAATATTATAATATGGATTCTATTGACCAAGTGAATACACTTTGAGTAAGCATTAAAGAGCGTGTCAGTGGTGTAAAAGGCGGAGTGAATTGTGTGCTAATTGATTATGTCCGCCCATGGTAATTGTTGGAGGTCAACTGCTTGTAGCTGCATGTCTTCCTTCGTATGTCAACAATTTCAACATGCTCTCAATCTCTCACTTCAAACTCAAATCTTGACATGGGATGGACGATCATGTTACACGATAACTCAATATGGTTATCGACCTTTGTCTATACCTTTTCAGTCCAATATTTATCTTTTACAATAGCCAACTCTCTACATTCATAAAACCATCTTTGGATCATGAACTTTATAGACTCCACCAACGAAATGATGAGAGGAGATCATACATGTCTAAGCAATGAATTCATATTTTCAACGATGTTCATAGTCATCATATTACACTACTGAGATAGAAAACATGATCTTGCCCACCTATTAAGCCCTAACTCATCCTCTAAGTAATTTCTTGCCTTCAAATGCATTAACTTTAATCTGTGCATATATTCATTGAACTCATTTTACTTATACGTATATGTAGCATTTAAGTATATTTGCAGGAACGTATCTATCTTCTGGAATCGGACTTTTTACTTCAATTTCAGATTACTGCATATGTGGTAAATGCAAAACCCGTGAGTGGTATATGGAAAAATATTGTGAATACCCTTCTTAATGTTGTTGTGTTGATCTGAGATAAATAATAAATCATCTATTAGCCCAATGACATCCCTAGCTTCAACAAAAACCATTTCCATGAGGCATCTTTCTCGGAATCGACAACACCAGAAGCTATAAAATATATTTGTTCATTTTCATCTTCTAATATTACCACAAACAATGTCCCTCAACATTTTCCTTTTAAAAATGTATTGTCAATGGAAATAACAGGCATTATAGTTTTTGAATATATGGCTTGCCTGCCATGAAAAAAAACATGAAATGATCATCATCATCCTTTTTAATCACAGTTATCGTTTCGAGATTTTTATTTATAACATGTGATAGTACTATGGGAGTACTTTGAATGACTCGAGTGGTTCTCTAGAGACAAGCGTATTAATTTTCCTTACTAGTTACTATGCCAAGTCTTTAAGTACGATAAACAAATTTTGTATTTATTCTAAATATCATTTCAAATATTTCTTGGGGTATAAATTTAACTAGTTTCTTAAAACTTGTCCTTGATTAGTTGCCTAATTAGCTAAGTGCCTGCTTATCAATAACTAGAAGACAATTGCTCATTTTGACAAGTATAAACCATGTCAATATGCGTAACTCAAAAATAAGCATCATTGTTATTTCTAATTACCCTGGTACGCCATTTACATCCATCGAGATTGCACTTCGTCAAAACATAACATTTATCTAACTTATAAATGCTGAACTGAAAGTGATTCTTCAAGGCCATTAAACTCAACTTGTCCTACAGTTCCCCCATCGTACAAAAAATGTATCTAATGCACAAATCACCCGATTCGAAACTTAAACATGCATTGGTTAACATAGTTACAGACAATGAAATAGTTGGCAGAAACCAAAAGTATCGACTTTGGCTTAATGGTGATAGAGCTACCATTGAGCTACTTCTGTATGCTTCACCAGTGCCAACATCTTTCGTTGTTTCATCTTCATCATCATTTGCAACATTTTTACCTTCACACTAAAAAGGAAATTTAGTGCCTATAAAGTCTTTTTAACTCCCATGATACTCATGGGCTGTTTATGAAACTCTTGTGCATGTTCTTTATTATAACGAGGGGAAAAGCCTCCCTCAAGAGTGGTCCCGTCATCTACTTCTCAAGAAGCATAATAATTAGTAATTTGTGTGTCTTGACTGTGTACTAAAACTGTATTGACATTGTAGGAATTGTATTATTTACATGATTGCATCCACTGAAAGACCTAAATGGTGGTACATGATGCTGGGAAAAGTTTGCCTTTGTAT
Organism: Azadirachta indica; assembly: GCA_022749755.1. Classification (NCBI taxonomy): domain Eukaryota; kingdom Viridiplantae; phylum Streptophyta; class Magnoliopsida; order Sapindales; family Meliaceae; genus Azadirachta; species Azadirachta indica. The sequence goes on from CM040441.1 coordinate 23,800,789, forward strand.
GTTCTACCCTCCCTACGTATTTTGTGATAAGGTAAAGAGTACAAAGGCTACACAAATTGGAAACATAGGCTGAATTGTTGAGATTGACAACAGTGTAAAAATTGGATTCTATGTTAATATTCATTGTAATCATAGGCCTATCCAATCATTGTGTACTTTCAACAAAGATAGCTTTCTTCCTAATAGTGAACTTAGCAGGATTAACTTCATACGACATTGATAATATCTACATAAATTGTTCATAAGTTATGTTCGAATCCACACAAAACGGCATGCTATCTCTATTGACACATTTATCACCGCCGTCTAAAATTTTCCCATGAACCTCTAAATGAAGTATGAGTCGTTATCAGCATTGGCCTAGCCATAACTGCATCAAAATGCAAAGATATATGTTATTTTCCAGACAAAAACACATTGCAATACAATCAAGAGTTAACGGGAGACACTGTCAAACTCTTAACCAAGTTTCTAGTAAGTTGACTTTATCACCGTACTCAAAACAGACATTCAAATTTACCAAATCGTCTTTAACTCCCGCGTTTTCTCACACAACCACATTTTCTCTCCTAACTTAGCATTAGGTACATTCTTATGTTAAACCAAACCATATTAACAACCATAACCATTAAATTGCTCAATTAAGACATCTCCCATGTACAAACTCATTTGCCTATGTTAAATTAAGAAAAATGAAAGTAGTTACATACTAACAACTTCTAATTTTACTAAATATCCAATTTTTCTCTAAAATAATGAGTAACAATTAACAATCATGTGTAGAGGTTTTGAGACTTTCAGTTTTGGAGATTTTGAAGCTCCAAGGTGACGGAATATAGAAGTAAAAAGTGAAGAGAGAAGATTTTTATGTTTTATAGGTGATTTTGTAGCTTGGTAAAAACAAAGACATTTTTGTCCCATGAATGCCAATAGTGGCATTTTTTATTAAGTTTTTCTTACCATGGCAAAAATAAATTTTTACCCTCAAATAAGGGCATTTTTAGTTATTACCCTTTTTTTTATTACGATGATTGATGGGTTGCTATTTTTTTTTTTATTATGATGGTTGATAGGTTGTCGACTCTTTTTTTAATTTTTTGGATGATTGGAATAGAACATATCTATTGCTATTGTTTATTATTTATTTTTAGAAAAGCCTAAAATAGTTGTATGTTTTGTTTTTATTTTTGGGTTATTGTTTTATTTTTAATGTTATTTTTTAAGTTGTTGGGTTGTTGGCCTAGATATTGTTTAAAAAGTTCAAAATGAAGAAAAACTTGATACATGACATGTGAAACCTAAATTCTAATTCTCATAAGTGATAACTCTAATCCAAGCTTTAGAAGGCAAATGTATAGGCCCGAGCCAACAAAGTCTAGGTCCAAATCCAAGCTTGGGCTTTAATAATTTATACTAGGTCTGAGTCAACCTTTTAAAAACTCATTTTAAACTCGAAAATTTGCCAATCCTACTCATACGCACTTAGAATTTAAATTGTGATAATTTAAATTTCGATGATTAGAATTGTGTGTTGAACTTGATACACACTATAGAAGATTTGAATTATTTGGTATTAATTGTTGAATTATATATTTGTTAATTTAATTTTTGAAAATCTTTATTCACCCCCTCTTAAGTTGCCTAGTTGTAATTTTAGTATATTATTAAAATTTTATAGCTAAATATTTAGTATAAGTTGTAGTTTAAAATGTTGCAACATATAATATTGTAGTTATTTTTTGTTTAAATAGATTTATTATTTTAATACCAAAGTTTTTATTAAATTAAAACGCCTTTCACTTATGTTTTAATTTTTCCTGATTGTAGTGAATTTTCTTTTTGAAGAAGTACTAGCAAATTTATCTTGTAAATTCTATACAAAATCTTTACACTAAATTATTTAATTTGATTCAATTTTTTGTTAGAAATATTACAATTTAACGTTCAATAAAAGCATTATTGTAGGCTCTAATAAATTGATTTTGAAACTTACAACTTAATCTTTGTACCATTAACTTTTTGTCATCTCTCATCATAATAATCTATCTAGGCCAAACAACAAGAAAACATGTTAGTATAAATAGGAATGGCAAAATTTCTCATGGGGCCCCAAACCCATAGGAATCCACCCCTAATGAAGAAAAATTCAGATAAATTTGCGGAGAATAAAGCGGGGAATGGGGAGAAATTAATCCTGAATTTATTAATAGAATAAGGATTGGTTTAACCCTCCCCACTCTACCCCCACCTATTCTCTATTAAAACATAATATAAATATATTATAATTTATAAATTAAATTTTATATATGTAAATATAATTTTGTATTACAATTTTTAAAATTATATATTATAATTAAATGTAATTAGTAATAAAAAATTGTGGAGTTACGAATTAATATTATAAAAAATAGAATATATAAATAAAAAGTAAAAAATTAAAAATTAAAGGGCCTATATTGTGTTTTCAATAATATATTAATAATTTTTTTATTTAAGTTAATTAAATTCTTATATTATTAAAATTAATTTATAAAATAATATAAAATGGGAAATTGACATAGGGATGGGGAACTCATTCCCCATGAGAGGATTCTCTATCCCCATACTATTAAATTTATTAGGGAATGAAGATTAAAAGAAAAATGGGGTGGGGAATGGGGCATGCCTCCCTTCCCCACCCCCACCCTGCCCCATTGCGATCTCTAAGTATAAAATTATTAAAAATTCTCATTTACAATAATAAATATTTTATTATCCTTTATTATCTCAATTGTAACCTTTATATTTTCAATGAACCTCTTGACTCTTATTATCATTAAAATCTTGTTAATTTTAATCGTTTTTATTTTTTTACATTTTATAAATCTTTTTTTTAAATACATTTATACATCTTAGTTTCTCTTACTTTTTGTTCATGTAATTTTCAATTTAATCTATTTCATTTTGTTTCAACAAAAATTTTAAATTAAGCAAAATTTGTCATTTAATTTTCTTATTTTCATATGTTTTTTCTATGCCTTTATTGTTATCATAAGTCAATTAATATTCGAATTCCAAACATCTTACTAAAAAAATCTTATCCCATCAATTTGTTTAGTGATCCTACAAGCTTGTTCCTATATCAAAGTTAGATATCAACAATTACAAAAGCAAATAAAACAAAAAAATAGACCACAATATAAATCTTTCCTGTACCATACATGAAAAATATACATATGCTCTATTACATATGCAAAATATATCCTAGAATTTGATTAAATTTAAAGGTGAAAATAATTGTGCATGATTATATATATTTATGTATATAAAGGTGCACATTCTAGAAAATACTATAACCTTATGGTAGACCTTGATATTGACAAGATTATCTTTAGAGCTTTTATTTTGTAAAGTAAATACTCAAAATCTGTTAAAATGAGTCATTAGTAGCTAGCAAATTAAATGAGAAAAAATATATCGTCAAACAAGTCTTCGTATATGCATGAAAATTGTAAAAATAAAATTTAAAAAATCTCAATTAATAAAACAACAAAACAAAAAGAGAAAATGAGTACTTGTTCAATAATCTCTTTTAAATTTTTGTCCTTTAAATATATTTTGAAAGTTGTTCAGCACAACTCAACATGTTGTTAAGTTAAACATTCGAAAGAATCAAAATTTACATCGAACCATTGATAAACTTCTAGATGATCCGCATAATATTTAGAAGATACAATTAACAATTTTATACATAATCCTCATATTGCAATACAATTCATCATTATATTTACATATTTCACGAAAAATAAAAAATAGAAAACTTACGTCTCACAAATCTTTTTGCATGCCTTTGTATTATTCATAATCATTAATTCCACATTTAAATTGACCTTATAGCCTTAAAGTTAGAAATAATGAGATCACATATTACCATGCAATACTGTCATAATTAAAATTTTTATTTTCAACTAATACAACAATAATATATATATATATTTAACAATAAAGAGAACAAAATATTAACATGAATGATATCTTATGTGTGAGAGAAGTTGCTAAAAGAATGCAAAGTGCTCCTGATAAGCTTGATACCATTTCTTACAAACTTTATTTCTCATAAAAGTACAGTTCAAAAGTGTCATATTACATATACGTTCTTCAAATATTTCATATTATCAATTTTTGGTATATTAGTTAATCGCTAAGTAATAAAAGATATATATACTACAGAAAAAAAAAAAAAAAAAGCTTTTAGCAACAACAGAAGTCATTACAAAAAGTGTCAAAAATCATCACAAAATTGTTTCAACATATTTTTTGTCGTCTGAAACAATGCATGCTAAAAGTGGCAATAAAAAACTTTTAGTGACAATAGAATGTTGTTGTCAAAGACTCTAATAATGGGGAAGGAAATTATTGCAAAAAACACTATTAGCGACAACAAATTATTGTTGTCAATGACATTACTAGCGACGACAAGCTTTGTCACCAAAAGATGATTTTGAAATGATGACTTATTGTCACTAATAGTTGTTTTGACAACACGATGTCTTTGCTAAAAGCAATTGAAAAGTCTATCTGCGACGATTTTTTGTTGTTGCTAAAATATCTTTAAGTGACAATGGCAACACGCCTAAAATTTCATTGGTAGTTTTGGCAATGACATTTTATGGTCGCTAAAACCTATTTACAAACACACAATCAACTATCGTCGCATTTATTTCATTAGCCTTTATTATATATAATATTTAACATTTCTTGCAATAAATTGGTAATATAGATTTTATTTATATAAATTTAATTTATCAATTATAATAGAAATTAAATGGATTAATGATAAACATAAAAATTAATTAAAAAAATTAAAAAAATCAAATTCATTAGACATAAATTCAAATGTCATCACAAATATTGATCAAAGATGTTACAACACAAAGCCTTCTGGACTATTATTCATAAACAAATATAGAAAATGTGAAAGCTAACACTTTGAGGGGGTAGTACCTTCCAGACAATTTCCAAGTAAGTTTCCCCACACTCTATTCCTTGGCTTATGACTCTTTAAATATAATAAAAAGTTACCAAACATCCAATAAAATCAAAACTACCACTAAAATTTAGGAAATGGATAATGATTAAATTATTAATAGTTGATAAGAGTGTAAATCAACTCAATGACTTGGTCTTCGAACATGTGCCATGCAATATTACTTAGTCTTTTATGTGCCATGTAATATGACCGAGTCAACTCGAAGTTAATTACTCAATTGGTCTCTTCTTTTATGTGTTGGTCATGCACATGTAAGTACATGCAACATACAACTAAGATTGTAAAAAGGAGGAAATCAATATGGTGTCAACTCCAATAAGAAGGATTTAGCATCCTTCAATTTACTTTCACAAATTTGTAGCTTACTTTTAGCAAATTATAAGCAAGATTTTGTATCTTATAACTCAAGTTTGAGTAAATTCTAACTCACCATGTAAACTGATAAATTAATATTTGTCCTAATATTACATTATGTTTATATACTTTATTCATGTATTTTATCTTAGAATTTTATTACTTTGAGTTTTTTTTTATTACTTATAGGAATTATTGTAGAAAACCCAAAAACAACAAGATGTTGGAAGGCCCTATTTACTAAATATTGTTCGTATTTTCTAGCATAACTTTGTCCTCAATCCTCGTATTTGCGTGATACAAAATAATTTAAAAACTAAACATAATGATTTATAACCCTATATTTTAAAAAGAAAGCAAATGTTGAAGTTTTAAAAGTCAAAATTCCAGCTGGAAAAAAGACAACTGGAAGACAGACTTTCCTTGACATATGAGAGTAAATTTTGAATAAGTTGTTGACAAAATGAGTAAAGGGGAGGAATTTGGAGGTGCTATTAGGTAAAGAATGAATTGGGGAAGGATTTGATGAAAAAGAGGGTTTTCTAAAGAGTGAGTTTTCCATTGGAGGGGGAGGATTGTTGGTTGAAGAGAAGGACATTTTTACTGGGCAGAATTATCATCTTTTTCAAAATTTGGTAATAAACCTTCAAAAAGGAAAGCTTTCTTTAAGTTTGTTTATTTTTTAAATATGTTTAGAACTTTTGTAATTAGATTCATAAATTTGAATTTAAGAATGGAAGTGTAAACATATTTTGGAAGTTTAACTTTACTATTGAAATGGTATTGAATATTTTGTAAAATGTAATTAAGTAGAGGTTGAGATTATTTCTTATTCATTGATCTGTATAATTTTGATTATTTGTTGTGGATTTGCTATTTATTATTTGTGATTGAAATGAATTTGAGAATTAAGGTATTAGAAACATCATTTTATCTTAATTAAACTCTTTTGAACAAGTATTTAAATTAAATCCATTGAGTTGGTTTAATTTAAATGGTTAAATAATTTTCTTGTAACAATACAATTAATTAAGTAAAAGCCTCATATTAAGAATATATTTAATTAATTGTAAGTGAGAATTACCATAATCATTGGAATTTTCTAACTTTAGTGGAAAAATTAATAATTTAAATTACATAATGGTTGTTTAATTTACTTAATATTTCAATAACAGATTAAATAACTAGCCAAATCCCATCTAATTCAATTGAATTCAACATACTTTTATAAATTTCAAGTTCTTGTAATTTAACTATTTAATCACTTCAATTGGAATAATCTGAAATTGTCATTTGATTACATTAGAGTATTTACGATTTTATGTTTACTTAAATTAGTAATTAACAAGAAACAATAATGATTTAAACATTACAATTCCACGAGAGATTGACTTCGGAGTGAACTTATAGTCAACTATTAATAATTCGTGCACTTATGAGCATTTAAAATTTGTACATCATAAACCTTTATAAAAAATGTTGTTGCTAAAACCATATTTTCTTTAAAGAGAAAGAAATAAATAAATTAATAAAAAATCTATTAATGTATACAAAATAGAAGAGATTGCATAATTAATTTATTTATCATGACATTATTTGCTATAATAAATTTACAGGAATAATTACAATGGACATTCTTTATTTAAAACAGTTGGATGTCTATCGTTAAATAACTTCCTTAATATCTTTTATTTAAAATATGTAAATATTTACTGTAGGTCAAAATTTGTGTTTGTTTAAATAATAAATAAATAACATTAAAAAAAATATTTTAACATAATTTTTTTATAATATATTAAAAAATAGTTGAAATAGATGTAATTTATTTAGATTACTTAGATGTCTAAAATTTAAACAACATTTTTATGACCATTGGTTATATTACTTAAATGTTCATGGAGAGGATCAAATTTTTTTTCTTTTTTTTACAACAAATAAGCAAAATTAAAAGTATTATGACATTATTGATTGCAATAAATTTTAAAAAAAAAAGTATGGTCACTATAGGTCAAAATTTATGTTTGTTTAAATAATAAATAAATAACATTGAAAATTATTTTGACATTATTTGTTATATTATATTAAAAAAATAGTTAAAATGGATGTAATTCATTTACATTGCTTGGATGTTTACAATTTAAACAATAATTTTATACCCATTATTTATATTACTTAAATGTTCACGAAGAGGATCAAATTTTTTTTCTTTTTTCTTATAACAAACAAGCAAAATTAAAAGTATTATGACATTACTTATTGCAATAAATTTCAAAAAGAAACTATGGTTACTATAAGAAAAAAACTTTTTTGTAGTTTAAAAAATCAATTGCAAAAGATGTTTCTGCAGTAGAATTACAGTCAATTGTAGCCAAATTTTATTGAGTACAATAAGTGCCGACACAAAGAGTTTTTATCATTTGCTGCTGATTTTAGCTACCACAAAAAATATTTGCAACCAATTTTATGATCGATTTGTAACTGCCACAAAAAGTATTTACGACCAATATGTAGTAGTTGCAAATAATTTGAAGAAATTATATATATTTTTTGCTACCACCTTTTATTGCCAAATATTTGATTACAAAAAAAAATATTATGGATTTATAATCATTTCATTAATCTAATGTCAATCACAAATACATTTTGTTATTAACAAAACAAATATACAAATTTTCTTCTTTTCTTTAAATATAAAAATTAACGACTAATATTTATTTTTAATTCATATACACAACTATTTAACAACTAATATTTAGCTTTATTTCATAAATGAAACTATTTATATTGTAGCTAATAGTTGAAGAAAAATTCATATAGAAAAATCTTCTTGTATTCGTTACTCCAAAATTAATAATTGTCTCATATGTGACAAGTGTTTGATGCACCACCTCAATTAAGCATTATTTTTCTTGGAAATGAAATTCTATATTGCTTCAATTATTAAAGTTCAGGATTTTCAATAATCATTCAACTACAAATTATGAATCCAAGTTCTCAAATAACATAAATTCACAAACCAAATATACAAATTAAAAATTTGTATTTATTTTTAATTCGTATATACTTCTTATGTTCCATTCTTTTGCAACCAAAGTACCCACAAAATCACCAGCTTGATGTTGAGACTAATTTTTTTTCTCCTTTCTAGCAAAATCAAATTGATCAAAGCAATCTTTAGGGGCAAAACCATGATAATTACATTATCTAAACATAAATAATACATGAAATTTTAAATAACCAACAATACCAAATTTTTCGCTAGCATAACACCACAATAAAAAATCTCAATATGTCATGGATGGTTTTTTTGTGATAGTGAATCAACTTGAATACCTGTATTAAATGCTATATGATGTCTATGATGTGCATTAAATGTATTTTCAACCCATTAATCACAAAATATAAACTATCATAAATTTGAATCATTGATTAGGGAATTAGTTTTTTCACAAAACCCTAAAACCAAAGCCAACACAACCATTCAAGAGAAAACATGAAAAGCCAAAATAGAAATGTACAAGCAGAGAAAGAAAAGATAGGAAGAACTTGGTGTCGGCAAGCAGATGGCGACATACCAAAGAGTTGACGACCTGACGGTGGCATGCTAAAGAGTTTACAATCAAATATGTTTTGGGAGCGTATTGATTTGTGAAGAAAATATAGAACAACAAACAAAAAATTAAATGATTTTTCTATAAAATAACATTTATATTCCCAATATTTGAATAATCAATATTTGATTATATTTAAATATTTTAATCCCATTTATTACAAATATTTTAATATTTGTAATAATACTCAATTTTTTATTGTAAAATAAATATATAGACTATATTGTATCTTTATCAAAACCATGTTGTCTTGGTAATAAAATCAAGCTCCACCTTCTTTTGTGGCTAATTTATTATTTGGTGGCAAATAATAAATTTTTTTCCGACTAAATTGTGTTCAATTGTAATTGTAGCAGATTCAAAATCAACCACAAAAATTAACAGCAATAAGGCTTTTTCTTGTAGTGGGCAGACATCATTTAAAAATGCCTAGATGTTCACCATCTAAACAACATTTTTGATTAACTCATCATATTAAGCTCAAGCTTAAACACCATTTAAGTTTACTATCAATGAATTTAAACTATTTCTCAAGCTCTTCATGTTTGCCTAGCATGAGAACTTACCACTTTTTTTAATCTTAACTCCAAACTGTAAATTAAGCCATGTCGAAAGTTAGGATTTTAGTGTAGTACAAAGTCTACTTTTAAACACATGGTAAATTATGATTTTAAGCGCAACTATAATCATGATTTCAAAATTTGCCGTGCTAAAAAGTTTCGAAAATTGTTTGTGAAATGTTGTTATAAAAGTATTTTTGTCCAAGTTATGATTGTTGGATTAAAGATGAAACTCAATTAGAAAAATTGTTAAAAGTATTCAATTTGGATATTAGAATTCCGAAAAATTAGGAAAATGTAAAAATTTAATATGAAAGGTACAAAATGGCCATTTAGAGCATTTTTGTCCAAAATTTTTATGTTTAGTTAATTTGATAAAAATAGCTGAAAAAGAATTAATTTCGTAAATCTAATGCAAATTAGGGCTATTTTGAAAAATTCTCCTTTCCTAATTCAAGACCTTTCTTACAGGACTGCAAAACTGAAATCTCCAAAACCCTAAACCCTGGTGAAGTAACTAATTGAAAACAGAATGGGAAAGAAGAAGAACCAATCGCCATCGTCATCAGAGCTCCTGCAAACACTCGAAGACTTCACTAGCAAAGAAAACTGGGACAAGTTCTTCACAATCCGCGGTAGCGGCGACTCCTTCGAGTGGTACGCCGAGTGGCCTCAGCTACGCGAGCCGCTTCTTTCTCTTCTCGGAGCTCCTTCACCACCTCCGCAGATTTTGGTGCCTGGTTGTGGCAATTCCCGCTCTCTGAGCACCTATACGACGCCGGATTTCATGGCATCACAAATGTCGATTTCTCAAAAGTTGTTATTTCTGACATGTTGCGGCGCAATGTGCGTGATCGCCCTGAAATGCGGTGGCGTGTTATGGACATGACTAATATGCAGGTAAATTATTCAACCAACGTGAATTAGGGTTTTATTTTTTAAATACTACTTATAGAAATTTGTTTCTCATTTGGCGTTATGTTGATGAGTGAATTTCAAGAAAATTTACGGCATTATTCCCACTGTCCACTTTATGAATGACGCTTTACTAGCGATGAATAGTAAAATCATTTTACTGGTATTTTGAATAACTAGAAGCATTTTGCAAGTAATTACGGAACTGCAGGACTTTGCTTCATGAGTGATTTGATTAGGATCCTGCCAGGTGTTCTGACCCCATTTCACAATTTATGTTATTTTGGACCCACTGAGACTTTGATGGCCTTAATTATGGAAGACGGATGCTTGCAGGCTATGTGTTTGGCAAGATAGATAGTTGTATGCAAAAATGTTTCGCACGAAGGATTGCATGTAAGTTGTTTTACACTAATTTGCCGGACAATGTATTATTATGCAAGTTTGTGTCTTGCACTTTGTTATTTGAAGGCTAAGTTTGTCTTTTCAACCTAATTTGGGATAAACGAAAACTTTGATTTTGGTGAAGGAGTCAAGACTCATGGCAAGACAACAGCATGGTTTCACCTCATAAATTTTTTCTTCAAATTGTTACAAGTATTGTTTCAGTTTTTATAGCTTTTATGTAAAAATTTAATGCAGCTTTTTTGATATCAAAAAAGCAAATGGAGGACCGCCAGTGGGTGCTTTTCTTAAAATCATTTTCTGAGTAAGAAAAGCACTTGAGTTGTTTTTGGAGAAGTTCTTTTAGCGCATCCTGGAGCAATTTTGGTACTGTTAGAAGTGCTCTTCTAGTTAGTGAGAAATATTTTTACATATGTTTTATAATGTTTGGTAGGAATAAACTAAAGTTAAAAATATCATTTGGAGTGCTTTTGGAAGAGTACTTAGTAAGCACCCTAAATGCACATGTTGAATTGATTTTCAGAAAATTGCTTGATAGGTCCATTCTGAAAAGTGGTTTTACTAAAAAGTCTCAAACAAACCTATTGCGAGCAATTACCATAAACCATCTTGAACTGGTGTTAATTAAAAGTGATTTTACACAAAAATTCTTTTTATAATAAATACTAGTTTTTCGAGGCTGTTTAGGTAAAGGTAGCAGGTTTGGATGATACTTCTAACTTTAATGGATTCATTTAATGATGAAAAATCTTGTGAGATGTGTTTTCCTCTTCATAGGATCAGTTGTTTCCCCCTCATTTACTTTTGTTGATAATATGATCTTAGATTGAATGGGGACACAAGTAAGAACTAAACTTGCTCGTTTCCATGCAGTTCAAATTAAAAACATTGAGCATGAGATAATTCAATTGTGTATACTTTAATTTTTTGTTATATTGGTGTTTAACTAAATGCAATGCTATGTGTCAATACTGCTCACCTTATTGGATATTTATGAATTTAACTTATTGTCGATTCGTCGTCAATTTGATTTGGATAAAACTTGCCTTGTGACAACATTGTTCTCACCCTTTCCCTATTGTGTAGATCCTCCAGCCCTTGTTTGATAATCGTTTTCCTTTGCCATCTAGAAGCATTATGAACATCTTATGGGGAATTTAATAATCATTGAGTACTATTGATGCAAGGGAAACTCTCTCTCTCTCTCTCTCTCTCTCTTATCAAGTCCCTTTTTGGTCACAATTTGTTTTTTGGGAATCATTAACTTGTTAGTTCTTGTTATTTGATTTTGATAAGTTGTCTTCTATAATGATACAAAACTTCATTGATGCGTCACCTTTTTTGACAATATTGTTTTATTTTGCTTTTCGTTCTCTGATTTTTAAAACTTTTGCCAGTTCATGGATGAGACTTTCGATGTTGTTCTTGATAAAGGTGGACTGGATGCTTTGATGGAGCCAGAGCTTGGCCCCAAGCTGGGGAATCAATATTTGTCAGAGGTGGACTTTGAATTGAGCTTATTATTATTATTTTTGGTTGATTTGCTTTAATAGACAATGAAAAATATGATTTTTGTTGGTTCACACAAGCGGAATTGCATCATTAGGTGAAAAGGCTTCTGAAATCTGGAGGGAAGTTTATTTGTCTTACACTGGCAGAGTCTCATGTTCTAGGTACTGTTGTCTTGAATTTATTTCTGTCGCTTAAGTGAACACATTATTGCTTGCTTGTTCATCTAAGTTCTTGTGAAGAATATTTATTACTCTTTTTGTTTAGAATGGCCTTTGTATGTGGATATGCAAATGCAGTTTTGTTGTGGCTAGTATTTATATATTGAATCTTCAATTGCTTGTATGTATCTGTTTTAGATGGATATTGAATCTCTCTCTCTTTCTCTCTTCCAGGTTTGCTTTTCTCCAGGTTCCGGTTTGGGTGGAATATGAGCGTTCATGCCATACCACAAAAATCATCTAGTCAGCCTAGTCTTCAGACTTTTATGGTGGTCACAGAGAAAGAAAATTCCTCTGTAGTGCAACAAATAACATCATCATTTGGTCCTTCCTCTCTTGATTGTAACAAAAATCAGGTAAGAGTAACTGACATGTCTTTTTTGACAATCTGATGAAGTATTATATAATAAATGATGAATGAAATATATTCAAAATGGTGGATATGCTTATTAGCTTCCTACTTCATGAAACGTATGCATTTTGGAACTGAAATTGATTGAAGTTTTGATGTATTGTTGAGTTTTCAGGCTCTTGGGATTCATGAAGCCCTTGAAAATGAGAATCAAATTCGTAGAGAATACTCCAACGGCTTTGATATACTGTACTCACTTGAAGATCTACAACTGGGGGCTAAAGGGGATCTGACAAAGCTTATCCAAGGTCGTCGGTTTGAGCTTATTTTGGGTGGAGAAGGTGGCTCCCATTTCAGTTACAGGGCTGTACTTCTTGATGCCCGGGAAGACTCTGGCCCATTTGTGTATAACTGTGGGGTTTTTATTGTACCAAAGGTGCGTCTTTGTATACTTATTTGGTTTGCATGTGCTTCATACGGCAAACATTTTTGTACATTAAGCAACACTACAAGAAACAAATTGCATTTGAACCTTGATTGCCAATAAACTGGAATTTTCAGCTATGCATTTACTGAAACTGTAAAACTCTACAATAGAATTGACTTTGGTTTTTAATTTTGCTTATTCTGTCACTTTCTACGGAAGAAGAATCGCTAAATATAAAAGGGAAAAAAAATGTTGGGGGGAGAAGTTGATGTTTATTCATCTTAGGTTCTAATCCTAATGAGAAAAGGCAAATTTACACACACACACACACACACGCATAAGTGGGACTGTTTTTGTGTTTGACATATATGTTACAGGTGGCTTTTGATATGGAAAGGCAGCCAGCTGAACCTACTTTGAGCCAAACTGATTCTTCAAATTTGACAAATGAAAAAATTCTGTAAATCTATTGGTTCTGTAAGAACCTAGTATGTAATTTTGGAGTACAAAAGAAAATTTAGAAAAAAGGTTCATATTTCATAGTGCCTAGATAGTTTTAATTGCATTCAGGATTTTGCCAAATAGCAAAAACTTCATTGGGGTAGATTTTAGGTTCTAACCTTGTTATAAAGAGGGAAAAGGCTTTCAGATTGGCCTTAGATTTTGGACTCTCATTAGGTTGAACATGTTTTTTGCTTGCAGTACACTTCAATTGGCTTACAATATTAAAATGTTTAGCTAGTTCCATTAACTTTATCTTGAATGTGTCATAACTATGAAATGTCCAAAGTCCCGATAGTTAACTCTCAGTCTTCTGGTAGAAAAACAATGTCGATGAAGACGTGTAGGTGCACTATTCCGCGTTGAGGATTGTGGCTTTCCGTGAATTTTCCATTTATCACATTAATTTTAACTTACTCTTTTCACAAAACAATTAAACTTTTTAAAATTATATCTCGGTCTGATTGGAAAAGGGCAAAGTGTGCTGCCTCTGCTCCTCCTCTGTCCTCTCTTTCCTAGTAGGCAAGAAGAAAACAATATAATTACTCTCCAAGTCAATTATCTTTTTCTTCACTTTTTCAGTCTGTTTGCATGAGAACAAACAAACAAAAGCACAAACACAAATTGTGTTACTCTAAGCAATAGTTTTGTTTTGTCAAACTTTGCTTCTGTTTTTGGATGAATTTATCCCTCAAACTTTCATGCATACCCAATTTGGGTTCTTCCCGTTGAAATGCATAACTGAATGTTAAATTTCAGACTCGGGCTCATGAATGGCTCTTCTCTTCAGAAGAAGGACAATGGCTGGTAGTTGAAAGCTCAAAGGCTGCACGCCTGATTATGGTACTTCTTTGTGGGACAATCTCATAATCTTGTAATTTATTATTCTTAACTTGGAAAATCTGAAAAGTAATTTCATCTATTAAACGAAGGTTTTGTTAGACATAAGCCATGCCAGTGCCAGCATGGATGAGATCCAGGTAATATCTTTCTTCAGTTTGTATACCAATGAGATATTTTTGTGTTAAAAGTTTCTCTACTAGTGAGAATCTTTTACAAAGGTTAATGGTCTATATTTGCTGATCTTCCAGAAGGACCTGTCTTCTCTGGTTAAACCGTTGGCACCTGGGAAAGATGACCATGGAGCTCAAATACCGTATGTTACTATTAGCATTTACTCCTTTTTTAAATTTGCATGGTTCATTCTCACCTTGTTGTATCATTTGTGAAAACCAAAAATTTTGATGGTATTCAATGTACATTAATGTTGTTGCCAAGTTTTGTTTCACTAGTGATCTGCATAAGGCAGGCAGAAAATGCTAGTTTAGTCCTTTGATGTGTTCCATAGGTTCCTGACTTATTCTCAGATTCTTTGTTCATTACAATTAGAAATCACAAGGAATTATCCCTTACCTGAAATGAAGCTCAATTCAACGACTCAAGTTGTTTTCTCTTTTAAGTACACTGGAGAAATTTTCAATTTTAGAAGGCTATGAATTTAAAGGTTCTTTGCCTATGCTACTGTGTGCTTATATAGATTACTTCTTGTACTTTCGTTATTGTTACTATTGTGGATGAAGTTGTTAATAAGTTATATTCAGACACATGGCTGCATGAATCTATATCTTCATGATTTGCATTTCCCTATTACATGGATTCTTGAAGTGTACTGATATGGTGCAACTTATTATGATACAAAAGTTTTCAAGTTTTCCTCAGTTTGGCATTTTTGGTTCTTGATGAATTGCATCTTAATGCACGCATTATTTAATGTGCACATTGCACCTGCAGGTTCATGATGGCTGGTGATGGGATTGAGCAGCGCAACACTGTTCACCAGGTCAAAACGTTCATAAATCTGTTTCCTTTTCAGTGCTTTCATGATAACTTTTGCACCGTCTGTGAAGTCCATTGCTTGAAAAAATAACTAACTCACATTTGAAGTTGAAGATGTCGTTAGGCTCTATGATAAAATTTTGTGGTTGTATCCTCTGTGTGTGTTAAATGTCTGTGGTCAGGAACACTTCTTTTTTGCCTTTTTTCTGATTATCTAAAACTTTAGCCAGCAATAAAGCTTTTGGTCTGAAGTTTGATGTTAGTTATTTAGAGATCATTGTCATTGTATTGTCCTACTGCTGATTAATTTTCAGAATAGTCTGAAATGAAAGCTTTCCTTGACAAGAATGTAAATGCCCAGTGAATGTGAAGAAGCACCAAAAGTTTCTGTGACAAGGACATAATGGAGTTACAGGATGCACTTGATTTAGTAGATAATAATTGCAAATAGAGTTTTCCTCGGATGTGAAATGCATTCCAGTTCCATAATCTTGGTGAGGCTTGTCTCAAGTCTCATGTAAGACAAGACAATGCACCTCAAGGACTGCTAAGGAACATGCAGACCTTTTTGACCACAGGAAAGGTAGTTGAGCCATAGAGCTAGGTTATTTGCTATTGGGAATCAATATATAGGAACTAATAAGGCTTCCAGCTTCTGGCTTCTATGTTTCATGTTAGCATAGCTGCAATTTATTGTGTAGCTTGGTTTCTCTGTTGGTACTATATTTATAATTCTAGTGTTTGTTCTTTATTATTGTTATTGTTTAAATATTATTGCCTTTAGAGTTTGTTGGCAGCCTGTTCTTTAGATCATCTTCAATTGCTCTTTGAAATTTTGTATTGATTTTTTTGTCACTTTTGATATGGCTGCATGTTGCTATAATGACCTCTATATAATTTTGGATTTTTTACCTTTGACTTTTTAAGCGATGGAGTCTAGATCTGTACAACATTGGTGAATCATCAAAATTGATCTTGCTCTCTATTTACTGTAGGTCACATCTTCCTTAACTGGACCCATAATTGTTGAAGATGTAGTTTATGAAAATGTTGATCCTGGGGTCCTTCGCCTTTGGCCATCTGAAGATCTGAATTCCGTCGCCTTGTTTTCCAAAGAACTCAAGGCCTGGTACAATCGGAAGCTCTGTTAATAAAGGATGGATCTTCTCATAGAGTTGTTGGTGAAACAGAGAGGAAGAAAGCTAGCTCATCTTCCAAATCCAAAAGAAAGGGATCCCAAAAGCGAAATGATGGTGATGATTTGCATCTTTGATGCTTTTAATAGATACACAGATTAATTTTCCTTGCCTCTGAAATCAATTGATGTCTGCTTTACTTGAGGTTTTGCAGTTCATGGAAGTGATTTTTGAGACATTTTTCTTCAACTTGTGAAACAGTTGAACCTAACCCTGCATGAATCAAGCCACCTTTGGTCCTTTCCTTTAGGAATCCTAAGGATCTTTTTGTGTTGACATGGTCAGTTGATGCCAAGCAGAGGTGTCAACTGGGCTGGGAAGGTCAGGGACTTCATGCCATGGATAATCTTAGACTCACACTTATGCATGAAAACATGGTTAATCAATTAAATCTTTTAAAAATGATTAAAAAAGGGAACATCAAAAACATCTTTGTAATACTTACACAACTAAAATTTATGGCATATTTTGGTAATTAAATGAGCGAAAAGCCTGAAACTTGGGATGGCATGAAATGACATGAATAGTCCAGTAGATGGGCCATGTGGTCTGGTCTAAAGGAGGCTTGGACTGAAGTACAACACGAAGCACAAATGCAGATGTAAACTGTTTTTGTTCCCAGCTGACATATAGTGCCAAGTTTGAAGAAGGTCTGTATACACTGACTGATTCTTGATTCCTGTCAAGCAGTAGCCCTGGTCCCTAGTTGAAACTGTGTGATGTTACAGTTGAAGTTTTATAAAAATCAAATCCCAATTTTGGGAGGAAAGCAAATTCTAATTCTAAATGAAAAGTGTTGGCCGTCTACTGCCTGATGTTATATCTCTCTGTTGGCACTTTATGTATCCACTGTGTTTTGGATATCTAATTGGTGCACTTAACGACAAATTAAAAGGCACCTGGATGTTGCTGGTTATTTTTCTCCCATTTGATGTTTTCTCTTCATGTTATAGATTCTGGCAACCAACTGAAGGTCTATCATGGGTACTTGGCTAGTTCTTATCATATGGGAATTATTTCTGGATTTATCCTTATTTCATCCTGTTTGGAGTGTTTGGCATCAGCTGGAAAAACTGTAAGGAACTGATTCCTGCATTTGTTGTCCAACATTTGAGATATTCTAGTAGCTTGGCTTTATGTTCAGTTTGGTAGGGGCAAGCCTTGATTTAGGATTTTTGCTTGATCAAATTAAATTTAATCAGTCAACTAGTGGTAGGCACAAGGGAAAAAATGAGCATCTCTTCATTTTATTGATTGCACTAGTGTAAGTAGGAGATGGACCTAATTGACCTACCTATCCTTTCAAGTTCAAACAATAAACACAATTTGTTTTTCCTCCAATAGCAATCTTATTCTATTTTCTTCTTCGCATTTATTATTTTGCTTCCGAGATATTCATGGTATTGCTTTCTCTCAAGCTGCTTAAAAAATATAATATCTTCCTCAGGTTAAAGCAGTTGTCATCGGTCTTGGGGCTGGTTTACTTCCTATGTTTCTCCATGGTTGCATGCCGTTTTTGGAAATTGAGGTAAAGTTTCCACATCAATATCAGCCAAGCCCAGAAAATGGAACAAAAAGGGAAAAGAAACTGAAATGAAAACTTAGGAAGAGTGACAGAATAGTAGTAAGGCATCATATTATTCTCCAAGCTCGATTTTCTATAATGAAATGATTTGGTTGATAAATGTATCCACAGGCAGTGGAGCTAGACCCTGTGATGCTTACTCTCGCAAGGGACTATTTTTCTTTTACTGAAGGCAAAAATTTGAAGGTGATTTACGTAAATCTTAATCCCTTGTTTATTTATACAATTTTGAATGTTATAATATCACATAATGGACTTTATTCTCTTCTAGTAAGTACTGGTAAACTTTCTTTTTCTTTTTAAGTGGTACCAAAGTATGATGATGGAGAGAAATAGCATTTTATATTGTTTAGACAGTCATAATTTATGCTTTCATTACTGCAAGTTATAAGAGATTACAGGAATAGTGCAACCCCAAAAATTAAAGAAAACAGTATTTTTGTTTCACTTATGAGGAATGCATGTGGAGAAAAACCCTGGGATTTGTTGTGTGTTAAAAAAACTTTGAATAAAGCAAGAGGTCAAGGGTTCAAATTCCACAGGGGCCAACTATATACATGGGATATATCTCACAAGTTTCACTATGGAGGTTGTAGGGTCCAGTAATAATCCCTTGTTTCGTGTTCTGGTGAACATAGAAAGGTCCAAGAGATTTTCAGGTACAAATAAAAAATGTATTGGAAGAAGCTTCTGATAACCCTTTGTTGTGTTAAATTTTGGGAGCTCACATTATCGTCCACGCTTTAATGCATATCCTTTCGAAAATCTTTCCTTTTTTCTTATTGTTTTGTATGTTCCATATCACTTAGATGCTACCGTGGTTGTTTTAGGTACATATTGCCGATGGGATTCAGTTTGTCACAGAGAGAAAAAACGTTTCAACAACTGCGTCTAGTGCAGAAAGTGGAGGTTGTGCCAGAATTGATGTTCTTATTATTGATGTTGATTCTTCAGATTCAAGGTAAACCGAAATCATTCTTGAGAATAATGAGATTATAATAATAGGCTTTTTCACTTATTTATTTATTATCTATGTTGTGTATATAGTTCCGGAATGAGCTGCCCTGCTGCAGATTTTGTGGAAGAGTCATTTCTTCTAACTGTGAAAAATACCCTTTCTGAGCAAGGTCTCTTTGTAGTTAATTTGGTGTCAAGGTCGCAGGCCATTAAAGACATGGTTATATCTCGGATGAAAACGGTAAGAATGGAGGATGAAAACTGTGCATATAACTAAAATTTATCTTCGCATTTCTTGTTCCTTAGGATTTTCTTATTATTTATATGTTTTCGAGACTAGCTATTTAATGCTTAATATATTTATTTTTCTTTATGCACTAAGTGTAATCTAATTAGCTGGCTCATACGTAGGTTTTTAACCGTCTGTTCTGCCTTCAACTTGAAGAAGACATCAATCTAGTACTTTTTGGTCTGCGTTCGGAATCATGTGTCAAGGACGATTGCTTCCCTCAAGCTGCTGCCGTCCAACTTGAGAAACTGGTGAAATTTCAACACCCGGAGATTAGCCAAAGCATCATGGATTCTGCGAAGAAGATCAGATGCTTGAATTGAACGAAGTAACTCAAATGTAGGAGTAAAGCAAGCAAGCTTTCACCTTTTTGGCTTCAGTGAATCGATCACTTGATTGATGATACTGACGGCGTCTTGTGCAGAAGATACGGCCCCCTCGTTCTCTCAAATTGATCTTAAATATGATCAACATGTAAAGTAAGTTCGCGCGCTATACACAACTGACACATTTCTCTCTTCTTGAGTTATGTGCTTGATATTACTCAAAAGCCATTGTTTTTCATCATTTGATTCCCTGCTAATATTGACTTCATTTTTCACTGTGAATTGGGTGAAAAGAACAACGGATCCCTTTGTGATTATGTATGCTGCAATAGTTGTATCAGGAAATTTAACATTAGTTGACATTTACTGTTGATTTATTTTTTTCGGTCTAAAGTTTGAATATAACTAAGTTTCAACCATTCAAATGTTTTATGGTTGTGTCTGTTTTAACTTAATTATAAAAAATTTGATAACTGAAAAAATAACCATGAAAATTTGGTAATTGTATTCGGATAAAATTAAACTGAAAGAGATAATAATATTTTAGTCTCTAAATTTTATGAAAGTAATGAATTATGATGTGGTTCACATGATTATGACAATTTTGTCTATAATAGGGAGTTATCAACAACAAAGATCAGTAGGTGGCGTAATTTTTTCACTCGACCCATCAATTAGACATGAATTTAATACAAAATTAGTAGGTTTAAGTTAAGCTGTCACTGTTAATAAGAAAGTGATATGAATCTACAATTAATAATTGTGTGGGATTTAAATTTTAAATTTTTTATATATATTTAAACTCAAACTTGTATATAACATGACTAATTATTTAAATAATAATGTTATGTTAATTAACTTATAATCTAATATATTTATTTTATATTTTTCACATTTAAAATGTGTTTAATTCTATTTAGAAGAGAATTTGTTAGTATTTGTATGGGTAGTATTAGACATACATATATATTTATATATATAGGATTATACAATTATAAACTGTGTAATAATTGTAAGAGATTGCGATTTTCAACACTTGATATAATTATATACTTTTGTTTGACGCAATATAAATAAAACACTCTAATTCGTGTTAGCACTCAGAATTTTTTCAAGGACTGATATATTAAAATTACAAAATTATATCCTGATTGTTATTTCAACAAAGTGCAGGGACCAAAATGTTACTACGCTGAAAAAGCACGCTTCTTAGTAATAATGTTGATGTCGTAACTTAAATGTGCTGGATGCTGTGTTGGATTATCACTGGTGATTCTACAATACGCACAAAAAAAATTAAAAAAAATAAATAAAAATAAATAGAGAAAAAGAAGAATTATTCGTTTATGCTTTGCTAAAGGTGCCCTCTTACTGGAGATGATTATCCTTTAATTTTGGTGAATTTTTAACTTTTTTAATTATTATTACAATTATCTTTTCAATTTCTTTTATTGATTTGGAAACTGTAATATAATATATCAGTTGCCCCTAAAAATTTGAAAATGACGTGCAAAAATTATTAAATCAATCTTTTAAATTATATTTTTATTACTTTACTTTGTAAAAGCTTTAAAATTATTGCATTTTAGCCCCCTCAAGGCTGAAAAGATTAATTCTAACTTTCTTCCCCGGCGGTCCCCTTTTCTCGTACAATAAGTTTTTTAGTATTTTGAAATGCCATCTCCCCATGAATAATTAAATAAATTCTATAATTAATTAAATAAACTTTATATACTAAAATAGAAATAAATTTTATAAAAATAAGTTTACATTAATTATAATTATATAAATTCATTTAAATTTCAGACTTCAATATCTAAATCAAAAAATTTTAATTAATTTTATTCGGACATAATTGTTAAGTTTTTACTATTAAGTTAAAAACAAACACTTCTAAAATATTTAAATGAATGAAATTGAATTATATTATAAATCAAATAAAATAAATAAATAAATAATAAGGGTTATTTTTTTTCGACTTAATAATTAATTTGCTGAATTTATTTATTTTAAGTAATTAAATATCGTTTTTTTAAATGAATTGATATTTTCAAACACTTTTTTGTTGAATAAGAAGCAAGGAAGGTTCGGTTGCACCACCCACCATAAAAAATGGAAGCTCAACATAAACATCAAATATCAACATTTAAAAATACTTGGTTTTAGAAGTTAACCATATTATAAATTATAAATGATTGTAGGTGCAGTTAATTATTAAGGATAATTAACTTGTCACACCCATTTAATACACTCATCCTTGGACAGTAACATATAAACTCTATAAATGTCACATGATTTCAAATCCTAAAATATATATATTTATAGTTTGTAGAAAATTATAATATCACGAAGCTAAAGGATTTTAATAATCTATAAAAAAATTTATATCTCACAAAGAAAGTTAGCTCTTTCTCAACAATTTGTGAGACTCTATTTAAACAAATGTTAGAGCTAACAAACCACGCACCTTAGCATTATCAATTGGGTTAGCTTGATTATATGAAGGTAAAGATATTTTGCTGCAGAACATTAGTTCATCCATTTCTAGAGTTGGTCCATCACCGTGCAACTCCACCAATACTCTCCCAATTAAAAAGATGACTATTGGGAGCTAAATGAGAGAAGGCAAAAATGGCTATCTTTTAATTATAATGACAAATTTAGGTTTGGGCATGTTTGTAAGAAGTTATTCTTAATACAAACTATCGTTTTAGATAGTAATGATATTGTGGAAACATAGGGTGATGGAGTTCAAGAAGAGCTGTCACCAAAAATATCCTTGTATGTAATTGTTGGGTAAGTGCACCTGACACCATGCGAGTTCTTGGCATATGAGCATGTAGTTATACTTATTGACTTGGGCAATACACACAATTTTGTAAGTGAGCAACTAGCAAGAAAAGTGGGGCTTTAGCCAGTTTTGAGTGGGCGTTTAGATGCAATGGTTACTTCTGGAGAAAAATTAGCAAGTTCAGGTAAATATGTTCACACACAACTCAATTTACAAGGATATCCAACCTTTGTGGATTTTTATTTGTTGTTGCATGAAGGGTATAGTATGTAATGGTTAAGCACTTTAGGTATAATTGAGTGAAATTTTTCCAATTTTTTATCTATAAAGTTTATATTAGAAACTAATTAGATTACCTTATAGGGCTTAACAAGTCCAGAGAATCAATTTGTAAATCGCTGAGAGTCTAAACAACTAGCTAAGAAAGTTTCAACAAAGAAGACACTTCCTAGCCATTCCAGTATACATACATCCATAAATCTGATAAGAACTGCAAAAATATGAAGTTATCCTTGCTAAACCAAATGGCTCACCCCCAAGTTGATCATTTGACCATTATATTCCATTACAAGCTGGCCAACAACTTGTTTCGGTCAAAGTATCCTCATTATCTAGTATCACTCATTGAAGTAACAGCCCATACCCATCCCTAATTATCTTAGTGAAGAAGCATGATAGCTCATGAAGAATGCGTGTTGATTTAACAAGATTACCATTAAGGAAAAGTTTGCAATTTCGATCATGGATAAGTTGCATGAAGCATAAATATTTTCAAAGTTGGACCTTCACTTAGGTTACCAATAAGTCCGAATGAACACAATGATGTGAAGAAGAAAACTTTTAGAACTCATCAAGATCACTATAAATTTTTAGAGATGCCATTTGGCCTTATCAATGCTCCATCTACTTTTCAAGCCTTTATGAATGAGGTACTCATGGATTAGTTGATAAATTTTGTCTTAGTTTTCTTTGATGATATTTTAATTTATTGCAAATCTTGGAGTGAGCATATAAAGCATTTAGATATTGTCTTTTCTATTTTGCAAATGCATAACTTGCATGTGAAATTAGAAAAATGCCAATTTGGTCAAAGGGACCTTGGTCACATAATCACTAATGCAAGTATAGCTGTTGATCCAAAGAAAATGGAAGCAATGCTTACTTGACCTAAACCTCCAACTCTGAAGGCTCTACGAGGATTTATAGGTTTAATTGGTTATTACTACAAATTCATTCAAAATTATGGTAATATGGCTTTTTTACATACAAAAATGTTGAAGAAAGACTCTTTTAACAAGCTTCCATGGCATTTAACAAGCTTAAAGAAGCGATGACTTGTTCATCTACTCTAGCATTATCGGACTCTTCTAAATCGTTCACTATGAAATGTGATATTTTGGAATTAGATATTGTATACAAGATAGGCCAATCACTTTCTACAGTCATGTGCTTCAAAGGAAGTATTTGTTGAAGTCCAACTAAGAGAAAGAGATCTTGGCTCTAGTTTTAGCAGTCTAAAAATGACATCCTTACTTATGAGGAAGACAATTTATTATACAGACAGATTACGAGAGTTTAAAATAATTGTGGTAATAAAAAATCATAACTACAGCTCAACAAAAGTGGTTGTACATGCTTATAGGATTTGATACGTTGGCAAAATATAAGAGTGGAAGAGAGAATGTTATAGCTTATGCGCTCTCTAAAAGGTATGCAAGGACAATAAAGTTAAAAAATCTTTGTAATCTCTTAACCACTACCCAATTGGATTAAAACCATTAAAGAAGAAGTCCAATCAAATCGAAAGTTAAAGAAATTGGTATAATTAGTCAAAAATGGAGAAGCTGTGGGACTATTGAGGTTATAGGATGACATTTTATTCTTTAAAGATGAAATTTATCTTACTATAGGATTTTCTCTTACTCCTGTCATAATTGGGCAATTTCATGGGAGGACACATGGAGGCTTCCTTAAGAAATTGCAGCGAATTTGATTTAATTTTTATTGGACAAATTGCGAGGCGAGCTATTTGAAATTTCATAGAAACCTATAATTTTTGCCAACATCAAATAGTGGAGCAACTTACACATGCTGGTCTTTTTTAACTTCATCCTGTAATAGAGAAAATATGGAAAAATATTGCCATGAACTTCTTTGACAGACTACCACTTTCCAATGGTAAATCAACAGTTTCTGTCGTAGTTGATAGGTTGTCTAAATATGCCCACTTTACTGTAATTTCTCATCTTTATATTGCTCCACAAAAGGGTAGAGTCTTCTTTGATCATGTTTTCAAATTGCATGGAATTCTATAAACAATTATTTTGTCATATAGATCCCATATTTACAAGCTTGTTTGGGCAAGAGTTGTTTAAACTAAATGGAATAAGCTGTAACTTTAGTTCTAGCTGTCACCCTCAAACCAACGAACAAAGTGAAGTGGTGAATAAAATTTTGAAATGTATCTTCGTTGTTTGACTAGTTATAAACTCAAAAAAGTCACCCTTTGGGGTATTATATGGCACCCCTTTTTTAAACTTTTAACATATATACTAGGGACAATTAAGGTAAAAGTTATAGAAGAGAGCTCATGGAAAGAGAGAAAATTGTCAAGGATGTTCGAAGCAAGATTAGAAAGGCTCAAAACAGAATGAAAAGGTATACAATTGGAAGCTTAGAGAGAGGGAATTTTTAGTTGGAGATATGGTGTATTTAAAACTATAACCATGCAGACAACTATTTATGGCTACAAGAAAGAATTTAAAGCTTTCAACTCAGTACTTTGGTCATTTCAAGGTTTTGCAAAGGATTGGAAGTGTAGCATATAAGTTAGAGATGTTAGCCTTATGGCTCATAATCATTATTTTGATGATAACAAATATTGATATCTATTATTAATTAACTCCTTCTTGTAGAATTTATTATGATATTTCTAGCATGAAGAATTAGAGAATTTATGAATATTCAAGCTAATATCAAATCAAGGCATTTAAAAAGACCATAATGAAATCCATTAAGCAAATAGAATAGAGCTAAATTGAAGACTCAAGATGCAGGCATGGTATTTCTTTTTATATTATATTTGTATGCTTATTTTTGTAAGTGTATATATTGTTTATAGCACTCAAGAGCTTTTCAAAGATAAATATTTCTAAGTTTTGAAAATCAAACCAAAATGGAAATTTCGAAAACCTGAAAGTAGACCAAATTAAAAAAATTTGAAATCTAAAAATTAAATCAAATTACAAGATTTTGAAATCTTAAAGATGAAATAAAATGCAAAGTTTTCAAACATGTGAATAGTATAAAATGTTGATCGACTGATAGGCCCAAAACAGTTGACCTAATTCTTGAGTTTTCAATTTTTCACTTTCAATTTTTAGCCTAATCAATTGATATAACCTTAATGGTCCGATTGACTCTATTTGAGATTCAAATTATTATGTGCCTAACAACTAGTTTTTTTAGTCTAATTATATGTTGACCTATTTTACATATTGAATGATGATTTTAAGCTTTTATCTAAAACCTTAAGTGCTTACAAACATCTTTAAACATCAAAATCACATCTTGAGCTTATACATTGCAAATCTAACATTCTACATACCTTGTTATTTCATTTGTAAACATTTTGTAGGTGTGAACTTGTTTCTCTTACATTCCTTGAAAAAAAAGTAGGTCTGTCACTTAGGTTATTAATAAAGTGATTTAGAAGGAATTACTTTGTTGAGAGTTAAGTGATTTGGTTAAACTCATTTGTAAGATTTAAAAAGTACTCGAAAATCCTTTTAATTACAATCATTTGAATTTTAGAGTGTTCAAGACTTGGTTTAGTAAAATCTTTAAGCTTAAAGCTTGAAGTATGGACGTAAGTCAGAGATTTGTTAAACCATGTAAAAATTTGGTGTTATCTTTCTCAACCTTTTTACTTATTTAATTTATGTGCTTATATTATTACATCACATTTCTCACACATTTGAATTTATTTTGTGATAATTTATATAATGGTTGTTTGGGGAGAGATATCGTGATGTTAGCAAAGTCATATGCCAAAAGGTATCTAGGTCGATTCAGTTGAATTGAAAAGGTTGAATGATAATATAGTTCACCTCAGGGTAACCTATGCTATATTTGCAAGTGAACTTCCATTGACATCAAATGGTTAGACCAATCAAGTTCTAGATATCGGGCTTGGGACAAAGGGAAAAATCTCACCTCGGGAATTTATTAAAATAACCGCTAGCTAGAAAATAATAGGAAGATCATGGGAATAACTACTAAGGACCCTACTTCCTTAAAACTCGCTTCATGGTTAGTTGTTACCCAAATGACGTAGATAATTTTTCCTAAAGTTCTCACCACGATTACCTAATACCTAAATATCTCGAAAGAAGATTAGTACTTAGTTTGTAAATGAAGGAGCTTGAAGGAAAAGACAAAGTCCCACTTGGGGAAACTTTTTAAAAACAAACCAACCATACTGAATAACCCCAAAATAATGGAATAATTGCCCAGAAAATCTCACTAGTTTTGACCTTTCCACTAGATATAGTATGAGTGGATTAAAATTGGACATATAAAAACTGAGATATTATAAAGACAGATATATTGAAGCTTCCTAACCTTACCAAAACTTTGTCAAATTCCTATCTTACAAATCTTCTTCTAAAAACCTTCTCTGACATAAGCATCATAAGATCTTTACCAAGAAACTAGCTTTCCTTCTGATTATGTATCCTTTTACAAGTCTATTTACAACATAATAGGAGAATCATTGTTTAATATCGAATTGTCACAAAATTCAGCATCAACAGTTAACATAGTTTATGGGGAACTGGACAATAAGCCATTCAAGTTCTAGTTTCTCTCACCATCCATATATTGGACAAGAAAATGACATTAAAAAAGAGCCATCCTCCAAGCGACACCTATTAGAAAGAAGTGGCTATGAGTGGAAATCAGAAGATCCACACTCCCATATGGATAAACACGAATAAGTATCCCCAAGTTGCAAAAAGTAAAGCTTTAAAGCAAATTTTGGTTTACAATAACCTGGCCAAGGTCTTATTCGTGTAGAGATGAAAAAGATGACTCGATTGTAGAGAGAACTGGAAGATAACGAAAGGTAACATAGATTGGACCCTATCAAAGCCTATATCATAGAAAAAAAGCAAGAAAATAAGGACAAGGCCAAAAAGATCAAAAACAAATCTACTAAGTACAGTATCATTGATGGGGTACTATACGAGAAAAGTTTTGAACTACTATATTTAAGGTGCTTGATGCTAGAAAAGGCAGAATATATACTGAAAAAAGTCCATATAGGGATTTGTGGGGATTATAGAGGTGTTCGATATTTGGCTTATTAGGTATTAAGGCAATTATATTATTGGCCCACTTGACACCAAGTTGCCACTCTAGTAGCCAAGTCTTCTTAGAGATGTCAAATTCATGGAAATATGCCAAAACCACCACTTAAGAAGCTCAAGCACTTTTAAGTTTATGGTCATTTGCATAATAGTGGTTAAATCTAATCGGCCTATTGCCCACTAAACAAGCTCAAATAAAGTATATTATGGTGGTGATTGACTACTTTACCAAATAAGTCGAAGTAGAGATTCTGGTAAAAATCACAAAATAATGCACCATGGCATTTATTGAGCGAACCTAATTTATAAGTTCAGAATACCACATGCCATCATTAATGACAACAAGAAGCAGTTTGACAATGATAGATTTAGGAGATTTTATTCTGACTTAAGATTCATGTCTTCTGCTCACCTAAAAACAAATAGACAAGTGGAAGTTATAAACAAGATCATCAAGAAAACCATGAAGAAAAGGATAAATGATTATAAATGAGCATAGGTGGATAAGTTGCCTCAGGTGTTATGAACCTATAGAACAACCGCTTGATCTCTGAATAGCGAAACAAGTGATGGTAAAATTGGCCACGTACCAATAGAAAGTGGCCAAATACTATAATACGAGAGTCTGCCCAATAGTGTTTCGAGAAATAGATCTTGTCCTAGGGTATACAACCTAAGCTCATTATTTTCTCACGTCAAGTGAGAAGTATACTCTTAAGAAGTAAGTAATATTCAAAAACTTTTTTTAAGTAATCTTCTCATACATTTGAGTCTCTTTTGCGTTATCTTGTTGTTAATTCTTTGAATCATTGTCCTAGTTTAAACTATTTCAATATAGAGTCAGATCAGACTTTGTTGAAATGTTTGTATGCAAAGATTTATCTAAATGAGCTGTAATGATAATCAAATTCCAAGGTGAAAATAAAGCTAATCTATTAAAACAACACACCCCACTTAGGGTTCAAGTTCGTACAAAATAAAACGGCCCCATTTGGGGGCTTAAGTTCGTATCAATTGAAAACACCCTATTCAGGGGTTCAAGTTCATGCAAGGAAAGAAAAATTAAATTCTTATTCTAGTTAATTGGTTACCTCTGCTAAGACAAGCTTGGGTCTTATGTCATCTCAAAAGTCTTCAAAGTCTCTATTACTATATCAAACAAGATATTATTAGTGGAGTTCTTTTTAGAAGTAGACACCTCGAAATCCTTAAGGTTAGAATCTGTTTTATCCCGGATTGTCCTTACCTTTACCCTCAGATTCCTCATTTTCCTCATGAGGAGAAGCTTCGAGCATTGGAGGTTTGCTACCAAGTGCCTTATAAATCCAACTAAAGTAACAGTTAGGATTAAGGGCTTTCAAGGCCATGTAAAGTCAAGTCGACACCTTTGTTGATCCTATTTTCCTTTTTAATGTTCAGCTTCGCCTAAGCATTTTTGGCATCCCCCTCGACCTTCTTGGCTCGTTCCTCAACAACTCTTACCCTTGCTCCAATATTTTGATTATGTTTTCAAGCTCTAACTGACTCACGGATAGTTTAGAAATCTTGCTTTAAGATTTTCTTGCTTTTGAGTTCGACCTTTCCTCTTTTTAACAAGCTTGGCCTCAGCTACATGCTTATATTATTATATCACGTGTCCTATAAGCATTTAAATTCATTTTGTGATAATTTATATATTGATTATTTAGGGAGAGATATTCTAATGTCAGCAAAGTAAATGCCAAAAGATACCTAGATTGATTCAGTTGAATTGAAGAGGTCGAACGATAATATAGTTCACCTCCAAGTAACTTATGTTATATCCTAAGGTGAACTTTCATTAACATTATACGGTTGGACTAGCCTAGTTCCAAATATTGGGCTTAGGATGAAGGCAAAACCTCACCTCGGGAATTTATTAAAATAACTACTAGCAAGAAAACATAGAGAAGATCGTGGGAATAACCACCCAGGACCCCACTTCACTTAAAACTCGCTTCATGGCTATCTATTACTCAAGTGACATAGATAGTATTCCCTAAAATTCTCACCACGATTACCTAATACCTAAATATCTCGGAAAAAGATTGGCTCTTAATGTGTAAAGGTTGTAAGCTCGGAAGAAAAGGTAAAGTCTCACCTCTAGAAATTTTCTAAAAACAAACCAACCATAACTAAATAATGAGAAAACAACAAAATAATCACCTGGAACCTTACATCCCATGAAAATCTCACCAATTTTGACTTTGCACATATAGTATGAGTTAATTTAAATTGGGCATATAAAAAGTGGGATACCATGGAGACAACTATGTTAAAACTTTCTACCCTTACCAAAACTCTGTCAAATTTTTATTGTACTACTTTTCTTCTAGAAAACCTTTTCTGAATTAAGCATTGAAGGGTTTTTACTAGGAAACCAACTTTCCTTCTGATTTTGTTTCCTTTTGCAAGTCTATTTGCAACATAATAGGGAAATCGTTGTTTAATGTCGGATTGTCACAAAATTCATCATCAATAATGATTATTGAGTCATGTGTTGAATTTATTATATTGCATATAAGGAGAATTTGAATTACCTGGTGTTAATAGATAAGTTATTTTTAAAATTGTTTGAATCCCCTGTTTAGGTTGCCACACTTGTATTCTAAGAGATGCCTAGTAACTCATGTATACATCTAGTATTTTATGTTTTATTGCTTAAGAAAAAGATTGGTGAGAATTGGTGCAACAACAATTATTGGATTTAGATTCTACTAAAGTAATATTAATTCTAATATAAGAGGCTATTTTGGATAGAAGAATAAGGAAGAAGAAGCGTGAAATTATGATTCATTGGCAAAGGCTATCCCCTTATAGATGCAACTTGGGAAGATCGTAACTTTATTGAGAAGTTATTTCCTAATCTTAAGCTTGATGATAAGTCTGCAATTTAAGAAGAGAATGTTACGTGTCTTTAATTTATATAATTCATTGTTCTATTTATTTTGTGGGTACTTTATTTTACTATTTTAATTATCTTTGAATAAGTCAAGCCACTTGTTGGGTTAGTCAAGTCAATAGCTTTTTTGTTGGCTTTCTATTTGGTTGGCATGTTACTTTTTTAGTAGGAAGTTGTTGTAAAGACTTGTTGACTTATTATTTAAAGGTTATGAATAAATAAGAGAGAACTCTTATTTACAAACTATTTTGCTATCATTCTTAGATTATAGAGGTTTCAAGCTTTCTCGAAAGATTTTGATAGTATTTTTATATTTCTTCATCTTAGTTATTCAAAATAAACAGAGGAAAGTAAACATCAACTTGCTTCGTTATACCAAAACTAATTACAAGGGAACTTCACCTCTAATTCCTTTACAAACTATTTTGCTATCATTATTAGATTATAGAGGTTTCAGGCTCTCTCGAAAGATTTTGATAGTATCTTTATATTTCTTCATCTTAGTTATTCAAAATAAACAGAGGAACAGAAACATCAACTTGCTTCGTTATACCAAAACTAATTACAAGGGAACTTCACCTCTAATTCCTTTGCTAAATAGTTTTCTAGTTGCTTTTCCAGCTAGACAACTTTCACATGTGAATAATTGAATATTAGCGATTGGCGTTACTAGGCCTTTTTAAGCTAATCTATTCATTCTTTTTTGCCTAATATGTTCTAATTCTAGCATGTCATATATTAATATCCATATTTAAAACAACTAAAGATATAATCAATGAAAAACAACCACCATCATTACTATAATCATAAAAATCGATATCCAAAGTCATAAAACCATCCCATAAATAACCAATGCCAACAAAAACAAATTTTAAAATAAGTCTCATTACATTATTATAAAAATGTAAATAGTAGCCTAATTTAAAAAGAATAGAAACTGAGACTGAATTTCGTCGAATTTTTGAAGTGTATAGAACATCATATAAGAGCAAAGTATAGCCACCATGCAAAAACAATTTGCAATTGCCTATATATCTTGCTTCAACTTTAGTATTGTTTCCACATATGTCCATTTCGTCCCAAAACTAATTTGATAATACTCTATATAAGCTTCTCAATCTCGAGCTACATGGTCTATGGCTCTTGAATTTACAGTCCACAGAAAACGAGATTCAATTAGAAATGAAGAGCTAATTATATAATTATAATGAGTGTTGGAATTGGGTTGTACCTTCTTTGGCTCAGTACATTCTCGAGCAAAATAACCCATCTTGCCACAATTGTGACAAGTCATTTTATTCTTATCCTTCTTTTTACTTACTTACTTGTCCCTTTTGTTCTTTCCTAGATCAGACTTCTACTAATTAGAATTTTGTTTCTTCTTGATAAACTTATCATCCTTCTTGCGTTTTTTGCCCGTAGCTTTATGCAAGGTAAAATTAGTCACATAAAGTTGACTAAAAGTTTTAGCTACCTCAAGGCGCTTATCTTTTAGCTCAAGATGATGTTGGATATCATCAAACATTTTGATGTTATCATTGTGCATCATATTTACTTTCATATGTTCCCAGTTATCTGGAAAGAACATAATGACTATTTGGATTTATTGCTCATCAATCAAAACATGTCCAACAGACTTCAACTCTCGTATTATATTAGACATATCCCTCAAATGCTGAATTCAAATAGTATTTGAAATTCTTTTTTTTGTCTAACCTAATTTTATTAATATATTCTATTCAATTATTTTATATATTCTATATTATAGAATATACATAATATTGAAACATTAGTGCGCTTGTAATATGAGTCGAATTTGATAATGATCTTCCTTAATTTGGTTGTAAAAGTACCACCAAACTTCTCTTTAAGGGTAAGCCGCATCTTTTGGGCTGTCTAGTATTGTTCATTCTTCGCATAGGAGATCATCACGTATTCTACTCAGTAACATTATGTGAGCATTGTTATTTTTGGTTTCCCAAGCATTATATGCATCCATATCTTTCATATGTTGAGCAGTGTTATCCTCTAGTAGTTGAACCATTATATTGTTCAAGGCTTCAAGAAATTCTTGTTCTTCTACGATAAACTGATCTTATAGTACTATATACATAGTTGTCACCATTAAGTTTCTCTCTCTTGTTCAACTCGGCCACAATGTTCTTGGAAGCCATGTTAAACAACTGTATAGAAACATATCCATAATGTAAGCATTCTTAAAGACACATTTGATATGCAGCAATCTTAAATAATAAAAGAATAATGAAAGAAACTTATTCAAAAGTTGTTGATTCTTATAATTAATATATTTCAAATATTATAAGTTCGTCAAACATATACCCAAAATTAATTCTTACGATGAGTAGAACTCTTACTAAGAAGAATAGTTCTATAATTAAACAATAAAATCATAGGTTCTTAAAAAAGATTCCCTTCATTGAATCTTCATCTAGTTTGTTCTTTGTATGCTTAACTCTCTTAAAAGATGTTCCACAACATACCTACACACAAATAGTGTGCAAGAAAAAATTCCTAAAAAAGTTAGAAGAGTCACACCGGTCCCATTTAAAAACCATAGTCTTTAAGCAATTATAACCCTTTTCACATAATTTTTTTAAATGTACGTATCTCAAACATCTTGTACCTTCACATAATTAGTGCACAAGAAAAATTCACATAAAAGATTGGATAGGTCATAATGATCCTACTTAAAACCTAAACTCCTTATGTAATTATAGTTTTCTTGACAGAATTTTTTAAATGCGTATCTCAAGTGTCTTAGAGGTACCTTTATCTATTTTAGCATATAATTCTTTAAATCTTACTAAATTACCACCAAATGGATTATATTCAAGGAAATCAAGTATATCTAAATTATGTTTATAACTATCAAGTTTTTCTATTAGGGTTTTAGTTATCTTAGAACAAAAATACAAGTGTACATTTAATTTCTAATATAGAGAACGAGAAGAAAAACACATTTGCATAAAATATTAAAAAAAATATTAAATGTTTTTGTAAAAAAAATCACATACAATTTTAAAAATAATTTTAAATTACATAAACAATAATAAGATAAAAATTAAAAAAAAAAGGATTGTCGAAAATTTGAAAAGAAGGGCGACACATGGGTGCGTGCTAGAACATTCCAACATGTAGACATTACTTTAAAATGGAAATCTTTTCCACTTGCTAGTGCCGATGTGTGCACGACAAGCACTAGCACATGTACTCCACACGCCATCTTCTAATCATCTTCCAATGAACAAACGGCCACCATTCAACTTAGAATTCAATTCTCATTCTATCTTGACAATCTATTTTCTCATCAGAGTTGGCGATGAAGCTCACTCGTTAGAGAAGTGTCCTTTCCTTATTATTTTATGAAAAATAATTTATTTTTAATTTTATTTTTCTAACAAGTTGTTCTCTTTCTATATTAACTCATATAGTCAAATAGGGTTTCCTAACTTACAAAAAACTCTTTCTAATGATACCAAGATTATGCAAATCAGAATATAGTAAATTTATTGGTTAAAAAAAAGAGAAGATAAAACAAACATGCAAATTTATTTTCAATTTAAAGACAAAAATTGCCTATTTCATAATACTCTCTTGTAGCCTTTTTTTATAGTTTTCTTTGAATTTTAATCCAATTAAAATACAAAAAATATATGCATGTTGTTCTTTTTGTTTTTTAATTCATGTAAAAACAGATATAATATGTACAACACAGCGTAAAACAAAACATAATATATATATATATATATACACACGAAACCACACATAAATATATTCAATATATAACATGTAATTTCTAACAACAGTCAAATTAATCTTGAAATTTTATTTCAATCAAACAATTTCATAATATCATAAAAATGGAAAATAACCTTACAAACTCTGATGTCGATGTTGGAAATTAAAATGCACGATGGAGAAGTGTATCTTTTGGGATTCATATCTTCAAACATTTTGTTCTACTATCTTTTGGGTTATGAAAAATCACACGAGAGAAAGACCACTCGCTTCAAAATGCAAAACCCACCCTATATTTTTCTCACTTTTTGTTCTCTATATTTTTATACTTGTAAACTGATCAATTAACTCAATTAATGGGATAAAGAAGCACTTTATTTATGGTACTAGGGAGATAAAGAAAACCTCCTTTGATTAGGATTAGAATACGTAGTCCTAATCCTAATCAAATTAAGAAGTCTATTTTTATTTAATAATCACTTGAGATAAATATATTTCTAAACTCCTTATTTATTTATGATAATTAATAATTATCCTAGATAATTAATAAATTATTTAGATAAATACAATAATATTTATTATATAAATAAATATATATTATCCCATTAATTTAATTGGGTTTTCGGACCAACTAGATCAACCCATCATGGGTGCATGTGATAAGCATTTTTACTAAGTGTTTAAAAAAATTAATATACATAATATAAAAATATCTAACAAAAGATTATTTAAGTATGTATTCGAGTGTGTGGAGTAAACTTTAATTTTTTTAAATTTTTTTAGATAGTTGTTCGAGTAAAACGATATTTATAATATATTATAGGATGAAAACAAACTCACTTATAAATAATAAAACAAAATTAGGAGTTTTTTTTCTTAATAATAATATCATTCGGTGTATGTTATAATTAATAATTAATAAATTATTTTAATTAAATTATTAAAGAAGCGGTAAATTTAAAAAAATAACCATGAAAATAGGAGAGGAATATAAATTCCTCACTAATAAGGGAGGAATACTAATTCCCCAAGTGGGAGAATTTGGATTCCAATAAGATCCTAATTTCATCTCAACAAATGAATGATCTGTTTCACATAAATTTTCAAGTAGAATTTTTTTAAGTGCACCTTTTACTAGTAAAACTTTTATAAATAGAGTTTTTAATAAAAATTTATTAATTATTTGATTAAAACAAATAATTTTTAAAAAATTTGAATAATTATTTTAATAAACAAATTTTTAATGCTCTATTTTAAAGAAATAACATATTTTTTTAAGAAAATAAAAAATATTTTAAACAATTTTATTTTTTAAAATTTTTTTAAAAAAATAAAAAACTTTACTATCAAAAATTCAAATTGTGAGTTTCTAACAAAACAAAAATTACTTTTTTAATTTAAAAAGAATTTTTATATTAAAAAAAACATTTTTACTGCGTAAAAAGCTAAATCAAACGAACATAAGATCAAACATTAAAAAAAAATTTGTGGAATAATTGTTTTTGTTTTCCTACCTAGATTAACCCACAACCAAACCAAGCCCCACTATTTTAGTGCGACAATTTATAACTTCAAAGTAGTAATTATTTATTTTTGCAAGAACTTCCACTTTATTCCTAGCACCACTAGTGTCAGAATATTATCAAAATGTTGAAGCAACAAACAAGAATCCTTGCGTCAGGCACGAATCCACTTTATTCAAGTTGATGGAACAACTACACAAGTGCTTCAATTTTACATTCTAAATTCCTCTCAAAGTTTGCTTTTAGGTAACAAAATTTTGGTCCCTAAACTTTGCCGAAATAATAACAATCGGGATATATCTTGATAATTTTAATAAATTGGTCCTCGATTCTAGTTATTTGTTAATTCACAAAGGTATCGTGTTATATCATTACCGATTACATATAAAACGTTTGTCTATTATTTGTACTTCGTGCTGGCTTGTTGTCATGACCCATGAACCTATTAAGTTTGTGTTGTGTCATATTTCATGATGACTATGAGTTTTAGATTAATTCTTGTAAAGAACTTTTTATTGATTAAAAATATTATAATATTACTAAATTTGATTTTTAAATAATTATTGGTATGAATTTTTTTTTTTAACTTTAAATTATTTTATAAAAATTTTAATTATTTATTCATGTTTTTGTGCTTTTTTATATTTTACAATATGAGCATGAAATTAATCCATTCAAATTTTTATATCGTACGGACTCAATTTTCTATTAAAATTATAGCTTAATTTATCATTTTAAAGAAGTTTAAGAACTAAAATGTTATTATCCCCCCCTTTTTTATGTACAATGTTCTTTATGGTAGACAAAAAATTCTTTTCATCATTAGTTCATTTAGACACAATTTGTAAGTAGAATATGGAATTTAAATAAGAAATTAAGTAGGAAAAAGTCAAGATACCAATCTATGTGAAACATGAAATTTTCTTTCTCAATTTTATTTATATCCTTTTAACATTACAGTAAATAAATCAAACTCCTATTAGTTTATTATCAGTTTAATTTAACTTTTTTATTATTCAAATTTTTTTTAATTTTAAAAGTTTTTTTCAAATTTTTAAATATCGTTCCATTGATAATGGAGAAGAGGTTTTAAGAATTATAAAAACTGTTTTCTTGTATTAAAAGAAGATCAAAATTTAAGTTTTTAATCTTTTAAAAAATAGAATTATCTAAACTACTTTTTTTATTTTAAAAATTTCAGTTATTTTTTTTAAAATAAACTATTAAAATCATATTTATTAAAGTAATTACCTAATTTTTTTAAAGTTGTTTGTGACACTCCAATAATTAATAACCTTTTGTTAAAAATATTTACTCTAAAAAATTTTTTTACTTAAAATGTTACACTAAACAGATCCTTAATGTAAGATTTAAACTTAAAGATTGCATATTACCCATAATAGTTTCGTCCAACTCAATAACATTTAATTAAGAATATATTTAAAATTGAAATAATAGTTTTTATTCACGCTTGTTATAAAATAAAGCTTTATCCAATTCAATAACATTTAATTAAGAGTATATTTAAAATTAAAATGATACTTTTAACATCCACACATGTTATAAAATAATCTAAAGTGAGTGAAATAAATATCAATATGATAATGCTTAGATGATGTCAAATAAGGGCATATTCTGGTCTACGAAGTTATAGTATTCATCTCACAAACTCTTTTATTGTATTTCTCTAAATTTTCATGGTGTATATATATATATATATATTTTACATGTGAGCGATATATTAGAATTTATAACAAAAAATTTAAAATTATTATACAAAAGTTTGAAAATTATACGATATAATTGTATGCGCATGTAGTTGTCAATAATAGCAAAATAAACCCTCCAATGTATGTTAATGAGGTTAATTGGAGTAAATATATATAGCTACATACAATTCTTTTTAAAAATTTCTATTATATCTCTCAAGTTTTGAATTTTAAAATTAATTTTAATTTTAAAATTTTATGTTATCTTTTATTAGAAAAAATTGTAATGATACATTCAATTTAATGGAACCAAGTCCAATATTAATGAAAAATAATTAAGTTGCTTGGAGAATACTCATTTGACTTCAACGTATTGAAGTTTTATTCTTTTGTTTTTTCAAAAGCAAATGTTGAAATTAAATGATGATAATATTTTTATCCCCAATAGTTGCAAAAATAATAAATTAGGGTATAGCTTACTTAATTTTAATAATTTAATCCTTACCCTTTGTTTTAACCCTATTTTCCAAAACGTATCAATACGAGTGACAATTCAAGATAGTATATCACATTCATATTGTGTTAAATAAATGTATAATATATTTTATACAATTCTAAACTTGACCCATTTAATAATCGTATTAAGAATTAAATTTTTAACACCATTATTAAATGGGTTAAGTAGGTTATAAG
Organism: Azadirachta indica; assembly: GCA_022749755.1. Lineage (NCBI taxonomy): Eukaryota > Viridiplantae > Streptophyta > Magnoliopsida > Sapindales > Meliaceae > Azadirachta > Azadirachta indica. Next base: position 23,839,626 of record CM040441.1, read on the forward strand.
TATATCATTTGTTTAATATATATTTTTATATATATTTAGCTAAAATATCTATAATAATATTTATTCAAATTCTAATAAATTTTATTTTAGATTGAATTGAACACTTTTTAAAATATAAAAATATAAAATAAATCTATTAAATTATTACTCAAATATTTAATTGTGTCATAAATGAATTCACATATTAAAATATTAAATATGAATTAATACAAGTATTAATCGTATTACATTCGTGTTATTTATTTATTAACTGTTTTATTTTAGATAGTGGATGGTTTTTATGCCATATGCATTAGGTGCATAAATTACATCTCAATTTGTTATTTTCTCAAAAATAAGGACTAAAATGCATTGCTATAAAAAGTAAAATAAAATAAAATAAAATAAAATAAAATAAAATAAAAGGGGCATTGATTTTCTTGGTGAACACTCATATATATATATATATATATACACATATATATATATATCTAAACGACTGCAATTAGCACCCAACACAAGTTCTAACATTGGAAAGAACCGATTTAACATACAAAAAGGTAAATCAACGAGTAATATCGTAATTGTAACGCAACATTGAGGGCATTTTTGGAAGTACAGAAATTACTCTGTCCTCCTTGGCGCCGCTGCCCTATTACTACTTCTGCAACCAGGTTTGCTGAGTGTTAAACGTAACGCCTCTCCCTTTCTCATTTCCATACTGTTGGCTCAGCATTTGTTGCTCCAAATGGGAAGCACCGGAGAGAATCCGACGGCTCCGAAGCTCCCGATCCCCGGCAAGCGGAACATTCTCATCACCAGTGCCTTGCCTTACGTTAACAACGTCCCTCACCTCGGCAACATCATCGGCTGTATGTTCTATTCGATTGTTTCTGTTTAATACGAGCTCAAAATCGAGGGTTTTGTGTTGATTGAAGCTGTTTTGGTTATGGCAGGTGTGTTGAGTGCCGACGTCTTTGCTCGTTTTTGCCGGCTTCGAGGATACAATACCATTTATATATGTGGAACTGATGAATATGGAACGGCTACTGAGACAAAGGCCATGGAAGAGAATTGCAGCCCTCAAGAGATTTGTGACAAGTAATAATAATAATAATAATAAATCATTGAAATTTTCTTTCAATCATATTTTTTTTTAAATTCTTTTTTATTTTTGTGTAGTGCACTTGTTTGTGAATATGCATGAGGGTTATAATTCAATGAATTACTAATTTTGAAGTGTTAATACTGCTTATCTGAAAAAATGTGATATTGAATGATGTGACAATTGATAATTAGTGTCCAGTTTGTTCTGATCTATAGGTGAAATTCCCTTATGTGGGTGTGTGTGTTAGTTTAAGTAGTAAACTCTTTTGGTCATCTCTTGGAAGGGACACGAAGAGGTCTGGGTTTCAATCTTGCAATCACTGGGTTGGAGGGATTTGGATTACTTTTTAATAGAAATTCTTCTGAATATGTGTACAAACTGCATCTTTGTAGATATCACGCGATCCATAAGCAAGTCTATGAATGGTTCAACATAAGTTTTGATAATTTTGGACGTACATCAACCCCACAGCAGACTGAAGTGTGCCAAGCAGTTTTCAAGAAAAATTGTTGGAGAATAACTGGCTTGTGGAGAACACTATGCAACAGGTATAGCTTTTTTCGTAGTCTTGAACTTGCTTTTGTTTCATTGTTTTGATGGTTGTGATTCCTTGACCCCCTTGAAATATTTTTCTTGTTTCTGCTAGGCTTTTGTTTGACTCTAATTCCTTTTTTCATTCAGCCTTACTGTGATACGTGCGAAAGATTCTTAGCTGACCGATTTGTGGAGGGTACTTGTCCAACTGAAGGATGTAATTATGAGTCTGCTCGAGGGGATCAATGTGAAAAATGTGGGAAGCTTTTGAATGCAACAGACTTGAAAGATCCTAAATGCAAGGTACATTATTAGTTCTTTCTTCATGTAAGTTAAAAAAGTAACCATGTCTCTTGCACAGTTGGAAAAATTACCAGTTATTCTACAATGCAGTGGCACTTCGCGGCTATTGCAGGGATGGTTTGCTACTAAAATTTGTTGTGTAACCAGAGATGATGCTAAGAAGCTTAAAAGCAATCTGCTGTGAATTCTGAAATTACAACTTCTCATCCTCTGCCTACCAAACTTTTTCTTATGTATCATTGATGATCCTTCTAGGAAAAAGGATCATTCATGATTATTCAAGTTCTAGGTTGTCAAATCTTGTGCAATAATTTTTGGATTGAAATTGAGTTCTGATTCTGGGTTCTATTTTCTGCTGAGAGTTTGTTGTGGTCCTCAATTTAACTTTTACCTTCAAGCACAATAAAAGGTATAATTAATTAATTGAAAACTTGTGTGCTCCCATGTTTTTACTTATTGCAAGAGAATCTTGGAGTGTGGTTAACCTTTGATACTTTGTTTATATGATTGTTGACACCTAATATGTGAACAGGTCTGTAAGAACACTCCTCACATTCGTGACACAAATCACTTGTTTCTTGATCTTCCTGCTCTGAAGGATAAATTGGAAGAGTATATCAACGAGATGTCAGTGGCCGGATCTTGGAGTCAAAATGCTATTCAGGCAACACATGCGTGGCTTAAAGAAGGGCTGAAAGTCCGATGCATTACTAGGGACCTTAAGTGGGGGGTTCCAGTTCCGCATGAAAGGTTTAAGGAGAAGGTAAAATAAGGTTTTTAATATATATTGTTCCTGTTGCTATTCCATAACATAACTGTTTTTTAATTTTGCTTATGGATTTTGTATCTTCACTGTATTATGCATCTTTTCCTTTTTCTGTTTACTCTTCCAACATCTTAAGGAGATTGATTATTGGATATATGTAATTTGATGATAGGTTTTCTATGTCTGGTTTGATGCTCCCATTGGATATGTCTCAATCACCTCATGCTACACTAATGATTGGGAGAAGTGGTGGAAGAATCCTCAAAATGTGGAGCTGTATCAGTTTATGGGAAAGGACAATGTGCCATTTCACACTGTAAGTGGTGTATCGAAATTGCATTGAAAGTTAGGACAGGTGCATGCTTTGCTCAATACTTTTGTTTTATTTTGTTGAAGTTTTATGCTCAAACTCATTCGCTTAAGTAAGCACCACATTTATTTCTTGCTTGAGGGTTCTGAAATTCTTCTAATTTGGCTTGCAGTTTTCCTTTTAAGGTTTCTGTTTGTATTCTATTTTGTGTGTTGGGAATGCAAAAAATAAATGGAAACCGAAGTTTTGGAAATTCCCTATGGGCAATAGAATTTTTATTGATCAAAATATAACTAAAGAGTAACGTAATTTCCCTATTTATAGCATAGAAAGCCTATTTTTGTAAGCTAGCTCAAATAAGGAGAAGAATTCGTAACTGAATAAGAAAACTAAGATTTAAATAATATATGAAATACAACAACCTAAATTAATAAAATAAAAAAATTTCTTAAACTAATTAAATTCTAGTTTCATCCTGCATCAATCACTCAAGTCAAAAATATATGTAACTATTTTCTTTCTTTTGATTAATATATTGCATTAGTGAACCATGCAAATTTTTATTTGTCAGTAATGTGGATTCTAGAGATTAATTTTGTGTGACTGTTGAAGTGCTTTTGTCCATATTTCAGGTGATGTTTCCATCTACACTTCTGGGAACTGGTGAAAACTGGACTTTGATGAAGACTATTAGTGTCACTGAATACTTAAATTATGAAACTGGTTAGTTAACTTTCTGCTTTTGGTTTACTCATTGTTAGATTGCATTAATGTTTGATAGATAATGAACTTCCAAACTATGATGTTTTGGTTTTGAATATATTAACTATTGTTTTTGCAGGAAAGTTTTCCAAAAGCAAAGGTGTAGGAGTTTTTGGTAATGATGCAAAAGATACAAATATTCCTGTAGAAGTATGGAGATATTATTTGCTAACTAATCGGCCTGAGGTAACACTGTTGTTAAAACATCCACAATGATTCTTTCTTTAACTAGGTTATATTTACTGCATTTGTGTACTAATTATTGCCAAATTACAATGTCTTTTGTGTATGTAATTAGGTGTCTGACACATTATTTACTTGGGCTGACTTGCAAGCAAAATTGAATAGTGAGTTGCTAAATAATTTGGGCAACTTCATCAATCGAGTTTTGAGTTTCGTAGCTAAACCTCCAGGTTAGTCAACTGCTTTTATTAAGCCTTTTCGTTTCTGACAATATAGGCTGTTAAGTTGGCTCAATTTTCTATTGATTTCTTCCAGAAGACTATTCTCTAAGTGGGGGACATATTGTGCTTTATTATTGTTTGTAATAGGCTTTTGGGGTTTGAGTGGTGGCCATGTTGCCTTCTCTGTTCCCTCTTTGTGTTCCTTTATTCTCTTGCAATTATGAATTTAGCATACTTTTTGGTTCAGCGGTAATGCTTTGACTGTTATGGGATAAATTATTTTAGAAATGGTTTTCGTGCATAGTTTAGCCTACTTTGGTGTACATTTTATCTTAATTTGTTTGTAAGAACATGCATCTTTTTGGAAAATTTGATGTCTACCTTTTGGAGTTAAGGATGGTTTATTATTACTATATTGATACCTTTGGTAGACACTTGTATATTTTGGTATTTAATCCATGAGTTTCTTAGTAACTTTTATGGGTTTAACTGATGTTGCTAAATGTTTTATAAATTGGTTTTGTGTCTAAAGGTCAAGGATATGGTTCCATCATTCCGGATGCTAATGGGGCGGAGTCTCATCTATTGACCACGACCTTGGCTGAAAAAGTTGGTAAATATGTGGAGCAATATGTAGAAGCCATGGAAAAGGTGGCTAATGATTTACTCCACTCTTGTGTAATGACTAGAATCACTCTATCCCAATTCTTTGGTATTTGTATGAAACACCTACATGCAACTTTGTGCAGGTTAAACTAAAGCAAGGCCTAAAAATCGCAATGAGCATATCAAGCGAAGGGAATGCATATTTGCAAGTAAGTCTGGATTGTGTGTGCTACAATTGATCTGTTCTATTATATGGTTGTAGTACTGATATGCTATTCGCTATATGTTGCATTTTTAATATGATTGCAATTTAGGAAAGCCAATTCTGGAAGCTTTACAAGGAAGACCAACCTTCTTGTTCGATTGTTATGAAAACATCAGTGGGTCTAGTGCATCTTCTTGCATGTTTGTTAGAACCTTTTATGCCATCCTTTTCTATTGAGGTAATTTAATTTGCCAGATCTGTGTTATATTATTGTATATGTGAACTGTTATCTTGAGCTGAGAAATATTTGTTTCTTTGGTGGCACTTAAAGGTATTTAAGCAGCTTAATTTGCAACCTGAAACACAAGTTTCACTTTGTGATGAAAAAGGAGATATCGATAGGGCCAGAAGACCTTGGGAAATAATCCCTGCAGGTCATAAGATTGGGACACCAGTGCCATTATTCAAGGAACTGGTATTACTGTCATAACATTCGTCTTCTAAATTTATGTTCTTTTTATTTATTTATTTATGTTTTTGGGGAGGAAGTGTAAGTCCGGCATGATTGTTGCTTTTCTTTCTTGTACTCTTTTAATGAAAACTACCTGATGTCCAGAAAGATGAA
>CM040441.1:23845327-23887755 GCA_022749755.1 Azadirachta indica
AAGCATTAATACTTAACCAATCATCCTTCGTAGAAATTCATAACTACGAAAATTGAACATCAAAAATATTCCTTACATACTGAAGCATTCACTAATATCAAAATCATATATATATATATATATATATCTTAGTTAACATTTAGAATCTAATAACAATGAAAATCTTGATGCCAAGTACTCCACAATCCTTGAATCAAATTCTTAAACAATGTGAAAGCACTTCAAACCATATCCTTAAACAAACCTTGTAAATTCTATTGAACCGCCAAACTACGATAAGGAGCAATTTAATAAGCAAACTGTTTTTCAATATTTTCAAAACAAAATCACTTTTATTAAACAATAAAATATGAATTATGAGTATGCACAACTATTATAAGCATATAACTTGTTTGCTTCACTTTTCAAAAACATGGTTCTCTTTTTGCAAACATCTATTTTGTATTCATAAACTATTACTTAAGGGTTCTCCATAGGTATAAAGAGTCTAAACATCTATCTAAAACATATAAATGAAAATTTGATAATGATATATAGAAACATATTAATAAAAATTCAATCCAATTAAACAAAATTTTGAACTCCACAAGAAAAATCCACTAAGGCTTAAGAAAGAACTCAAGACTTTTATCATAACAACAAAATTTTCAATTTTTATGCACAAAATCATTTTGTTTATATGTCCCATGTAAATGCCCATAAATAAAAACATGCTTGTTAAAGTACCTGGAATATTCAAAATATATATATATATATATTCTTATACAAATACATTAAACATGTGCAAAATCACTAATATGTAAAATTTTTTTTAAAAAAATTAAATTATCTCTAAGAGCATACTTTTAAAGAGAAATGTCATTAATAATATGTAAATTCAAATATGAATGTGAAAAGTACTTTTATAACAAAACACACATATTATACAATTTATTTATAACAAAAATTCATTTTGCTTACTTTGAAAGATCCTGAAATATCAATCACCTAACAACATCCTTAACCAAAGATCACATCAATAGAACTTCTATAAATTGTAACATCTAAAGTCCTCAAATTTCCTTACACCACGCTACTTGTTAATTACCAAGCTCCCTACTGCTTGACTGCTTGTTGTCAGTTCTGCTTCATATTATTAGCTGTACGTTTTTTATTTTTCTGCTATTTTCTTCTCCTAATGTTACTTTGTTGTAGCCGTTTCTGCTATAGTTTATTGTTGTTTCAGCTAACTATTGACAAAGTTGTAAATATATATTGTTGTTGGGAGATACTTGTTTAATTCTTTTATGACTGCTATTTTTAGTTTTATAATAATTAGTGGATAAAACAGTTATGTATGTGATATCTAGCATCAACTTGCTATTGTTTCTAGTTCATGATCTACTGCTGTTGTGCTACTGTTTATATTTGCAAATTATAATGATACGGACTCTTTTAATTTAGACTTTTTTTTAATCAATATTTAATATATTTTTAAACAATTAATAAGATCGATACACATATGTATGAATTAATGAGTGATATTATTGTCCTCTACATATTTTATATATATATATACACATATACATATATGTATATGTATATTTTTTAATAAATTAATTTTTATTTAATCGAATTTTGTTAATAACCATTTTTATTGTTATTTTTAAGAATTATAATTTTAAAAATTTTAATAACTGTTAAAAACTGTCTTCTTATATATTTAAATATTATTAAAAGTAAATTTCTTATAAAATTTTAACAACTGTTAAATATCGTCCTCTTATAAATTTAAATACTGTTATAAAGGGTTCTCTTATAAATTCGAGTACAATTTAAAACTGTTTTCTTATAAATTTAAAAACTAATAAAAACAGTCTTCTTATCATAACAAAAGAGAACGGTTTTTGATATTTTAAGACACGTCAAAAGAAAACGGTTTGTAATACGTTCTAAAAGAGTTTTTAAAACGTTTTATAACAGTTTTAAATGTATAATAGTCTAGTAGTGCCAATTACTCTAAAATTTGATCTTGTAATACAAATAAACTAGTTGCAAGACAGAACAATCCTTAGTCTCCAATTTTTCATAAATTATTCCCTTCACCAATTAGTCTAAAATTTTACAAAGACTATGCTAACACATAGAGCTATTGACCATAAAATTTTCAAAGCTTTATAACATCAAGAATTATTAAGAATAATTTATGTTTCAATACATATTGAATCTGTAAAATAGTTTTCAGCATTGAGATTACTTCAAAAATTGATAACCAACCATTTTCAATCCATATAATCATGAAGCTTTCCAGAATTAAACTAGATATATATCCAAAATATTATACCAAATTCCATAATTTTCGGAAAGGTATAAATGTGTCAAATAATTTTGCAATCCATGTAATCTGCTGAAAACAGAATATTCTAGCATAATTGATTCCAATTTGAAAATTCATTAAAAATTGATTTTTTTTCTTTCGATTTGAACAAAACTGATTTTGAAATGTTCCTTTGGATGTCTAGTTTGATGTACCAAAATTTACATGCAAAATCAAAATAGATAATTTTCCATAATTTTTGTAATAAACTTTGTCAGCACAAATTTCTGTAAAATTCTAGTCTTCCAACATTCTAGCTTAAACTCCAATCATGTACTTCTATCTTATTATAACAAAACTAATAGACAAATTCACTTCCTTGATCTTGAATTCCTCTTTGAGATCTTGCGCAATCTCTTCAAACTCTTCTCTCTTAAAGCAAAGATAAACTATTGCACTAGTTTATATATTGTTCAAGGTGTCATAATCTTCATAAGATACATATGAGTCAATTCTTTTCAAATTCTTAAATCAAAAACCTTATTCCTTAGTGTAAACAAAACAACATAATTATTGGGTTTCGAATCTTACATACAAATTAAACTCATATAATAAACTCCCACTTAAAAGTCACTTATTAAACCCAATAATATGGCATAGATAATACCTTTCAAAAATATCCTCAAATTCCTGTTTAGTATCAACAAATAAGTCCATAATAGAAATATTTTTAAATCAACAGTATAATAGATTTATGCATGACGTGTTTTCTATTAATTTTCAAAACTATTGTAAGCATGAGATGATTTCATAACAAAATGGGTAATGATTTTAATGATTAAATAGTTATTTTGAAGAAATCTTTTATCAAATTATTAGATGTTTTGCATAAAATATACATGAAAAATAAATGTTATTGATTTTACCTTGCATGAAATGTAATATTTTGTAAACTGTACTGTTTTGGCTCATTGTTAGTGGTGATTATTTCTGTTACTATTACTGTTATCAACTAGCTAGTTACTGTTATCAACTAGCTAGTTAGATTACTGTTGTGCACTTACTGACTGTTAATGACCGAATTTTTGGGGTACTATTGTACTGTATTGTGATGAATGAAACACCGAAATACTGATGATATTATAAGATATGAATTAAAAGATTTTGTTAAGTATTCAGTCAAATGTTTCTTTTTTTAATAAAATAGTTTTATTAAAAGTTGTGATCATGTTTTCATATTATCAAATGCTTTTCTTTGATTAATGATTTCTTATATAAATGTTTATTGTTAAATAATTCTTAAAGATAACTGTTTTGTAGTTTAAATAATTTTTAAACACTAAAAGTTATGCATGAATTTACTTACTGAGTAGGCAACGCATCCTTTGTCAATTGATATTTTATAAATTATATTTGTGCTTAGTGTGGTGAAATACTGGATTCACTTTGGAAGTTCGCGTTGCAATTTATGTATTCTTTATACATAACTCAGTATTATTCTTATTACTTTATATTTATTTGGTATTGTAAGTAATAGGTTTAAACTCTGTTTATTATTCTTGAGCTAAATTTATAAGGAATACCTTTTTTAAAATGAAATTTGGGTTGAGATTTTAGTAATATGTTGATTATACATGTTTTGAAGTTTGATATTGTATTTTGGGAGAATTTGTTAGTTGTAAGTGGAGATAGATTGAATTTTGGGAATGTGAGTATTATTCTAAATCTTGTCATGTTATGACAAAATTTGGGGTGTTACATTTTGCGTCCCAAAAACTTTGAACATGGTGAGGTTCCTCTTTGCTCCTTTTAGATCTGCAAGTTTTTGTTACACAAATTATACCTAACTAGTACGATGGCCTTGAATTAGAATGTATAAAACTTGTTAAGTCTGGTAATGGACTTTAGTCAGTACATCTTTCTATGATTCAATATAGACTAACTGCTAATGAAAGGTGGGATTTAGCAACTATGTAAATCATTAACGAACCGAAACACTATTAGGCTTTGTATCAAAAGCTAACTTTGGTTCTAAATCTGAACAATTTCTGACCCTCCTCTCTTGGAACTTGCAGCTGTTAAGCTTCATTTCTAACATTCCATCCGCCTGTCTTATAGTGGCGTGTGCTTGATGCAATATCAGTTTTGGTGTTTTAAGCAAGTTAAAAAGTTCAGAGTTTTTGCTAATTGGTCATGTTTTTATTTGCTTCTCCCAACTTTGTATCTGGTCCTACAGGTGGTAGGTGGGAAACATGAACTCTTGCTTTAACTTACTCAACATCTGGAGTTAAGCTTTAATTTGTCATATCCAAAACTGCTAAGTCGGGTAATTTTAATATTTCAATTGCTTAACAGTTTTGAAGGATGGTTTATCTACTTGTTTCTTCTTACAAGTGTACTCTTTATGCTCATTGTCTCATAAGTTATTTCTGGGATAGAAAACAGTTTCTTTTCCTTGTGCTAATTCAAATGGCAAATATAACATTTTCCCCTTGAATATTGACCTGTCCTAAGAGTTTAGAAATCAATTTAATTTGAAACAACTCCTAAGTTATTAACTAACCGAGTAGTTGTATGGTACAATTAATATTTTAAACAACTCTAGTTCTAAATATTTAAGTGAACAACAGAAGCCAAGTAGTTTGTTGTCAAAGTAGTTTTCTGTAATCACATAACTTGTTAACGTACGTCCTGAAAGTGTTCCTTCTAGCGAATGCAGATATATAATGGGCAAGCTCTCCATCTTCATACATCTAGTTTTAACTTGAAACAACTTGAAAATTGTTGGAGTGATGAGTTTTTAAAATCTACTTAAGAAAGAAAAGAAAATATTTACTGTTTTTGGGTTTTGATGTAGGCTAGCTATAGTGTTAATTCATGTTCTGATCAATTTTAGGAAAGAAAATAATAAGTTTTTTAAGACATATTTAAAAATGGCTTAATTCACATTCCGTTACATGAACATCAATCTAGAGTAATATCTAATTAATTTCTTCTTCATTTTCTTTAGCCTTAGTCGTGTTGATCAATTTTAAGAAAGAAAATATTAAGGTAACTAAACACAGACAAACAATGATATTTGCATGAAAGAATATTAATGCCATTGCTGAATCACTGTTTTTGTTCTAGCCTATGCATGCAGATTTCTACATAATCCAAAAGCTTCCCATCCGAGTAATCTCCCTCATGCAATGCAAAAGCTTCCCTTTTCCAAAAAAATTTCAATCATAAAGCTAAGATGACTAAAATGGGTTTATTCTTGACCTTGACTAAGTGTTGTTTCTCCCTCTTCCTAAAAAGCATTTAAAGAAAAGCAAGGTTTTTGGTTCATAAAGGCAAGCAATTAGCATCAAATAAAGGAGGTGAGTACTGCTAATGAATGTATTTTTCTTGGTTTTGGACAGTCAGGGTTTTACTTGATGCAATTTCAGTCTAGAGTCTGATTGTACTCTAATACAGATGACCAAAATGAAAATGGTTATAATGATTTGTGTATGCGTGAATTATGAATTCAGATAACTGCATTGTGATTGTAAAAGTTTGAACTTCGTTTTCATGGAATCAATCTGCAGGGCTTCTCATGAATTTTTTTTTTCTTGGTAGAACCAAGCAACAGATGGGGAAAAGGTCAGCTAGGTACTAGCGAGAGATAAAAACTTCAATTGTAGGTCAATGTACTGGGCTGATCTTCATAGCCTTATTACAATAGTGTGCCTGATCTTGTTTATTATTCTTGTGTTGCTGGTGCTGGACAATATGAAGTGCTTATAGGAATGGCTCAATCTGAAGAGCCTGAGAGGATGTTGTGCCATCAACAAAACCAAAAACAGACATCTGTTAACAATTTAGAAAGTCAATAAGAAGTTACGTTGGAGATGATGGAACAGAAGATTTTATCTGACAATAGCAACAGCTTTCGGTGAGGAGAAACTGGTGGAATTGATTCAAGCAATTTTGCTGAACAATGCAAAGCCTTTGTGGTATTAGTGACTAATCATCAGACTATGATGTTGCAACAGGACAACGAGAATAACCCACGTAGTGGAATATCTGATGAAGATATGTGTCTACTCCCTAAGTTGTTTAACCAGCAGCCAAATGAAGAAAGTGCCCCAAATGCAAGTGTTGACTGGCTGACTATGCCATGTATGAAAGCGATGCTGCGTGACCTTCCTGATGTGCCAATATCAGTGATTATTGGTGACTGATGAGCCAATGGCGTTGCCTAATCAGACTGTGATGAGCGAGATTTCTCAGCTTATGCCTGAAGATAATATGGCTGCTTTAAGTGCAAGAGTTGTATCAGCTGTGTGAAAACAGCTTCCTTTCAAAGAAATGTGGTTGCGGCCACTGATGGAGAAAATGACTGGGAGCCAACAATGCAAATGCAAACTTTGGATAGGATACTGCTCGAATATTATGGAAGTAAAAGTTCAAGTCTTTGTCTAAGTTTAGATGATTGTCAGGCATGTGATCTCTTTTTCCTAATTGGAGGAAATCATTGTTTTTAGTTTGAGAAAAATTTATGAAGGCTGCTTTGTACCACTCTGTTTAAACCGTCTAGATTCTAGAATTGAAATTAAATTGTAATAAATTGACCAAATTTGTCGACGTAAAAATGTTTTGGTCATCATTCGTCTTCAATCAGTTATTCATACGACTAACAGAAGTGGATGAAAAGCTGGAGAGTATGGCATTGTGTAGCAAGAGAATAAGTAGAAAGTAAAAGTATAATCCATTGTGTTCTCATCTCAAGCAGACTCTGGCTCAGCTTTACCTGTATTCAATTAAAAACAAGGTATTCGATGCCAATTTACATGCACAGTTTTAACTTCTCCTTTACAAGTTTATAAACAAAAATGTTTGAGGTAGTTCTAAACAGGAAAAATCAAATTAATTTTTCGTTAAAGCAAACTTGAGGTGCATGAAACCTAAAAGAGTTATTTTATTAATAAGAACAAGGTGAAAACAGAGAAAGTAGAAGCATAAAGCAAGATGAATAAGCAATGGAAAAATTAAGCCCACCCTACATCAAATGAAATCTATAATGGAGGAAGCCCTGATAATAATGGCAAAGCAAACCTGCAATCTCATCGAGTCATAAGTGACTCAATCACATTTCTCCAGATGGAAGCTGTGGAATTTTACGAAGCTGATGCAACACTTGCACTTGCAGCAGCCACGTTATCTTCAGGCATAAGCTGAGGAATCTCACTGATCAGGCAACACCTTTGGCACATCACCAACAGTCACTACGCAGGATAGGCTTATCATTTAATGTATGCTGGGGGTATCATCATCAACATGAAGGAGTTTCCTTCAAAGTCTATTAACTGGGATAGGGAACAATGTGCTCAGCCTGCAAATCAGTGCATGCATATTGAATGCACTTCTGGTGCATATACATAGGTCTACTCATCTCTTATATCAATAATTCTTGATGTTTTCATACTGCTCATTCTTTAGAATATTCTTTAGTTAATCTTAATAAAAATTAAGCATTTACCAAGTTTATGGAGTAAAAATGTGGTCATGAATTTCGACCAAAAACATAGAATTGATCATCATTAATTGTTAAGAATGAATGAATAATACTAAGGAAAAGAGAGAATTAGTCCATGTTACCTGCGGTTTCAAAGTAGTTGTTGCACATAAGCTAAGAAAATGATCAGAACCATTATTCCAGTTCTAAGAACTAACTGCATTTATTCCAAAAATAACATCAAAACAGCATTAATTGAGAGCATAAAGGCCATGGCACTTGTCCTTCCAATTAATTCTGTACAGAATGCTGGCAATTTACTGCTAAGTAACGCAACAAAAATTAAAAACATATAAAGGAAATGTTCCAACAGGAGACTTATTATTTATTCCTAGTAATAAGAATATACTCCTGAAATACACTTTTCTTAAAACAATTACCGGAAACAACAACTAGCAAATTCGTTTAATGTTCAAGGAGAATTAATTTTTAATTACATTTACAATTAAGCCAAATTAAAACTAATTAAGCATAAAAATTAAGGTATTGAATTTTACCTGTATTTCAGATAACGAATGTTAAGAAAAGGTTCAATTAGTTTTGAATTCATGCACCTTAAATGATTACGAAGAGTCCAATTAATAGATTAAAAGTGTAGTTGTTTGCCTGCGCTGCATATGCATACATAGGAAGGTTCATAAGTGCAGTTGTTGCTAAAAGAGTTTCAATTATAGAAACACTACAATCTTACAACGATGTTCCCATAAACTCTCACGTGCAGCAAATTTAGAAGTACAGTTTCATAAGAGTTAAGATTTCCCAAATATAATAGTCATTGGTCGAATATTGAATTTTTATCTTAAATTTAAAATATCTCTTTAATTAGAGGAAAAGTAATCGAAATAACAGATTTGTTCTTAATCTGGACGCGAACAAATTGCGTCCAGTTCAAGCAATCATCTATCTACCTGGTGAACTCTGCAAATTAATACTCTTGAATCATTGCCCTCAACGTAAGAAAGAAAGAATGCTGAGCGATCTCGCCAAGTTAGCCGCCGAGAAGGCCACAGATGCCGCAGAAGAGTACTTTAAGCCTCAAAACGTAGACGTGGCCATCAAGAGTCTCCAAGCAGCCAAGGATTTCAATCCACATCTTCCCAACATCGAAGAATACTTCACCGCCTACAAAATTCACCAATTAGCAGCCAAGAAATCTACCACCTGGTATGAACTCCGAGCCATTAGTGATCCTGAAACTGATACCAGCGTCATCAGGAAACACTACAAGAGATTGGCGCTGATGTTGCACCCCGATAAGAACCCTTCCGTTGCCGCCGATGGTGCTTTCAAGCTTATTCAATCGGCCCTTGACGTTTTGACAAACCCTGAAAAGAGACAAGCTTACGACAGTCGATTCAGTTCGAGCAAAGACAAAACCGCAGATTCCAGTTGGTCTCGACCTTGGCCTCCAACAGCTGATGATGATCAACAGTTCTCTGACGACAGTCGATTCAGATCGAAGAAAGCCAAAACCGCAGATTCAAGTTGCTCTCGGCCTCGGCCTCAGCCTCCAACAGCTCATGATGCTTCATCCGGATACAAAAGGACAAACCCACCAAGAAACTACTGTTCATGCAGCAAAAGTTGCAATGTGAGAGTAGAAATCAACGATCGAGATGGTAGTAGAAAGATTGTAATTACACGTAATGGTAGAGATGATGAGGACTTGCTATGCTTTGGTGCCAAGGATAGTAGTTTTGCTTTTTGTTATGATTTCTTCTTTGGGGATAATCCTCCAAGTGTAATCAATGTTCTTGATCTGTAATTTAATTTGGCTTCTAGGCCGATTAATGAAAAATTTATTCACGACCCACTTCTTTTTGTGTCACATTTAGTATAATCATAGAGTGTATAATTTGTTAATGTCTATAAGCTGATTTTGTAGTTATGTGCTATATGTTTCAGAATTGGAGAAAGAGGGTATGTATTCACAAGCCTATGGAGAACGTAAATGGTGCTATGCATGTGATATTTTGGTTCATGTTGACAGACAGCTCACTTCTGATCACTTGATATTTTGCATATTTAATTTATATTTAGTGGTGAGTTGATAGATTGGCTTGGAAGATAAGATAGGTTTATTAATTGTTTGTATTGCTTTTACTAATTGCACAAGTTTTTGTCTTGGCAAAATTTATATTTATTGAAAATTGTAATCAACACGAGCGAATGGTTGTTGGAATTGGGGTGTTGCAAGGAAATTATTTAGTTTAAGGAATTGTTTGTACTTGAATTTATCTAATTTAAATACTTCAAAACTTTAGATGTATTATATTAAATAAATGCATGAAGATTGAGGGCTTGCCGTTTTGGAGAAGTTTTACATGCAAGAAAGGACAAATGGCTGCATTAATTGCCCAGTATCTTCATTTACTTGAAGGAAAAGTTTCAGGGCGTGAACAAGTTCAGTGAAAAAGTTTTGGTTTTGAAATTAGAATTACGAAATTCATAAATGAACAATACACTGTTATGCCTTACAAATTTCATTCTAAAAACGGAAATGGAAAACATATGAGAAAAATTCATCAATTTTACAGTCATTATTCTAGGAATATATATAATGAAGATGATCAAACAACAGATATTATTGGTGTTCTTTATTTATCATATGGATGTACATGTCTTCATGCTTTTCCAAATGAACCAAATAGACGCATAATTTCTGCAACAATGACTTTGTTAGGCTCTTTTGCAGAATCCATAAATGGATTAGATCTTCCTTGAGCCTGCTTATAGAGAAATTCCATATAAGCCTTCCACACCTTGGTCTTCACATCGAATTTTCATATAGACTCCTCTCTCTATACATCCCTATTCAATGAATTTTGAAAGATTTATTATGTTAAACATTAAAAACATTTAGATTTTTATTTTACTTGTAAACCAGTTAGCAATAATCCCAAGATGAATAGATTTACCTTTATAAGTTCCATTGACAAACTAGAAGCTCGATGAAGCACCAGGAACACGCCTTTCTATGAGTTCAAGGCATGCAAATCTTAGAAATGGAAGAAAAATATGGAATAAGTAACCAAGATTTCAAAGGATACAAATATCCATGTATACTGCTACAATACAAAACTCTATAGGGAAATCTGGAAACTAAACAACTTTTGGTATTCAAAATTTTCCTACCCAACAGACTTGGATTCATGTCTATACAGAAACTGTAATAAACTGAAGTGGAAAATGTATGAAGTGTTTATAGGCATAGCATGGGTCATATGCATAAATTTTATTTTTCCTACAAGATTCATGGTCTACTGTTATGCTTGTTAAAATATTTTTCTGCGTTCATTATTCCATTTTCTTTAGAAGAAAAAAAAAAAAAAAAAAACAAATGCATGAAATGCCATGTATAGCACGGCTCAGCAGCAGAGACAATACATGCAATCAGTGGAACTCTTCCCTCCTTAAAGGCAGTTGGCTCAATCTGGAAAAAGAAAATAAATAATTTAGAACTTTCTTGAAATTAAGATCTAAAGAAAACTGAATGATTTTCTGAACCGGAATGCATAGTATGTGAATAAAGTTTCAATGCCACTGACAAATGGAGACAAGAGATTGATTGTAATTCACTTTTGGAGAAACAAAAGTAATATGCATTCACCTAGAAAGCAATATTTAAGTTGGGAAGAAACTATCCTTAAAAGAAATATTTTATCCTTGAATTGGGTCACTTTCCAATCAAAAATATCATAAAGCACTTCCAGATTGGGGTTTGCAGCTTAAAGTCATTAGTTGAAGAAATTATTGATTATGCTCATCATAGAATGACTGCATACTGCAATTATAGGTATGCTTCTACTAAATAAGTCCTCGCCTATGCCAAATTGTTTATTGAACTGGCAAAAGTGGTTCTGAACAAGTGCCTCGACCCCTTCCATGTTATAGACATTGAACGCTCCAACAACATATTCTCCTTTTTCTAGAAGCTATATACTGGAAGATTAAATTAGCAGTAAAATCTTTGGAGACAATCCTTACAAGAAGCAGATCCCTTGTTGATGAAAGCCTGACCTAACTACTTGTGTGAGTGCATTATTTTCACCAAAATTACCTAAAGAAAAATTTGAAGTCTAAGATTCAAATTCATAACCGTGAGAGAGCTCAGGAACAATTGAAATAAGAAGTCAAATTTACTAGGGAACACAATCTATGTAACTCTTCAGGAACTAGCTTCCACAAAGGATCATCAGCTGGAACCTGTCACACTATTCTGGGAGCTTTCAAAGCAGTGTCTGAGGACGCAATTCCACCCTGAAAGAAAAGTAGTAATAAGTATACACGTAAGGTTCATCACCTGCGAGCTAAAAATATAACTCTACTCTTTTATGAATAAGATGGAAAAAAGTATCCACTAACCAGTCAAAACCCCACAAAAAGGGAATTGCAAACAATTACATTAGTATCATTATCTCAGTTTCAGAGAAAAAAGAAAAGCACAAAAACTCAAATAATCAATAGAACAACAACTCCAGAAATTTATTATAGATAGGTAAAGAAACTCATATTGCTCTTAAATGTATAAACGATGAAATTCTGAGTCTAATGAATTCCGCTTCCAAGGCCTGTAAGCTATCCTCCTGCCGTCTGCTCACAAGAAGATACTCTGTCAAGTGTTAACAGTTAAAAAATCTGCCTTGAGATCTCACAAAGGGGTCCTAAGTCAATGTTATGGATAGAGACAATTTTTGAGCAGTCAACTTCTCCTTAAGTTTTCACATATAGGCAAATATGCAGAACTAGTCACAATACATAACCAAGGACCAAAAATTGTTTCCAATACAGTACCAGAGAACCGCTCAATTAGTTAAGAACTTAGAATACTTTTGCAAGAATGAACAAGGTCTTGTAGTTATCCTCCTAACTGTTTCAACCAGTGCAGAAGCTCACTTCAAATTGATTTTGAAACTCTAAGAAGGAGTTGCCAAAAATGATAAGAAAATGACATGTCGTTCAATGAAAAATGCTATCTTTGCCATTTGAACAAGGAAAAGAAACTGTTTTCTACCCCACAAATAACTTAAGCTATTATCTATATCTTTTGAAGACAAGGCATTTTTAAATGAACAAGTAATAATAAATAAACAATAAAATGTTGAGATTTGGTAGATATAACAAAGTTTTTCCAGTTATGAGTTCTTGGCTTGTCATTAGTAGAGCATGTTTCCGAGCCCGAGGAAAAACATCTACCATCTCAGCTTTCCTATTGATTCCTCCTCTCTTTCTCCTCAGGATTTCATGGCAACTTCATCAACAGAAACCTATTCATCAGAAAGAATAGATATGAATTCCTCTATGCTAACAATAATATTTTAAAGGCATGAAAAGTGGTTGAACTGTAATATGGCAGGCAGATTATTTCCATATTCTTTCACTAAAAGAATCAAAATTGATCTTAAAACACATTTCGTGCTGGCTCACCTCAATACTGATTATAATCTATCCAACCTGCGGCTTAAGCTCTGCATACTGTGAAGTGGGAAAAAATCATCAATGGATCATAGCCTTAGAAAAGAATCTTATAACAATTTCTGCAAGTCTCACCAAAGTATATATAGGATACACAAACGGTATAAGAATAGCTGGGTATCTTGCCTGGATCATTCCAGCAGCAAGAACGTCCATGTCCCTCTCGCTAGCAGAATTAACTATGCAACTGTGTCCCTATTTCACCAAATAAATAACAAACAGAGTAGTTAAAACCAAGTTAACATCAACAAATCCAATCTGTCTCTCTCAGAGTATAGGTATCAGGAAAGAAAAAAGACGCAACTTATTCTGATGGAGATTCGCAACGTACTGTACTTCAATAGTATAACAGCCTCCTTGAAGAAAAAGGGGCCAAGTCTAAAATCAGCTATTAAAACAGTATTAAAACAGCAGCATCTGATGCCTACAAAAATTAGACAGCCTTGGTCGTGATGCAATGAAATGTTTAAGTTGTAATATTACTGACAATATATTATCATAACAATTACAAGTAATCATCGTTGCCTATGGAAAATGACCGTGTAATGTTGAATCACCTCTCAAAACTACCGTGAATTCAGTATTCTCGACCATACTGGCTACAGTAAGGAGGTTTCTATAGATATTTTTATCTGAAAGCACTGGCTTGTAAAATTTAATCCTCACTCAACGATACAAATCTCAAACAAATGTGTGGGAAGAAAATTTTAAAACGAGAACCATTTTTTCATGTGAGAAATGATCTTAGGAATGAAATACCATCCACATATAGCAAAAGTACGTTACCTTTCTAGAGCTTAGTGCTCAAGAGTTTGTCAAAATGAAAAAAAAAATCTCGAATAAAGGCTTTTCCTGAACTGCTATAACCCACATGTAAAGAAACTTGAATAGTAACTTTCAGAAAGCTTCATTGTTGGGCGATATATGAGCAATTCTATCCACAATTTCTAAAATTCAAACAAATAATTAGTAGTATTAAAACAAGAATACAATCTTAAAAAATACAAAATATTTAGCATTCTATTAATACTTCAATATAATGAACAATTTGCGTCCCTTTCAGATCATCATCTAAAACAACCAGAGTCTTTGAATTCTTTTTTATTAGTCCTTTTTATGTCGTACATGGGATTCAGTGGCCACTTAGTTGGAAGAGATTTAGGGATATCTTCTTTCTAAGAATGGGAAGCTCTCCTTCAACTTTAACACCAGAAAGTGTTTCATAGACCTATAGAGATTGACAAGTAGCAGTTGAACCTCACAACTATTCAATTGCAATCATAGACAATTTTGTAGGATGCCAAAAATCATCGGCATGTATGTATAAGAAAAAGAAATACTTTAATTATTCAAATTCGGAAAAAAATGTATTTGAGAATTTGAATAAAACTTACAAATTATAACTGAAAGGAAAACCATCAGTACACATGATTTGAACCTTAACCAAATCTAATTTAGTCTCATTCAATAGAAACTTTTGTTCTGACACATTATATACATGAATATAACAACATGTTTGGTAATCAACAACACTTTGCATAATCAATACTCCCACTCAAACTAATACAGGGCAAACCTAGTTTTTTCCGTCCACTACAAATATGGTAAACAATTTCTTTTTTCTACTTTTAAGGAGTAAGCATTATATCATGAACTGGCAAAGTAGAATAAGCATTAAATCATGAACTGGCAATACATGTGCATACATAACTTAAACACACCAGCATCATCTTACGACCCCAGCCAACAGCAGGGCCTGCTCAGCCATAACAATACAAGTACATACATATGCTAACTCAGCTAAAATGCTACAAATAGAACAACATGTAAACATGAAAGAACTTCCCCTGCCTATATACAGTTGAGTTTTAAAGGTGTACTACTGGTTTTGAAATGAACACATTGATGCTAATATACTTTTCTGTTATGAGAACCATTCTTTGGAAGACTTCACACCATTTGACAGAAAACATCAAAGAAATTTTACCTTAATAAGAAAGTACAAATGGTAGAGAAACAGGAAAAGAAGGGAAGAAGCAGTGTTGAAGGAATTATCACCCTCAATCTCTTCCTATTGCTACAAAATGTATCCTAGATATTAAGATTTACATGTCCTTTTTTTTCTCCTTTGATTAACATCAATTGTGCTTAAAAAAGTTTACCCCCACTAATATAAGGTTGAATGCTAGGGTCGTGTAAAGTATACTTCGTTCTTCTAGACCCATTACACTGATAATAATTAAAAATTAATTAAAAATTAATTGAAAATTGGAAAGCATATGTATATATATAGCAAGCTTAAACAGTGTAGCATTAAAAGTAAAAAGTGAGTATAAGCAAATTCAGTATACTAGGTATAAAAGCTGAATACACAGCACCCGTAATGAACAGTTGGTGTGCAGCGTTAGAAATATGGAGCGGAACTCTTTGGGAGAGCATTCACGTGCAACAATACCCTGTAGACAATTTTAAAAGGTTAAGAAAGATAGCAAAATATTGTTAATAAATAATGAAAATAATTATTCTATTCAGCAAATTGAAGAGCCAGGAATCTAATTGACCAGATTCTTCACAAAGATATCAAGTGCAGAGTCCTGCAAAACTAGTTAATTTCTAAAGACTATTTCACAAACTGGTATCAAAAACAATAATTTAATCTCCTGATTAAAAATAAAAGTGGGGTTGGGGGTGTTTGTGCTTAAAGCTTGAAAAGCCTACTCTTAAAAGAATAAAATTACGTCAATCCTCTGTGCATGAGGCATACCAAGAAGTTCCCTCCTGTTGGTGATGACATCAAACAACACTGGTATTTAAAACCTAATCAAGCTCCAAACGCCATAGCCTCAGCTACTGGTGCTATACAGACTCCAGTAAACAACTGATTAGTCATCTTAACACCATTAGAGAACATTAAATAAGAAAAAAGTATTAGAATTTCATTCCTCAACAGATGAAAAATTTTCACTGCATGACATAACTTCCAGCACCACAGCCCACACAAATATGCAGCTGAATGCCTGGAACTAAATAAAAATATAAGAATTTGTTTCAATTTGGAGCTCATTTCCATTGAAAACGTCTGTTGATTAAAGCTTAGCAATGTAATTTAGTTGGAAAATACTACACGTCTCCATCATATAAAGGTTTTCACGGCTATTTAAAGCAAAGTGATTCTCTGTTATATAACAAAACACTAGTTCTAGAACAACCAAAGATATATATTATAGTTTCCTTGAAGAGCTTGAATAGCAAACTTAAAAGTTGAGCAATGAAAATACAAATGGTCACTACTCTCTCATTCTTTTCTCATATCACAGACATTAGGAGAAAAACTCTTAAAAATTGTAACAAAAGATGAAATAAGGGGATGACATAACATGCATATTTTTACCAACTATAATAAAATAAGTCAATGAACCATAAAACGCTATCCATGAATCAGAATTGCAATTTGAATAGCAAACAATTAGATCTTCATATGGCATCTTGGTCTAAGAACACTAGGAGAAATTATTATAAACATCCTAAAAATTTTACTTCTAGATGTGTTACACTGCGGCTTACTTGGAGCTTAAATATAGTCAATGACTCCTCACCTATAAGCTTAAGCTTTTCGGTTGAGTGTAACTTAACACCGTTATAGAGAAGGTAACTTTCAAGAATGAGAACTGTGATTTGAATAATAAATTCCAAAGCTGGAATTGTTGTTTACATATGTAAAAAATGAATAACTATATCATATAAAGGACATACATTGCAAGCGTCGCACTAATTGACTCACAAAATCCAGGAGAGAGAGTGAATGAAAGGATTATTGAAGCTCAAGATTGAAGAGATAGAAGAAACAACAAATTGCTGTTAGTGCAGCTCAACCTATGTAGACCATGTACTGACAATGACCTGAGCATTACCTGTAACTGTACCAAGATACCCATACAAAATAGACTAAGCTTGGGCTTCATTTGTGACCATGATTAAAAGCACATTAACATCTGAAGTGGAGAACGCGTCAAAGAAGAGTATATTCTTGCTCTGTGAGTAAAGTTATTTTGAATACTTAGACTGCATTTAATTCAACAAAAGGCTTAGCAATAAAGGAATCCTACAAAATAGTTTTCCACCCCCTTTCTCTCTCTCTCTCTCTCTCTGAGCATCTAAATATGTCCTTCATTACATTTTGAACCTTTGGAATAAAATATTAGAGCCCATATGGCAGTAGCAAATGAACATCAAATAAGTATTATGCAACAAAATTAGAAATCAAAAAATAATATAAATAATTAAAGAAAATGTTACGGGAAGGGAAAACCATTACCTCTTAGCAGTAGCTAGCACGTCAAAGTTTTCTAAGAATGTTCTAAAACGCGTAATGGGTAATGTTCTCATTTCAGGCTGCATCATGCTGGTGCTAAATTTTCTCATTGCAGACTGGCAATGTATGTAGAAACCTTTGGTCTTCACGGTGAATCTCATATAAGCATCCTAATGAGGACAGAAATGCAGATCTACAGTTAATCCAAGTAATAACATTGTATTGGAGCACTGATGCACTGGTCACCATCTCCTTGCTGAGCTACACATAGTTGATTTGTAGGGTGTGATACAATCCAGAGATAAGCATCAAAGCTGAGAATAGTCACTGCAACAATGAGTGACCAGCATGAGCAACATTGATTCTTCATTGGTCCCTTTCATGATTTTGTTTTATGATTAATTGCTTTTTCATTCCCACATCAGTTGTATTCTTTTATGGTTTTGTTTACCTTTTGATGATCCCTTCTTAAGCTATTCATTCATTCCCCCCTAGATGGTTTTAATACCATTTGTTCCCAAATAATGAAACTAAAGCATATTTTGTCTCTTAGACAGGCAGACAGACAATGATTGAGTGATTTGATACTTCTAGTTTTACTGAACTTGCCCTGATGCTCTTCTAATAGAGTTGTGATTCGAAAATAATTTAAGACATTTAACTAATAAATCAACTCAGCCCAATTCATTACATTTGCGGACAGAATATTTTCAGCAAAACTTGTCAGAAAATTCAAACCATTCAATAAACAATGTTCTCTAATTTCATACTTTTAAACATGCAAGGCAAGGACTAGAGCAGCAAATGCTCTGCTCCTTGGTGTCAATTTCAGATTCATATAAGTATCTTTTGAAGAACAGAAAGGAAATGTAATGCATATCTCTCTTCATTTTCTATTGTTTTCAAACAGGGAGAAAACAACTCTCTGCATATTTCAACACCATGCAATCGGAAACACAGAGATCATCAATGTATTATGAGATCTTGTGTTATTCACTCTCAAATGATTTCAGATTTGAATTTCTTGACGGGCTAAATAAGTCGATAGAATATCATTGACAATACACAATATTATTTCTTCATACGTGGTGGTTAGAAAATAATCAAAAAGAAATCCAGTTGATGTGAGAAAAGCAAGTCAACTGTACTTAAATCCAGTAAATTATAAATGCTCCATCCTTATCACCATTTTAGGGCTTAACCGCTACTTCTATACAATCTTGTAGCAGCAGATTCTTTCTAGAAGGAGAATTTGATAATGGGCACTGCATGGACACTTCAAATTAACTTTAAACGTCTTCCCTTTCATCTCTACAATAATAGTTTGATAATCGGCACCACAAGTACACTTCAAATTAACATTCAAGGTCTGGCCTTTCTTTTCCACAATCAGAATTTCATTATACTCATCACCAGAATTTTCCTACAAAACAAAGAAAGACATGCATTAAATAGCCATTCAATTTTTCATTACCTTCATTGACAATTAAACACAAGAAAGAAAATCAACACCAGTAAAACACCAATGTTACTCATGCTGTTCACTATATTGTTGTTATCATAGTGACTATCCTCAGCTTTTCTGCTTATCTGTGCATTGGCACATTCTTCTACATATCCCAAAAGCTTACTAATGCAATCCTTTATCTTCTTTAGACACTGCCACAGAAGCATTACCAAATAATTTCAACCATAATTGTGAAGGAGTTTTTATCCATAGAAAAAACACATAAAAGAATGAAACCATGAAGATCTCAATCTTTACCAAGTCAGAGGACTATCAGACCGTATGACATCAAAGTATAACCACAATCCAAAAAGCATATTCAACTACCGAATGACGACATGAAAACCTAAATTAACCCAAGAATCTCACGACTATGAGACTGCATAAAATCACAGCAATGCCTGTCCAAAAACCAGAATCAAGTTGACAGTAAGGCGGGGAGTTTACAACATCTTAGTTGATAACAAAACCAGAACATATGAACCCAACAATGACAAGAACTTTTAAAACCATAAATACAAACCAAGAAACCTTGTATCCACCGTGAAGTTTTACCCCGGATCATTGTGTTTTCTTTGACCCAAGAATTCTGATATATTTGATGCAAGAATTTTTACTTACTGACACGATTATCAGACAACATAATCAAACTACAATTAAACTCCGAAAAACATAAAACCAGAGCACGTTATTTTATGCATTAAGGCAGGGAGTCCAGAAAATCACTAGTCAATTAAGGCAATTAGAACATAAAATAACGACAAGAACTTTTAAACTGAATATACAAACCGATCGCAACATTGAAACCTAAGAAACCCAGTAATCTTTATCCAATTACATAATCAGAAAGCAAAAAATCGATGTTTGCAACATAAATTGAAGGCAAAGGAAGAATCTTGATAACGATACATCAAGAACAAGAAGAGAACCAAACCAAAACTCGGGAGTAGGGCAACTCTAGGAGCTCTGCACTGAGGATGATCGCATTTCCCTCTTGAAAGCGGGCGGCCGAGGCGGCAACTTAGTTGAAGTAATGTCATTTGTAGATGGAGTCCCAGGACACTTCATCTTGGATTTCGGCTGCTGAGAAATCCAAGGGTTTGTTTCTCAAACAACGACGAGATGGGTGACTCATTTATGAGGATTGGGAAAGCGGCGGCGGAGAAGTGGAATCTTGGAGAGAGATTGGGATTAGACGACCAACGCAACTGAACTGCGGAACAAATTGTGGTGGTTGGATTTTTATAATTGAATTTAAGCGTGGCGGCAAAATTCCGGGTCCCTTCGGGTTTTAGATTAATCATGACCCGTATCCGAACCCGGACATGTAACCGAATTGAAAAGCCATCAAAAAATTAATTTACTGAAGTATTTATATTATATGATGGAGCTAGTAGGTTGATAGCTCTCTACTAAATCTCAACTTAAATTAATTAAATATCAATAATTATTTAAAATTCTATAATTTTATGATTGTTAGACTCTTTATCAAAATTTTAATTTTAAAAATTTTATTAAAAAATAAAATCTTATTTCAGTAATATTTTTAAAAAATGACTTCCTATGTATTACAAGGCAGTTGAAATTAAAAAAACATTACATGTGTTTCAAAACAAAATAAGAGTTCACAAAAAATTCTCATTAAATTCAATGCATGAAAAAAAAATAATTACATTTTAATTTCATTATAAAATAATAATATATCAGTATACGATTACAAGTTCATATAATTTATTTTTTTTTCGTGTATAGTTGATAATAAAAACAATACAAGTTTTATTAAGGATGGGGTTCGAAGATTAGAAGAAATATTATTAGTGTGTTCCTTCACATAATTTGTGTCTTTATTTTATAGCAAGTTAGCAAGTAGCAGAATCATTATTTTCAATAAAACCTTAAATAAATAAGTTTTACTAACATACATAACAAACAAAGCTTTATTTTTTTCAAATTACTTTTTAATTTCAGATCTTATTTTATATTTGAAATTAAAATACTGTAACTTTGAAATAAATTATTAGCTCCAAATTCGTTGTGATTAATTTTAAATCACTTATTTTAATTTGTATTGCAATATTTATATTTCAAGATTAATCTAAATTTCTTTTTTAGTTCGTAGTTAGATAATAAGAACAATACTTTCAAGTATTATTAGAGATAGGAATTGAAGATTAGAAAAAGCATTATTATTGTGTACCTTTGCATAAGTGTTTTTATTTTATAACAAGTGGCATATCATTATTTTGAACAAAATCTTAAATAAATAACTCTTCTAACGAACAGAAATTTGATTTTTTAAAATTAATTTTTAATATCATAACCTTTTTTCCATTTATTTTCATTACGTTGTAATTGATTTTAAATTATGCTTTTTCGTTTGTATTGTAAAATTTTTATTTTTAAGTAATTTGAAAATTAATTTGTCATTTGGTCATCTTTATTGGGCAAAATAAATAAAAAAATTATAAATAAAAGATGTTGTATTTTACATGTAATAAATTAAAAATATTTGAATTTCCATAAAAAATTGAGTTAATTTTTTTATTAGTTTAGCCAACTTCAAATTTTGCTTCTAATACTATTCAAAATTTTTTTTTGAAATTTAGGTTAAAATGATAACATAATTTGAAATTTACTAAATTTGCAAGTGACTATAACTTTTTAATTATTTAGAAAATTTTTCTTAATAAATTTGGTCTATCTTAAAATTTAAGATTATTTGCATTTTAAAGTAAGTCATAAATAATAAGATAATAATCCATAAAGTATCTATAACTTAAATAAGATTTTGAATAGTATCCTCTCAAAAGGGTTTATAAAGAGTAAGATTGCGTTGAAAACTCTAATTTTATATGTGTTATTTTTCCATAAGTGATGCTTTCACTTTTTTTTAATAAATAATTATACATTTAGTTATATATTGTTTATGAAATAAATATTAAGGTTATTTAATAAAAACTATGGTATAGTTGGAGAAAAGGTATAAACTTTTGAAATTAAATTTCACTAAATATAGGTTATAATAAAAATTAACCAAAATTATATTTGGTATTAAGGCATATATTCACTATTCACTAAAACATAAAACTAATCAAAACCAACACCAACATAATATAAGTTAAATTACTAACTCAAAGAATTCTATGAAATCATTCGTGTAATACAAGTAAAAATAAAAATTAAATTGGAAACATATATAAATAGAAAACATGTGATGTATTTGGGTGAAATTAATTTGTCACAAATTGTAATAGAACAAAAACCACACAAATTGACTAATGATTCCCTTCCTGTGTTTCTTATTGATTCTGAAATGTAATTATAGTTTGATTTGTGGTCTGATACTTGTCTCACTAGGAAAAGAGTTTTCTTTTGGTATATAATAATTTTCAAGTCCTACAATGTTTTCTGATTGTGTAACTAGACAAAGATTACTGGGTCGGTTGATTTTGATGGATGGTTTCTGTTTGTATTGTGGGTTTAAAAGTTCTTGTCAATGTTTTGTTTATTATAGTTTTTGTGCTGGTTGCCTTGTTGATTCCGCAGCATAATTAATAGTCTGATGGATTTTTTTTTTTTTTTATAATTATCAAGATTCTTCCTTTAATTTATAGGGCGATCTATTTTGTCTTTTCTATTTCCGCAATTAGATAATTTAAATTTGAACGTTTCTGTTCTAGTACTTAACTAGTGATTTTCTGTACTTCCTAGTATACTGTGGTGTTGATTCTTGTGTCTGTAGTGTAGTTGTACATTGATTTTATATAGTCTGATAGTTGTATTACTTGGTAAAGATTCTATTTTTTTTTCGTTCTTTGCAGTGTTTCTGTTTATTATCAAAGCTTTATGATTTAAATTGTTTAGAAATGGGTTTATGGCAGTGGCGGAAAAAGATGGCAGATTGTATGAGAGAGATTACTCGGATGGGGAAGCTTATGGATTGTGTAGAAATCTGTGCAAATGCACGGACAAATAGCATGTTTGATAGTCCTGCTTGCATAGGCAGGAACAAAAATAATGGTTCAGCAATGGTATTGATTTTCTTTCTTGCAAATATCTTTGTTTGTCTAATTACCTATGAAATTTATGAAAATACAGAAATCTGATTTCTAGTAATTACTCAAGTCAAACACTCACAATTATATTTGTAATACTTTCATTCTTTCAAATGCCACCATCAGTTTTATCTGTAACAATTCAATGGCTATTTTAACTTTTGAAGTCCTTGTCCTGTAGGAAAAGGATGGATTTAGTGAGATTGTAGTTGTGGAAAGGAAAGGCGAGGCCTTAATTATTCATGTGAAGTGTTCATGTGGTGCAAGTTATCAAATTCTTCTCATGGGAGGAGTCAGTTACTACAAGCTCATGTAGAAGTAGCATACGGTGCAAAAAGGCTGATAACCACAACACATGAAGCACTTGTTCGCTGGATTACAGTTTTGGTTTTGACACTTTTTGACATTTGTTCATAGAAACATGTTCTTTTACTCTCTCTGATGCCTTCTTAAGGTAGAGCTCTAACCATTCATGAGTAGGCTCATATCGCTTAAAATACTAATTATTTTGAGATTTGTGCAGCTTCTATTGTTTGATGTAGTTTGTAGGCAATATAAGTTTAGTTTAGTACATATGAATTTCTTTTGGTACCCATTTTGAATGCAGTACTAATACTAGTTACTGGTCAATTTTTGAGTAAATGATTTTTATCTTTCTGATTGAATGCTGTCAAAGTATACAAACTTTTTTGATTGTTAGTTCTTTTTGTTTTTCTTCGTTCTTTGGAAAAAAAAATTGGAAAACAAAGTGAGAATTATATTGCTCTTGGGCAGTGATAATATGTATATTGTGTTGGAACAAATGTTATTACTTATATTAACTGAAGAGATGTTTTTCTTGTTCCTCAACAAGATGCTTTTGTGAACTTGACACCGAAGACTAGAGGTTTCTAATGTTAGACTTTCATTTATATAATATGTTTTATAAATGGTTTGACTTTTCACTTTTTTCTTATGTAATTTAATTAGTTAAATGACTTAAATAATTTTGAAATTACTATATGTTCCAAAATCTATCAGAAGACAAGTTCTTATAACAGTTCCCAGCTTGAAGTCATGTTCTATTGCTTAATTCTTTGTTTAATTCTTTGTTTTCTATTGCTTGGTGTGATACTGTTAGAACTTAGCCAATGATCCCACGTGGTGTTGGGTTGGTTTAAAAAATGAACCTTAACAATATGTAGTTAGTGATCAATATCATTGTTGCATTATTGCTTTTGTTAGGGGTCATACAATCCTTATGTGGATTATCAAACATGCTATTTGTCTTTGCATTATGTCAGCCTATGAATTTATTTCGAATGGTAGACAAGTCAAACCAACTAAATTTAGTGAGCTTGTTGCTAGTCTAGGATTTCACTATGAAGAAGGGAGTTGGCCATCCCTGCAAAAACTGGTCGAGAACTAGAGCTGTTCTCCAGATGAGGTCAAGGCAGACCGAAACCAGTTAACATATGTGCGAGAGTTAACTAAAAGGAAGAAGGAGATGACTTTATACCACAAAATGTACCGTCAGATTTGTCAAGCGGCTGCAAATAGGTCACCATTTCACTTTGTTTTGAAAATATTTTGCATATATATATATTTATATATTTCGTATTTGCTAAACTAATTCACTGTTTGGTAACCTTGTGTTTGAATAATATCCACTTAAGCCAAAATTGTTCATTCATAGCCAGGGATTTGAATTCTGAAATGTACATGTTTCAACAAGACTGCAGAATGAGTTTGTGTTCCACATACCTTTTCCATTTTTTGTTGTTATGCTTACATATTTCCAGGTTTGGCAATTTACTAAGACCTTTTATTACTAAATGGAATGAATTCTTTTAAAGACATACTGCATGTTACTTACTGAATGCTTGAGATGCGATCCTTGCACTTACTATAGATGTTGCATGTTTCTTACATAAAATTCCTCTGAAATGGTAGCTTGTATAGCTGTTGTCCTCTGAAATGCCCCACTGAATTACCTCCGAAACAGCCTATACTTAACTAATACGAGCAAGCGTATGACTAATGAATACTCCTAAGGAAACTAACGAGCAAGCGTATGACTAATGAATACTCCTAAGGAAACTAAGGAAATTTTAAGGATCGAAAAGAGATAACACATATATGTTACTAATAGAAAACAGCAACTAGAAAATATAATAGTCATGATATATCTTCAAAACAAAACCAGGACTAGAGCATATGTGTTATAAAAATGAAAGGGCAGATGATGAAAACTTGTCCCATAGATAACAGTGGTAATATTTCTTTTTTCAATTTTTTTTTCAATTAAAGACTATTTAAATAGATAGCGTCCAGTCTCCAAGCAATCATATCTGCAAATTAATACTCTTTGAATCATTGCCACAGCCAGAATGTATTTGTTCCTTAACTCAGTTCTTCACCAGTCAAACAGCTAGAAGGAGATTTTCTGTCAATTCAAGGGTTGTAATACCATGAAACATTCCACAATCAAAAGAGGGTTGATCCTGATCGCCAAGAGCAGAGGCTGCTACTTCCATTTGCATCAACATTTCCTACATATTTTGGGGTTTTTCTCCCTTCATTAGGCCATCAATATTATTGTAAGCATTATATCAAGCATACGAATTGAAGAGAATTTAGTAATTGTATGAATTGTAATATATTTAGGTTGAGTCCATGAAAATCCAAAAGATACTGGACCTATCTTAAAGCAAGCCTTCCAACTCCGCAGCTGAGCCAGCAGACAAACATATACTTGGAGATTAAGTAGCATGAAATGCTTGAGGTACTGAAGACAAGAAGGAAACTACCATAAATTATGACAACACTTAAGATGGTGTTTAAGATAATGCAGAAATATATATAAATAAAAAACATATAGTAAAAACAAAAATTAAATTGAAAACATATAATAAAAGTCCTTCATATAACGCAAGTAGAAAGAAAATCAAATTGAAAACGTATATAAATCAAAAGCATGTGCATGTATATTTGGGTGAAATTAGTTAGAGGAAAGTATAAATTTTGATTTTATAAACTCATTTAATGAAGAATGAAATAATGGAATTAAATATATAGAATTTTCGGATGAATCCGGGTCTTAACCCATGTGAGGGTGGAGTCGGTTACGGATCTTGAATTAGTTATTTACCGTTGAGACTATAAAAACAATTTCGGTTTCTTGCCTCACAGACAATTCAGTTCAGTTCACCTTAGTTTCAGAAACCGTGGGCTTATCTTTCTTCTCCCTTCTTCTCCCATCTCCACCACCCTTCATGCACTTACTCTTCCTCTTCCTCTTCGGCTTCCCACAAACGTCCATTTTCTCTTAATCCCTCCGCCAACGAAACGCAAGCTACTCGCGAGAATGCACACCAGAACATCACCTTATTCTCCAACATTCCTCCTTCGCCTCTGCCCCAACAAATCAAGTGCCCTTCAACTCCGCCATTGAATTATGCTTCGGCTAAGTTGCCGCCAAAGCCGCCCAGGAGAGAAATTATTAAAGCCGCCAAATCAAGTCCCCGAAGCAGAGAAGAAGGGAAAAGAAGATGATTCAACGGCGGAGTTCCAGGGCACTTGAATTCTTGGGGAGGAATGGAGTAGAATGGGGTGCAGTGGTGTGGTTTCTTTGGCGGAGTGATTAAGAGAAAATAGGCGTTTGTGGGAAGCAGAAGAGGTAGAGGTGGTGCATGAAGCGTCGTGGAGACGGGAGAAGAAGATGATTCCATGCACGGCTGTGGTTTTTGAAATTAAGATGGAAATTAATTGAACTGAATTGCGGTTTGGTTTTTCTTTTATGTTCTTGTTGTACGTCTTAATTGACTGATGATTGTCTGATCTCTCTAGCTTACTGTGATGTTAATTCTGGTTTTGGGAGAGCGATTATACTTTGATTTTACATAGCTTTTTTATAGTTCTGTTATGTGGTAATTAAAGATTATATTTTGTCTTTCTGAATGTAATTTTAGCTCTATGATAAAAATGTATTTATGAGTTATAATCTTCTTGAAAATAAAATATTGCTAGCACATTTTTAGGAGTTGTTCAAAGAACATGTGAATCATTAACACCCTTTTTATTTTTGATTTTAAGAAAAAGTGGTTTTACTTTCTCCCATTATTTTGTAAATTTAATTAATAGACTAACTTCTCTTTTCTCTTTCTACTTGGAAGCAATTCGAGTTGCTACTCATATATACATATAGAGCATGTAGAAAGTAGACTGATTGATGTTGTTTTTTATTTAGGAAGCTAGAAACATTAAGAGAAGAAATGAAAATAAGCAATCGTCTACAGTCAGGCTCAGGCAAGGCCCAAGGATATGGCTTCTAGAGTTTTTTTCTTAAAAAATGAAAAAGCGAGATACTGGTAATATCTTTAATATTCCTGGCAATCAATTCAACTAGGCAGGTACTATGATGTTATATATGGTTGTCAGCAAGCATTAATTAATTATTAAGTATACAAACCAGATGATGCATGAACAGTACTTGTATGTATTGATTTTGCAATATTATATATATATATATATATATATTTTACACAACAAATTGGGTTATTAATTAGTTTGTTTAACTAATAATAACTTACTGTTTAAATTAAAAGACTAGAACAGCTTAATGAGTCTTTATATATTTTTCATGCTAAGTAAGAAAGAAAGAACAATAAAATCATTCCACGTATGTGGTATGGAAATTAAGTTAGAAATATATATGTATATCCAATTGAATAGAGTACAACTACTTCAAGCCCGGCTAAGTGGTAGTATAGGTACGAATAAAGTTATAATTAAGTTGTTCTTGATCGAACACATATATGTTTAATGTTCAGATCTAAGTTTTATAATTAACTTAGTTTTCTCAATATACATTATGTAGTCCGTTATATTTTGATGTTACGTAGTCCCATAGTTGTCTCACTTAGCAGATGATTCTTGAGTCAAATGACATTTTCATGTTGTCCATTTTTTCTGTGTTTCTTTGATGGATTAAACTCCTTCATAGTTTCTGGTTTTAATATTTCTGAATTTGATCTTAGTTCTACGTTGGAAATTGTTTGGAGAAAGACGTATTTTTTCACATTCCTCGGATGAACGTAAATGGTGTTACGCGTGTGATATTTTGAATATTCTGAACAACCAACAACGTCTTTTGTATCTTCAACGGGTGAGCACACAGGCAAAAATTTTGCGGACTTCTATTCATTTGCATTTCGCTATCACTTAACGGGTTATTTTACTACTTGGAATTACAACCTTTTGTTTCCAGGACAATTTCTATCTCACTTCAAATTATCTTTTCAATATGCTCTGACATTTTTGTAAAATTATTTCTATTCGGTAAAGTTAAACATCTCCTCGTATGCTCCCAGTATCGATACCATGAAGGATATACGGTCATTATCTCAGTTTCTCAATAAAAGGAAAACAAAGACAAGCTCAAACAATCAATAGAGCAACAACATTGGAAATTTATTATGGATAGGTAAGGAAATTCAGATAATATCACTCATAAATGTATAAATGCTCAAATTCTCTGAGTGTAATGAATTCAACTTCCAAGAAGCTTTTGCAAAAAGTCCGATACAACCAGAAACAAAGCTGGCGGCAGTATCGCACAAGAAAGACTTTCCCTTCAATCCGCCTGTCAATTGATCATAGCCTTAGGAAAGAACCTCACAATGTTTCAGCAAGTCTCACCAAAGAATATATAGGATAACATAAACGGTATAAGAATATCCAGGTATCTTGCCTGGATCATTCTAGCAGCATAGACAGCCATGTCTCTTTTGCTAGAGCAGCTTAACATGCAAGTGGATCCCTGTTTCACCCAATAAATAAGAATCATGGTGAACAATTCAATGTCTAAATCATTAATCTTCTCATGATATCATTAAGAAAATTAACCCTTTAACACCTAAAGAGTTTGAAATCCTTGTATATCATATAGTAGAATGTATCAATAATACATCTACACATATGACAAACATTTGTTCAAGGATGAAAGAAAAGCTAAATAGAATAACCATACAAATGCACTTATGACCTAAATGTAGCAAACTGTGTCCCAATTATCGCATTTTCTTAAGAGTAATGAACCATCATGTGTAAATTTGTGGTTTTTAAGTGGGTTTAGGCACTGGTTACTAGTTTGAAAGTTCTTACTTTGTATTGATTCTTCTGAACAGACAGGACAGATAGCTCACTGGAGCATTAGGCAGCCTGTTTAATAGATGATCTGGTTCAACTGGCCATGTTGGTCCTGGTGTTGAAGCTGTGATATCAAATCTAACTTATTTTTAAACAAAGTTTTACCACATGTATAATGACTCCTACTATTTTTTGCCAAAAAATGCAATGGATATGCATCCACATCAACAAGTACCATGTACCTTCTGCAGACTGCAAAGATACAAACTGCATCTGGTCCTCATTTCCTTAGAAGTTGTATAGAGACAGAAGCAGCACTGCAGGTTGAAATGCGCCCTGTTGTTTTCTCTTCTACCTACTTAATTTAGATAAAGATGCAAAAATACAATCAAATATGAAATCATTTCAACCAGTGATGAATTGGTGAGCTCTTCAAATGGAAAATGAATTTATCTAGACCTCTTGAAGGTTTGAGGACTTAAAGCCAAAAGCAGCACCTGCAAATTTTGTGTCTCCTGTACAAACAACATCATTTAAAGCAAGTTAACATCAACAAATCCAATCTCCCTCTCTGCTAAGTAAAGGTTTCAGGAAAGAAAAAGATCTAACTTATGCCGATTATGATCTGCAACATAATGTGCATCTTCAATAGTATAGAGGCCTCTTGAAGAAAAAAGGGGCAAATTATCGATGCATCCATCTCATCCAGTATTGAAACAGCAGAATCTGGTTCCTACAGAAATCAGACAGCCTTGGGTCATGATACAATGAAATGTTTAAGTAGTAAGATTACTGATAGTACATAATCATAACAATTAAAATTAATCCTCCACTCAAAAATACAAGTCTCAAAGAACTGAGTGGGAAGAAAATTTTAAACAAGAACCATTTTTTCATGGTAGAAAGAAATGAGCATTAGGAATTAAATACCATCCACATTTAGCAGAAGTAAGTTACCTTTTTGGAGCTTAGTGCTCTAGAGTTTGTCAAAATGAAAAAGCATAAAGGCTTTTTCCTGAACTGCTCAACCAGTGACTCAAAGCTCCTGCTGAGGCAACCCACATGTAAAGAAACTTGAATAGCAACTTGAATACCTGGTTTCTAGTTACAGAATCGAGTAAATATATAAAATGTAAAATGTTGATTTAAATAATTATCAAAAGAAAATGCCAATATGGTGAACAGTTTGTGTCCCCGTCAGATCATCATCTAAAACAACCAAAGTCTTTGAATTCTTTTCTATTAGTCCTTATTATGTCACAAATGGATCCAGTGGCCACTTAGCTCGAAGAGATTGCGGGACATCTTCTTTCTAAGAATGGGAAGCTTTACTTCAACTCTAACACCAGAAAGTGTTTCATAGACCTATGGAGATTGACAAAAAGCAGTTAAACCTCACAACTATTCAATTGTAATCATAGACAATTTTGCAGAATGCCAAAATTATACAAGTAGTACATGTATATCACAGGAAGCATGTATGTATGAGAAAAAGAAATAGTTTAGTTATTCAAATTCAAAAACAATTTATTTGAGAATTTGAATAGAATTTACAAATCATAACTGAAAGGAAAACCATCAGCACACAACCTTTGAACCTTAACAATATCTAATTTAGTCTCATTCAACAGAAACTTTTGTTCTGACAGATCATATACATAAATATAATGACATCTTTGGTAATCAACAACACTTTGCATAATCAATACTCCCACTGAAACTAATAAAGAGCAAACCTAGTTTTTCCATCCAGTACAAAATAAAGTAAACAATTTCTTTTTTCTACTTTGCAGAATAAATATTATATCATGAACTGGCAGTACATGTACATACCTTAACCACACCAGCATCATCTTGACGAACCCAGCCAATAGCAGGGCCTGCTCAGCCTTAACAATACAAGTATTTGACGTACACTAACTTGCTCAAATGCTACAAATAGAACAGCATATACAGCAACTACTAAACATGAAAGAACTTCCCTGCCTATATACTATTGAGTTTCGAAGATGTACTGTTGGTTTTCAAATGTACATACTAATGCTAATATATTTTTTTGTTATCGAACCATTCTTTGGAAGACTTTACACCATTTGACATATCAAAGAAATTTTACCTTAATAAAAAAGTACAAATGGTAAGGAAACAGGAAAAGAAGGAATTATGACACTTAATCTCTTCCTAAGACTACAAAATGCATACTGGATATTAAGACTTAAGTGTCCTTTTTTAGCCTTTGGTTAACGTCAATTCTACTTAGAAAAGTAAAATATAGGAGGAACTAGGATACCATGAAAAGGTTTACTCCCACTAATATCAGGTTGAATGCTAGGGCTGAGTAAAGTATGCTTCGTTCTTTTAGAGCAGTTACACTGATAATAGTTAGAAATTAATCGAAAATTGGAAAGCATCAAAAATATATATATAGCAAGTCTACACAGTGTCACATAAAAAGTGGAAAGTGACTATGAGCAAATTCAGTATACTAGGTATAGAAGCTGAATACACAACACCTGCAACGAACAGTTGGTGTGCGACGGTAGAAATATGCAGAGGACCTTTTTAAGAAGAGCATTCATGAGCAACAATACCCTGCAGACAATTTTAAAACAAATTGAAGGAACCAGTGATCTGAACGACCAGTTCCTTAACAAAGATAACAAGCGCAGTGTCCTGCAAAACAAGCAAATTTCTAAGGACTATTGCATAAACTGGTATCAACTACATTAATTTAATCTCGTGATTAAAAATAAAGATGGAGGGAGGGGTTGTTTGCGCTTGAAGCTTGAAAAGCCTATTCTTAAAAAATATAAAATTAGTTCAATCCTCTGTGCATGAGGCATACCAAGAAGTTCCCCTCCTGTTGGTGATGACATCAAACAACACTCTGGTATTTAAGACCTAATTAAGCTCCAAACGCCATAGCCTCAGCTGCTGATGCTATATGGACTCTCGTAAGCAACTGATTAGCCTTCTTTGCACCACTAAAGAACATTAAATAAGAAAAAAGGTATTAAAATTCCATTCCCAATAGATCAAAAATTTTCACTGCATGACATAACTTCCAGCACCACAGCCCAAACAACTATGCTACCGCAAACACTTGGAACTAAATAAAAATTTAAGAATTAGTTTCAAGATGGAGCTCATTACCATTCTAAATGTCTGTCGATTAATACTTAACAATGTAGTTTAGTTGGAAAATGCTTCACGTCTCCATCATATAAAGGTTTTCACTGCTATTTAAAGCAAAGTGATTCTTGTTATATAACAAAACACTAGCTGTAGAACAACCAAAGATATATACTCTAGTTTCCTTGAAGAGCTTGAACCATAAACTTAAAAGTTTGAGCAATGAAAATACAAATGGCAGCCACTATTGTCTTATTCTTTTCACATATCAGACATATCAGGAGGCAAACGCCTGAAATTGTAACTTAACAACATTTTAGAAAAGATAACCTCTGAGAATGAGAATTGCAATTTGAATAATAATGCAGACACACGTTCAAAAGCTGAAATTTCTTTTTGCATATATAACCAAAAATAATTATATCAAATAAAGGACATGCTATATTTGTCAAATTTTAAAGACTAGGACAGCACTAATGGGTCTTTACATATTTGTCATGCTATATAAGAAAAAAGAAACAAAAGCAGTGAAATATACCAGAATAAATTACAGGACAAGCCATACCTTCTTCCATAGCTATCAAATATAAAACCGCATGAATATTTTCCTACTAACATTCCACCAAAAACAACAGTTGAACTGTTGTACTGTTGACAAGGCCTGCTTTCTTTTCTAGTTATATTGTTGCAGAAATATAGAAAACAAAAGAACTCAGTCGGTCCTAATTATTAAACTCAAGACCACTGTATTCATGGCAGCATCACTGATGATATGTCTGAGATGAAGCGACTAGGAATATCCCCAGCAATGTAATCCTACATGCTAGCTACTCCTAGTTGTATGGCTAATCGAACACTGCAATGTGAATTCAAAGTAATCAGATACACAAATCCGGGCTGAAACCAGACAAGCCACTTTTGTCATCACAGTATGCTGAACCTGTATGACAGATTAGACCAATTTGCAATAATGTAGGAACTTACTTACAACGGAGAATACTTGTAAATTTGTCTGCATAGAACAACTGTGGTGAGGCATGTATATTGTTGGTTTTAGAACAGCCAAATTATTCATCAACTTCAGAGAGAAAATGAGCACACAGACACTTCTAGAATATAAGAAATAGACCATCCTTCAAACTGTTCAAATTGAAATAACAAAATCAACTAACTTTCTTAACAACTAGTGGGCTCAATGCTCCTAAACTTACAAGGAGTTACTTGATAAAATATATGTTGTACCTGAGTTACATACCAAAACTAAAATTGCATCATGTACCATCCACTATAAGACAGATGGATGGATTGTCCGAAATGAAGCTCTGCAGCTGGAAGTTCCAAGAAAGGAGAATCAGAGATTCTCCATATTTAGAATCAAAGTTAGTTTTTGATACAATGACCTAACAAGGTTCGAGTTCATTAATGATTTGCATAGTGTGTAATGTACATTGAGAAAAATTATTTCACACTTAGATCTGAATATTCAGATTGTAGTATAGTAGTTAGTTGAACTTCATTTCATGCCAGTTGCACTATTAATTATCTTGCAGTGCCTTGTTCACCAACCACCCAATTGAGAAGTAACTGGTCTTAACTACGTACTCTTACTGTGTAGTTGGTTCTCTTTGCTCAGCTCTTCAAAAGCATCGATCAGAAACTCTCCCCACTGCAAATGCCAAGCAAATTGGAATATTTGAGCCTCAGCACAGCACAGCACAGCACAGCCTCTACAATAACAGACCAAAAGTAATAGCATATATAAGCCACATTTAATGAGTGTCATAGAATTAATTCAATGAAGATTTTGTAATGAAATAAGGACTCACTCACTCGCATACTCTACTTGGAGCCCTTTGTCTTTACCATCTCTATCCTCTCTCTGCTCAACATGTTTGATTCAGATATAGGATGTGACAAAATGCAGAGATGAGCAACAATGCTGAAAATAGTCACTGCAAGAATGGAGTGACCAGCAACAACAACACTGATCCTTCATTGGTATTGATATTCTTTCATGCAATTATATATCCTTGTTAGTTTGTGTCATGAAAATTGGATGGTTGTTGTTGACTACTAATTAACTTATGTATTAATGATACCAATGAAGCATCAGTGTTATTGCTAGTCGCTATATCATTATCATTGTGACTCCTTCCAGCACTGTTGCTCATCTGTGCATTAGCACCATCTTCTACATAGACCAGAAGCTCTCTCATGCAATCCTCTATCTTTTTTAGACACTGCCACATAAACATTACCAAACAATTTCAATCATAGAACTATGATCACATTCAAAACATTAAAACCAAAAACTGTGAATGAGTTTTATCCATCGAAGAAACACAGAAAAGAATGACAACATGGAAACCCGATTTGAACCAAGAATCTTTACCAGGCAACACAACCATCAAACTACATACAATTGAAGTATATCCAAAAACCAGAATCAACAACTGAAAGACAACTTGAAAACTAATTTGAACCAAGAATCATTACCAAGTGACACAACTATCATACTACAAAAAACCAAGGTATAACTGCACTCCAAAAAACAGAATCAACACCATGGAGTTCAGAAAATCTTAGTCAATAAGACCACCAGAACATTTAACGTAATAATGACAAGAACTTTTAAGCCCATAATTACAAACCCTATATTCCTCTGTCAAGTTTTATCCATTGCAATGCCT
The DNA here is from genome assembly GCA_022749755.1 of Azadirachta indica. NCBI lineage: Eukaryota > Viridiplantae > Streptophyta > Magnoliopsida > Sapindales > Meliaceae > Azadirachta > Azadirachta indica. The sequence goes on from CM040441.1 coordinate 23,880,466, forward strand.
GTACACAATTTTTAATAAGACCCAAGAATCTTTACCACAATTGACACAAGAATGTATTCAATTGAAACAACTATCAAAAAACATAAAATCAAACTATAATTAAAGCCAAAAAGCCATAACTAAGAGCACACTATTTTCATGCAGCGGCAAGCCAAGACAGGGAATTCATAAAACCATTAATCAATAATAAGACAACCAGAACAGAAAACAATGACAAGAACTTTTAAAACTGAAAATACAAACTGATCGAAACATTGAAATTTAGGAAACCACCCAGTAATCTTTATCCAATTACATAATCAGGAAACAAAAGATCGATACTTGCAACATAAATTAAAGAAAGGAAGAATCTTGATAACTATACACCAACAAGAAGAGAACCAAAGCAAACCTCGGGAATAGGGCAACTTTTGGACCTCAACACCGGGGATGATCGCATTTCCCTCTTCAAAGTGGGTGACCGTGGCCGCAATTTAGTGGAAGCAAAGTCTTTCAAAGACGGAGTCACAGGGCACTTCATCTAGGAATTCGGAAGCTGAAAAGGGGTTTCTCAACCAGCGACAAGATAGGTGACTGATTAATATATAGGGATTGGGAAAGCAGATGAGGAAGATGAGGAATCTTGGAGAAAGAATTGGATTAGGCGAACAACTGATCAACTGAACTGTTGAGGAAATTAGGGGGTTGGGGTTTTATAATTGAAGATTGGGATGGCGGCAAAATTCCGGGTGCAGCCCGGGTTTTAGTGAATCCGAACCTAGAAAAGGACCCGGATCCGAATCCGGATCAGTGATGAAGATTTACTAGAGTATTATATGATGGAGCTAGGTTGAAAATTTACTAAATCTGAATTTAATTAATTAGGCATCAATAAAATTATTCAAAATTCTATCATTTTTATGATTCTTATACCCTCTTTCAAAATTTTAATTTTAAAAATTTACTAAAATATTAATTTAATTATTTCTCTAATATTTTAATAATAATGACTTTCTATTTATAAGACATTTGAAATTAAAAAAAAAGAAAAGGATAGAATTCAAAGATTAAAATAAGTATTATTAGTGGGTAACTTTACATAATTAGTGCTTTTATCTTACAGTAAGTCGGGTAAGTGACAACATCATTATTTACAATTAAACTTTAATAAATCGGTTTTACTAGCATACAAAATGAACAAAACTTTATTTTTTTTTTTTTAAATTACTCTTCAATATCATAAATTTTTGTATGTCTCAATTAAGATGCTATAAGTTTGAAGTAAATAATTAATTCCGGTTATGTTGTGATTAGCTTTAAATCACTTATTTTAATTTCTATTGTAAGATTTATATTTCAAGATAAAAAATAAATTTTCTTTTTTAATGTTTAGTTGGATAATAAAAATAATATTTTCAAGTATTATTATTATTATTATACTACTACAAATTAGAGATTAGAAGAAGCATCCTTATTGTGTACCTTTGTTTAATTTATATTTATATTTTATAGTAAATGACCCATTATTATTTTGAACAAAACATTCAATACATAGGTTTTACCAACAAACAAAAATTTGATTTTTTTCAAATTACTTTCTAACATCATAACATTTTTCACATTTGTTCTTATTATGTTGTGATTGATTTTAGATTACGCTTTTTAATTTTTGATTACAAAATGTTTATTTTAAACAATGTGAAAATTAATATTTCATATTTATTATCTTTATTGTACAAAATAAATAAAAAAATAAATTATGCATAAAAGATGCTTGCATTTTATCATGTACATACATACTCGAGGCGGATCTAGCCCGAATCAGAAATCAAAAGACTCAAAAGACTCAAAAGAATGCGCCTGCTCCAAAGGACTCTACTCCAACCCAAAAAGAATGACCCGAAGCCTTCCCTTTAACAGCAAGACAAAAATAAACCCTTGAGGACAAAGGCTTTGGTGGGGAAGAATTAAAAAAAAATCCCTTTGATGAAATTGAGAAGGAAGGGGAGTCCACTGATGAGGCCTCTCTGATTAAGCAAAAAAAGATATAGCAAGAAGACATGCAAATGAGCCTCAACTGTATATAAGAAAACAATCTTTTGTTTATAGGATGTCCGATAATCTTTTGTTCAATTCATCAAAATGAAATATCTCAGATTTATAGTTTTTGAAAGGCAAAAGAAAACAATATTGGCCAACAACGTTAGATACAACTACAAGTCAGCACAAACACATTAAATGCATAATGAGAGGAGATAGAAAAGTCCATGTTAGCTTATAGGATGTACCTTCTGGTAGGTATTGATCAATGATGTGACAAGAAAAAAGAAGGGAAGAGTAGGAAGCATTTGAACATAATAAGTTAATGTGTAAACTTGACTAAGAACCAGTACTTGTAATTTATGCTCAGTTTCCAACTTATGTAGGGTTGAGTTACAAATAGCCTATTAACGCAGAGTATATGTAGCTGTCCTTCATGTTTCTTAGGATATGTAAGAAACAGGTGGCAACTTATAGCATACTTAAAAGTACTGAATCACCAAGCAATTTCAATCGCTCCATGGAAAAGTTCTCACAACATCGTGTTGTAAGTGCTTCCAGAATCCAATCATAAAAATTAATTTACTTAATTGCAAATTTGCAGCCAAATTAAGTGACAATTACTGTTACACTATTCTTAAAAAATAAACTATTTTACAATATTAATTAAAAATAATTAAAATTTTTAAAATAAAATAAGGATATCAAAATCTTAAATAAAATCATAATAAAATAGATGTTAAGGATGAATCTTCAAGCTTATTATGATACACAAAGCCAACAGAAAATCACAATTTTCTTTTAATTTCCAATAATCTCAAATAAATTCACAATAAAATAGATATTAATTAAGAATGAATCCTCACAATGAAAAATTACTTTAGGTACAAAGCCAATAGAAAACATACAATCTATAAGCCTGCTAATAAATGATGGTGGTAAAGAAGGGTAGTGGTAGATGATGCATAAATGAAGGTGTTACCACTGGTACTGACTGTGAGAGCAAGCGTAAGATACACAAAATGTGTTGAAGGTGAAGCATTATAGTAATGGTACAACAGAAGGTTAAAGGCTTGGAGTATATACGCACAAACGACAATGGCGTGAGATGTACACACGACGATGCGACAGTGCTAAGATGGACACACTGAAACGATGATAGCACATAGAATTGATTGATTCGAAATCAACTGAAACTAACCTTGCTATTGAAATTGAACCAATCTGAATCAAACAGTTCGATTCGGTGGAGTATTTTTGCCTATCCCTAGCTTAGGTTTCCATCTATCCTTTTGCTTTAATATTTTTTATTTAATACTTTATTAATTTAATTTTTTGTAAACATAATTATTTTCAAATCATAAAAGTCTTCGATATCATTTTACTCAAAAGAATCTTAACTGAAGGCAAATAAAGTAGATGGAGTACCTAGAAGTTATGATTTTACCTTACATTATCATCCAGGTAAGGCTAATGTGATAGCAAATGCTTTGAGTAGGAAATCTTAGGGCATGTTAGTAAGATTTTCCTATCGTAGGTGAAAGAAGTGTAATGATTTAAAGGATTTTAATTTAAGGATTAATGACTCAAGAAGCCAACCTTTCTTATTCAACCTAGTAGCCCAATCTTCTATCCTTTAGAAGGTGATTACTACTTAGCAAAGTGATCATGAAGTTAAGTCACTAGAAGCCAAGTTAGAGAATGGTAAGGCCATAGACGGGTGGTCTATAGATTCGTGCAGTGGCTTAAAGTTTGTTGGTAGACTTTATGTACCATCAAATAAGTCTCTTAGAAAAAATGTGCTTAGAGAGGCTTATAAGTCCAAATTTACCAGACATCTTGATAATACAAAGATGTATTAAAGCCTATGTAGATGTTTCTAGTGGAATGGGATGAAGAGAGACGTGGAGGAATTAGTGGCTAAGTGTTTGACATGCCAACAGGTGAAAGCAGAACATAAAAAAAACAGCAGGGTTATTCCAACCTCTTCTAATGACTAAATGGAAATGAGAACATGTAACTATGAATTTTGTGAGAAGGCTATCCAAAACTCGAAAGAATCATGAAAATGTATGGATAATTGTAGACAAATTAACAAAATCTGCTCACTTTCTACCTGTCAAATCTCCTGATTCGCTACAATTTTTGAGTAGATTGTTTGTTCAGGAGATAGTAAGACTGCATAGGGTGCCTTTATCAATTGTATCTAATGGATATACAAGATTTACATCGCAATTTTGGAGAAGTTTGCAGAAAGCTATGGGCACTCAGTTGCATTTTAGTACAACCTATCATCCTCAGATAAATGGTCACTCCTAGAGAATTATCCAAATAATAAAGTATGCTCAAATCCTGTGCTTTAAATTTTCAAATCTCTTGGGCTGAGAATTTACCTTTAATCGAATTTTCTTATAACAATAGTTATTAGACTAGTCTTGGAATGGCTCCTTTTGAGGCATTATATGGCAAACCATGTCAATCTTCTATTTATTGGGTAGAAGTTGGTGAGGCATCGATTGTGAGACCCGAATTAGTAAGAGAAATTACTAAGAAAGTAAAAATAATTAGACAACCACTTCTTACAGCTCAAACCCATCAAAAGAGTTACGCAAATTATAAACGAAGACCATTAGAATTTGAAGTGGGTGATTATATTCTCTTATAAGCCAAACTTCCTACCGAAATAGCTAGGTTCAAGAAAAGTGGGAAACTTGCTCCAAGATTTATTGGTAATTTTGAAATTTTGGAACAAGTTGGTCAAGTATTCTATAGATTAGCTTGGCCTCCTCGGTTATCACAAATTCACCATACTTTTCATGTCTCGATGCTCAAGAAGTATCAGCCAGATCCTTCACATGTTTTAGAATGGAAAGACTTAACATTAAATGAAAATGATTCTTATAAAGAGAAGCTTATTCAAATTCTGGATCGTAAAGAACAAGTTCTTCACAAAAAGATTATCTGATTGGTGAAGATTTTATAGCAGCATCATGGAATAGAGGAAGTTATATAGAAACTTGAGGACTGAATGCAATCCTAATATTCAAAGTTATTTCGATCAGGTATCTAAATTTCGAGGACGAAATATTTTTTTAGGTAAGGAGGTTATAATGTCCTGGATTCTTATTTTAACCGAAATGCACATGTTGAATACATCCATTTTGTATTCTATTAGATCATAGAAGTTTAGAAATTATAATGTAGACATATTTAATTTTTAAGAGGTTTTGATTAGGACAAATGTGTTTATCATTTTAAAGAATAGAATTATTTAATATAAGTTTTGTTGTGGGTGAAAAAAAATATAAAAAAAGAAGTTGAAAGATTCGATTGAAATTGAGAGGCCATTATCTTTCTTTTATTTGATTTAATAATTGGTTGCGGGGTGAATGGGTCACCAGGTGTCAAGGAAATAAAAAATAAATAAAAAAAAGTTAGGTGTGCTTTTAATTCATTTTGTGACCATGTATAGAAACACACGTATAAAAAATAAAATAAAATAATAAATAATTAAATAAAAAGAGTTTTGTTCAAGCACTAAATAAACTTATACATACATATATATATATATAAACTTTGCTTTTACAAATTACAGGTCGAGGTAGAAAATGAAATCAGAAAAAAAGGGAAAAGAAAGAAAGTAAAGAAAAGATGTTCGGTTAGTATTTAATGATTGGGTTTTAGGTTTAGTAAATTATTTACATAATTTAGTTAGTATATAGATATATGTTTTAATGCTCGTATATATATATATATATATATGTACATATTTTAAATTATAAAGTCTGAAACATTATTTATTATTATTGGTTTATTATTTATTATTATTATTAAATTGGTATTACGGAGTGATTTTAAGGAGAATGAAAAGCTAGCAAAAGTAGAGGAATTTTGTGTGATATTCAAGTATTTATATATATTTGATGGATTTTGATTTTAAAATTGAAAAGTAGAGTGTTTTATTACAAATAATATTTTGATAAATGTGTATGAAATTTCTGAATCATCACATGTTGATCCAATTAATTATTTTTCGAATCAGATTTAAATAATAATTTTCATATGAATGTTAAGTTTACAAATATAGTAAGAAAATTATATCAACACGTATTATATTTTTATAAATGTATTATTTGTATGGAAATGTTGTGAAATAATTTGATTAATGAAAATGTGATGGTTATGGTTGTTGTTGTGATGTGACACCGGTGTTTGAGATTACAGTCCTTAAAAATAATACCCTAAAATATGTATGGCCAATTTTCAAGATAGCGATTCTTTCGAATAATGTCCGAAAAGTATGCAAGTATAAAATTTATGGGAATTGGGTTTTTTTTTTAACAATAAAATTATGTGTTTTACATTGTTATATGAATATTGAAGTTAAAATTTTGATTTAGTATTCTACTACACTCTTTGTTGGAAATTAAGAAGTACTTTTATGTTCAAATTTATTTATTGTAAATTTTAAAATTGTCTTTGTGTACAAATGTTTACTGTGCATTAATTCATTCTAACTTTTCAAATTTAGGTAATGTAAAAGATTTTTGTAAGTAAAAGGCAAAGAGGTGCTTCAAGACAAAGATTTTTGTTATTTTAAAATTATATGTAATTATATATGCAGTAGTTTATAATGTATAGTTTTGATATAAATTTCATATTTGTACCTAAAATTTTAGAAATCATAAAATCGATTATATTTCAACATCCTCTAGGCTCTTTCATTTTCACCTCCCATTTCTTCTCCTCCACTTTTAAATCCTTCCCTACCCGAACTCTCACCGACAGTTTAATATTGTTGGTGTTTAGAAAGTGCAAATCATCCCTCTTAAATTCTATATTGGCAGAAACGCTGCTCATTCATGGACCAACAGGTGCAAGTGATCTTCTGAAAGGGAAAATGCCCGATGCCACGATTCTCCCCTCTTATTTCATAAATACCTTTTATTTTTTTCGATTTTATCCTTTATTATTTTAAATAGAAATTATTTGAACCAATTATATGCATTAAGAAAATTTGAACTTGGGACATAGGATGAAATACTAAAACTTTTACCATAAAATCAAATGTATCATTTTTAATAGAATTTTTTATTATATATGATTTCAAAATGAAAATATACTATAAATTGGATATTTTATCATTAAAATATGTTTGAAATCCATGTCAATTGGGATTTTACATTGAAATTATTTAATTTTTCTTTGAAAAAAAATTCATTTCAAAATTTATATTTCACAAATTATAGATTTGTATACAGACTTTAGTAA
>CM040441.1:23887855-23980969 GCA_022749755.1 Azadirachta indica
CTTAATGTTTCTAGCTTCCTAAATAAAAAACAACATCAATCAGTCTACTTTCTACATGCTCTATATGTATATATGAGTAGCAACTCGAATTGCTTCCAAGTAGAAAGAGAAAAGAGAAGTTAGTCTATTAATTAAATTTACAAAATAATGGGAGAAAGTAAAACCACTTTTTCTTAAAATCAAAAATAAAAAGGGTGTTAATGATTCACATGTTCTTTGAACAACTCCTAAAAATGTGCTAGCAATATTTTATTTTCAAGAAGATTATAACTCATAAATACATTTTTATCATAGAGCTAAAATTACATTCAGAAAGACAAAATATAATCTTTAATTACCACATAACAGAACTATAAAAAAGCTATGTAAAATCAAAGTATAATCGCTCTCCCAAAACCAGAATTAACATCACAGTAAGCTAGAGAGATCAGACAATCATCAGTCAATTAAGACGTACAACAAGAACATAAAAGAAAAACCAAACCGCAATTCAGTTCAATTAATTTCCATCTTAATTTCAAAAACCACAGCCGTGCATGGAATCATCTTCTTCTCCCGTCTCCACGACGCTTCATGCACCACCTCTACCTCTTCTGCTTCCCACAAACGCCTATTTTCTCTTAATCACTCCGCCAAAGAAACCACACCACTGCACCCCATTCTACTCCATTCCTCCCCAAGAATTCAAGTGCCCTGGAACTCCGCCGTTGAATCATCTTCTTTTCCCTTCTTCTCTGCTTCGGGGACTTGATTTGGCGGCTTTAATAATTTCTCTCCTGGGCGGCTTTGGCGGCAACTTAGCCGAAGCATAATTCAATGGCGGAGTTGAAGGGCACTTGATTTGTTGGGGCAGAGGCGAAGGAGGAATGTTGGAGAATAAGGTGATGTTCTGGTGTGCATTCTCGCGAGTAGCTTGCGTTTCGTTGGCGGAGGGATTAAGAGAAAATGGACGTTTTGGGAAGCCGAAGAGGAAGAGGAAGAGTAAGTGCATGAAGGGTGGTGGAGATGGGAGAAGAAGGGAGAAGAAGAAGATAAGCCCACGGTTTCTGAAACTAAGGTGAACTGAACTGAATTGTCTGTGAGGCAAGAAACCGAAATTGTTTTTATAGTCTCAACGGTAAATAACTAATTCAAGATCCGTAACCGACTCCACCCTCACATGGGTTAAGACCCGGATTCATCCGAAAATTCTATATATTTAATTCCATTATTTCATTCTTCATTAAATGAGTTTATAAAATCAAAATTTATACTTTCCTCTAACTAATTTCACCCAAATATACATGCACATGCTTTTGATTTATATACGTTTTCAATTTGATTTTCTTTCTACTTGCGTTATATGAAGGACTTTTATTATATGTTTTCAATTTAATTTTTGTTTTTACTATATGTTTTTTATTTATATATATTTCTGCATTATCTTAAACACCATCTTAAGTGTTGTCATAATTTATGGTAGTTTCCTTCTTGTCTTCAGTACCTCAAGCATTTCATGCTACTTAATCTCCAAGTATATGTTTGTCTGCTGGCTCAGCTGCGGAGTTGGAAGGCTTGCTTTAAGATAGGTCCAGTATCTTTTGGATTTTCATGGACTCAACCTAAATATATTACAATTCATACAATTACTAAATTCTCTTCAATTCGTATGCTTGATATAATGCTTACAATAATATTGATGGCCTAATGAAGGGAGAAAAACCCCAAAATATGTAGGAAATGTTGATGCAAATGGAAGTAGCAGCCTCTGCTCTTGGCGATCAGGATCAACCCTCTTTTGATTGTGGAATGTTTCATGGTATTACAACCCTTGAATTGACAGAAAATCTCCTTCTAGCTGTTTGACTGGTGAAGAACTGAGTTAAGGAACAAATACATTCTGGCTGTGGCAATGATTCAAAGAGTATTAATTTGCAGATATGATTGCTTGGAGACTGGACGCTATCTATTTAAATAGTCTTTAATTGAAAAAAAAATTGAAAAAAGAAATATTACCACTGTTATCTATGGGACAAGTTTTCATCATCTGCCCTTTCATTTTTATAACACATATGCTCTAGTCCTGGTTTTGTTTTGAAGATATATCATGACTATTATATTTTCTAGTTGCTGTTTTCTATTAGTAACATATATGTGTTATCTCTTTTCGATCCTTAAAATTTCCTTAGTTTCCTTAGGAGTATTCATTAGTCATACGCTTGCTCGTTAGTTTCCTTAGGAGTATTCATTAGTCATACGCTTGCTCGTATTAGTTAAGTATAGGCTGTTTCGGAGGTAATTCAGTGGGGCATTTCAGAGGACAACAGCTATACAAGCTACCATTTCAGAGGAATTTTATGTAAGAAACATGCAACATCTATAGTAAGTGCAAGGATCGCATCTCAAGCATTCAGTAAGTAACATGCAGTATGTCTTTAAAAGAATTCATTCCATTTAGTAATAAAAGGTCTTAGTAAATTGCCAAACCTGGAAATATGTAAGCATAACAACAAAAAATGGAAAAGGTATGTGGAACACAAACTCATTCTGCAGTCTTGTTGAAACATGTACATTTCAGAATTCAAATCCCTGGCTATGAATGAACAATTTTGGCTTAAGTGGATATTATTCAAACACAAGGTTACCAAACAGTGAATTAGTTTAGCAAATACGAAATATATAAATATATATATATGCAAAATATTTTCAAAACAAAGTGAAATGGTGACCTATTTGCAGCCGCTTGACAAATCTGACGGTACATTTTGTGGTATAAAGTCATCTCCTTCTTCCTTTTAGTTAACTCTCGCACATATGTTAACTGGTTTCGGTCTGCCTTGACCTCATCTGGAGAACAGCTCTAGTTCTCGACCAGTTTTTGCAGGGATGGCCAACTCCCTTCTTCATAGTGAAATCCTAGACTAGCAACAAGCTCACTAAATTTAGTTGGTTTGACTTGTCTACCATTCGAAATAAATTCATAGGCTGACATAATGCAAAGACAAATAGCATGTTTGATAATCCACATAAGGATTGTATGACCCCTAACAAAAGCAATAATGCAACAATGATATTGATCACTAACTACATATTGTTAAGGTTCATTTTTTAAACCAACCCAACACCACGTGGGATCATTGGCTAAGTTCTAACAGTATCACACCAAGCAATAGAAAACAAAGAATTAAACAAAGAATTAAGCAATAGAACATGACTTCAAGCTGGGAACTGTTATAAGAACTTGTCTTCTGATAGATTTTGGAACATATAGTAATTTCAAAATTATTTAAGTCATTTAACTAATTAAATTACATAAGAAAAAAGTGAAAAGTCAAACCATTTATAAAACATATTATATAAATGAAAGTCTAACATTAGAAACCTCTAGTCTTCGGTGTCAAGTTCACAAAAGCATCTTGTTGAGGAACAAGAAAAACATCTCTTCAGTTAATATAAGTAATAACATTTGTTCCAACACAATATACATATTATCACTGCCCAAGAGCAATATAATTCTCACTTTGTTTTCCAATTTTTTTTTCCAAAGAACGAAGAAAAACAAAAAGAACTAACAATCAAAAAAGTTTGTATACTTTGACAGCATTCAATCAGAAAGATAAAAATCATTTACTCAAAAATTGACCAGTAACTAGTATTAGTACTGCATTCAAAATGGGTACCAAAAGAAATTCATATGTACTAAACTAAACTTATATTGCCTACAAACTACATCAAACAATAGAAGCTGCACAAATCTCAAAATAATTAGTATTTTAAGCGATATGAGCCTACTCATGAATGGTTAGAGCTCTACCTTAAGAAGGCATCAGAGAGAGTAAAAGAACATGTTTCTATGAACAAATGTCAAAAAGTGTCAAAACCAAAACTGTAATCCAGCGAACAAGTGCTTCATGTGTTGTGGTTATCAGCCTTTTTGCACCGTATGCTACTTCTACATGAGCTTGTAGTAACTGACTCCTCCCATGAGAAGAATTTGATAACTTGCACCACATGAACACTTCACATGAATAATTAAGGCCTCGCCTTTCCTTTCCACAACTACAATCTCACTAAATCCATCCTTTTCCTACAGGACAAGGACTTCAAAAGTTAAAATAGCCATTGAATTGTTACAGATAAAACTGATGGTGGCATTTGAAAGAATGAAAGTATTACAAATATAATTGTGAGTGTTTGACTTGAGTAATTACTAGAAATCAGATTTCTGTATTTTCATAAATTTCATAGGTAATTAGACAAACAAAGATATTTGCAAGAAAGAAAATCAATACCATTGCTGAACCATTATTTTTGTTCCTGCCTATGCAAGCAGGACTATCAAACATGCTATTTGTCCGTGCATTTGCACAGATTTCTACACAATCCATAAGCTTCCCCATCCGAGTAATCTCTCTCATACAATCTGCCATCTTTTTCCGCCACTGCCATAAACCCATTTCTAAACAATTTAAATCATAAAGCTTTGATAATAAACAGAAACACTGCAAAGAACGAAAAAAATAGAATCTTTACCAAGTAATACAACTATCAGACTATATAAAATCAATGTACAACTACACTACAGACACAAGAATCAACACCACAGTATACTAGGAAGTACAGAAAATCACTAGTTAAGTACTAGAACAGAAACGTTCAAATTTAAATTATCTAATTGCGGAAATAGAAAAGACAAAATAGATCGCCCTATAAATTAAAGGAAGAATCTTGATAATTATAAAAAAAAAAAAAATCCATCAGACTATTAATTATGCTGCGGAATCAACAAGGCAACCAGCACAAACTATAATAAACAAAACATTGACAAGAACTTTTAAACCCACAATACAAACAGAAACCATCCATCAAAATCAACCGACCCAGTAATCTTTGTCTAGTTACACAATCAGAAAACATTGTAGGACTTGAAAATTATTATATACCAAAAGAAAACTCTTTTCCTAGTGAGACAAGTATCAGACCACAAATCAAACTATAATTACATTTCAGAATCAATAAGAAACACAGGAAGGGAATCATTAGTCAATTTGTGGTTTTTGTTCTATTACAATTTGTGACAAATTAATTTCACCCAAATACATCACATGTTTTCTATTTATATATGTTTCCAATTTAATTTTTATTTTTACTTGTATTACACGAATGATTTCATAGAATTCTTTGAGTTAGTAATTTAACTTATATTATGTTGGTGTTGGTTTTGATTAGTTTTATGTTTTAGTGAATAGTGAATATATGCCTTAATACCAAATATAATTTTGGTTAATTTTTATTATAACCTATATTTAGTGAAATTTAATTTCAAAAGTTTATACCTTTTCTCCAACTATACCATAGTTTTTATTAAATAACCTTAATATTTATTTCATAAACAATATATAACTAAATGTATAATTATTTATTAAAAAAAAGTGAAAGCATCACTTATGGAAAAATAACACATATAAAATTAGAGTTTTCAACGCAATCTTACTCTTTATAAACCCTTTTGAGAGGATACTATTCAAAATCTTATTTAAGTTATAGATACTTTATGGATTATTATCTTATTATTTATGACTTACTTTAAAATGCAAATAATCTTAAATTTTAAGATAGACCAAATTTATTAAGAAAAATTTTCTAAATAATTAAAAAGTTATAGTCACTTGCAAATTTAGTAAATTTCAAATTATGTTATCATTTTAACCTAAATTTCAAAAAAAAATTTTGAATAGTATTAGAAGCAAAATTTGAAGTTGGCTAAACTAATAAAAAAATTAACTCAATTTTTTATGGAAATTCAAATATTTTTAATTTATTACATGTAAAATACAACATCTTTTATTTATAATTTTTTTATTTATTTTGCCCAATAAAGATGACCAAATGACAAATTAATTTTCAAATTACTTAAAAATAAAAATTTTACAATACAAACGAAAAAGCATAATTTAAAATCAATTACAACGTAATGAAAATAAATGGAAAAAAGGTTATGATATTAAAAATTAATTTTAAAAAATCAAATTTCTGTTCGTTAGTAAGAGTTATTTATTTAAGATTTTGTTCAAAATAATGATATGCCACTTGTTATAAAATAAAAACACTTATGCAAAGGTACACAATAATAATGCTTTTTCTAATCTTCAATTCCTATCTCTAATAATACTTGAAAGTATTGTTCTTATTATCTAACTACGAACTAAAAAAGAAATTTAGATTAATCTTGAAATATAAATATTGCAATACAAATTAAAATAAGTGATTTAAAATTAATCACAACGAATTTGGAGCTAATAATTTATTTCAAAGTTACAGTATTTTAATTTCAAATATAAAATAAGATCTGAAATTAAAAAGTAATTTGAAAAAAATAAAGCTTTGTTTGTTATGTATGTTAGTAAAACTTATTTATTTAAGGTTTTATTGAAAATAATGATTCTGCTACTTGCTAACTTGCTATAAAATAAAGACACAAATTATGTGAAGGAACACACTAATAATATTTCTTCTAATCTTCGAACCCCATCCTTAATAAAACTTGTATTGTTTTTATTATCAACTATACACGAAAAAAGAAATAAATTATATGAACTTGTAATCGTATACTGATATATTATTATTTTATAATGAAATTAAAATGTAATTATTTTTTTTTCATGCATTGAATTTAATGAGAATTTTTTGTGAACTCTTATTTTGTTTTGAAACACATGTAATGTTTTTTTAATTTCAACTGCCTTGTAATACATAGGAAGTCATTTTTTAAAAATATTACTGAAATAAGATTTTATTTTTTAATAAAATTTTTAAAATTAAAATTTTGATAAAGAGTCTAACAATCATAAAATTATAGAATTTTAAATAATTATTGATATTTAATTAATTTAAGTTGAGATTTAGTAGAGAGCTATCAACCTACTAGCTCCATCATATAATATAAATACTTCAGTAAATTAATTTTTTGATGGCTTTTCAATTCGGTTACATGTCCGGGTTCGGATACGGGTCATGATTAATCTAAAACCCGAAGGGACCCGGAATTTTGCCGCCACGCTTAAATTCAATTATAAAAATCCAACCACCACAATTTGTTCCGCAGTTCAGTTGCGTTGGTCGTCTAATCCCAATCTCTCTCCAAGATTCCACTTCTCCGCCGCCGCTTTCCCAATCCTCATAAATGAGTCACCCATCTCGTCGTTGTTTGAGAAACAAACCCTTGGATTTCTCAGCAGCCGAAATCCAAGATGAAGTGTCCTGGGACTCCATCTACAAATGACATTACTTCAACTAAGTTGCCGCCTCGGCCGCCCGCTTTCAAGAGGGAAATGCGATCATCCTCAGTGCAGAGCTCCTAGAGTTGCCCTACTCCCGAGTTTTGGTTTGGTTCTCTTCTTGTTCTTGATGTATCGTTATCAAGATTCTTCCTTTGCCTTCAATTTATGTTGCAAACATCGATTTTTTGCTTTCTGATTATGTAATTGGATAAAGATTACTGGGTTTCTTAGGTTTCAATGTTGCGATCGGTTTGTATATTCAGTTTTAAAAGTTCTTGTCGTTATTTTATGTTCTAATTGCCTTAATTGACTAGTGATTTTCTGGACTCCCTGCCTTAATGCATAAAATAACGTGCTCTGGTTTTATGTTTTTCGGAGTTTAATTGTAGTTTGATTATGTTGTCTGATAATCGTGTCAGTAAGTAAAAATTCTTGCATCAAATATATCAGAATTCTTGGGTCAAAGAAAACACAATGATCCGGGGTAAAACTTCACGGTGGATACAAGGTTTCTTGGTTTGTATTTATGGTTTTAAAAGTTCTTGTCATTGTTGGGTTCATATGTTCTGGTTTTGTTATCAACTAAGATGTTGTAAACTCCCCGCCTTACTGTCAACTTGATTCTGGTTTTTGGACAGGCATTGCTGTGATTTTATGCAGTCTCATAGTCGTGAGATTCTTGGGTTAATTTAGGTTTTCATGTCGTCATTCGGTAGTTGAATATGCTTTTTGGATTGTGGTTATACTTTGATGTCATACGGTCTGATAGTCCTCTGACTTGGTAAAGATTGAGATCTTCATGGTTTCATTCTTTTATGTGTTTTTTCTATGGATAAAAACTCCTTCACAATTATGGTTGAAATTATTTGGTAATGCTTCTGTGGCAGTGTCTAAAGAAGATAAAGGATTGCATTAGTAAGCTTTTGGGATATGTAGAAGAATGTGCCAATGCACAGATAAGCAGAAAAGCTGAGGATAGTCACTATGATAACAACAATATAGTGAACAGCATGAGTAACATTGGTGTTTTACTGGTGTTGATTTTCTTTCTTGTGTTTAATTGTCAATGAAGGTAATGAAAAATTGAATGGCTATTTAATGCATGTCTTTCTTTGTTTTGTAGGAAAATTCTGGTGATGAGTATAATGAAATTCTGATTGTGGAAAAGAAAGGCCAGACCTTGAATGTTAATTTGAAGTGTACTTGTGGTGCCGATTATCAAACTATTATTGTAGAGATGAAAGGGAAGACGTTTAAAGTTAATTTGAAGTGTCCATGCAGTGCCCATTATCAAATTCTCCTTCTAGAAAGAATCTGCTGCTACAAGATTGTATAGAAGTAGCGGTTAAGCCCTAAAATGGTGATAAGGATGGAGCATTTATAATTTACTGGATTTAAGTACAGTTGACTTGCTTTTCTCACATCAACTGGATTTCTTTTTGATTATTTTCTAACCACCACGTATGAAGAAATAATATTGTGTATTGTCAATGATATTCTATCGACTTATTTAGCCCGTCAAGAAATTCAAATCTGAAATCATTTGAGAGTGAATAACACAAGATCTCATAATACATTGATGATCTCTGTGTTTCCGATTGCATGGTGTTGAAATATGCAGAGAGTTGTTTTCTCCCTGTTTGAAAACAATAGAAAATGAAGAGAGATATGCATTACATTTCCTTTCTGTTCTTCAAAAGATACTTATATGAATCTGAAATTGACACCAAGGAGCAGAGCATTTGCTGCTCTAGTCCTTGCCTTGCATGTTTAAAAGTATGAAATTAGAGAACATTGTTTATTGAATGGTTTGAATTTTCTGACAAGTTTTGCTGAAAATATTCTGTCCGCAAATGTAATGAATTGGGCTGAGTTGATTTATTAGTTAAATGTCTTAAATTATTTTCGAATCACAACTCTATTAGAAGAGCATCAGGGCAAGTTCAGTAAAACTAGAAGTATCAAATCACTCAATCATTGTCTGTCTGCCTGTCTAAGAGACAAAATATGCTTTAGTTTCATTATTTGGGAACAAATGGTATTAAAACCATCTAGGGGGGAATGAATGAATAGCTTAAGAAGGGATCATCAAAAGGTAAACAAAACCATAAAAGAATACAACTGATGTGGGAATGAAAAAGCAATTAATCATAAAACAAAATCATGAAAGGGACCAATGAAGAATCAATGTTGCTCATGCTGGTCACTCATTGTTGCAGTGACTATTCTCAGCTTTGATGCTTATCTCTGGATTGTATCACACCCTACAAATCAACTATGTGTAGCTCAGCAAGGAGATGGTGACCAGTGCATCAGTGCTCCAATACAATGTTATTACTTGGATTAACTGTAGATCTGCATTTCTGTCCTCATTAGGATGCTTATATGAGATTCACCGTGAAGACCAAAGGTTTCTACATACATTGCCAGTCTGCAATGAGAAAATTTAGCACCAGCATGATGCAGCCTGAAATGAGAACATTACCCATTACGCGTTTTAGAACATTCTTAGAAAACTTTGACGTGCTAGCTACTGCTAAGAGGTAATGGTTTTCCCTTCCCGTAACATTTTCTTTAATTATTTATATTATTTTTTGATTTCTAATTTTGTTGCATAATACTTATTTGATGTTCATTTGCTACTGCCATATGGGCTCTAATATTTTATTCCAAAGGTTCAAAATGTAATGAAGGACATATTTAGATGCTCAGAGAGAGAGAGAGAGAGAGAAAGGGGGTGGAAAACTATTTGTAGGATTCCTTTATTGCTAAGCCTTTTGTTGAATTAAATGCAGTCTAAGTATTCAAAATAACTTTACTCACAGAGCAAGAATATACTCTTCTTTGACGCGTTCTCCACTTCAGATGTTAATGTGCTTTTAATCATGGTCACAAATGAAGCCCAAGCTTAGTCTATTTTGTATGGGTATCTTGGTACAGTTACAGGTAATGCTCAGGTCATTGTCAGTACATGGTCTACATAGGTTGAGCTGCACTAACAGCAATTTGTTGTTTCTTCTATCTCTTCAATCTTGAGCTTCAATAATCCTTTCATTCACTCTCTCTCCTGGATTTTGTGAGTCAATTAGTGCGACGCTTGCAATGTATGTCCTTTATATGATATAGTTATTCATTTTTTACATATGTAAACAACAATTCCAGCTTTGGAATTTATTATTCAAATCACAGTTCTCATTCTTGAAAGTTACCTTCTCTATAACGGTGTTAAGTTACACTCAACCGAAAAGCTTTAAGCTTATAGGTGAGGAGTCATTGACTATATTTAAGCTCCAAGTAAGCCGCAGTGTAACACATCTAGAAGTAAAATTTTTAGGATGTTTATAATAATTTCTCCTAGTGTTCTTAGACCAAGATGCCATATGAAGATCTAATTGTTTGCTATTCAAATTGCAATTCTGATTCATGGATAGCGTTTTATGGTTCATTGACTTATTTTATTATAGTTGGTAAAAATATGCATGTTATGTCATCCCCTTATTTCATCTTTTGTTACAATTTTTAAGAGTTTTTCTCCTAATGTCTGTGATATGAGAAAAGAATGAGAGAGTAGTGACCATTTGTATTTTCATTGCTCAACTTTTAAGTTTGCTATTCAAGCTCTTCAAGGAAACTATAATATATATCTTTGGTTGTTCTAGAACTAGTGTTTTGTTATATAACAGAGAATCACTTTGCTTTAAATAGCCGTGAAAACCTTTATATGATGGAGACGTGTAGTATTTTCCAACTAAATTACATTGCTAAGCTTTAATCAACAGACGTTTTCAATGGAAATGAGCTCCAAATTGAAACAAATTCTTATATTTTTATTTAGTTCCAGGCATTCAGCTGCATATTTGTGTGGGCTGTGGTGCTGGAAGTTATGTCATGCAGTGAAAATTTTTCATCTGTTGAGGAATGAAATTCTAATACTTTTTTCTTATTTAATGTTCTCTAATGGTGTTAAGATGACTAATCAGTTGTTTACTGGAGTCTGTATAGCACCAGTAGCTGAGGCTATGGCGTTTGGAGCTTGATTAGGTTTTAAATACCAGTGTTGTTTGATGTCATCACCAACAGGAGGGAACTTCTTGGTATGCCTCATGCACAGAGGATTGACGTAATTTTATTCTTTTAAGAGTAGGCTTTTCAAGCTTTAAGCACAAACACCCCCAACCCCACTTTTATTTTTAATCAGGAGATTAAATTATTGTTTTTGATACCAGTTTGTGAAATAGTCTTTAGAAATTAACTAGTTTTGCAGGACTCTGCACTTGATATCTTTGTGAAGAATCTGGTCAATTAGATTCCTGGCTCTTCAATTTGCTGAATAGAATAATTATTTTCATTATTTATTAACAATATTTTGCTATCTTTCTTAACCTTTTAAAATTGTCTACAGGGTATTGTTGCACGTGAATGCTCTCCCAAAGAGTTCCGCTCCATATTTCTAACGCTGCACACCAACTGTTCATTACGGGTGCTGTGTATTCAGCTTTTATACCTAGTATACTGAATTTGCTTATACTCACTTTTTACTTTTAATGCTACACTGTTTAAGCTTGCTATATATATACATATGCTTTCCAATTTTCAATTAATTTTTAATTAATTTTTAATTATTATCAGTGTAATGGGTCTAGAAGAACGAAGTATACTTTACACGACCCTAGCATTCAACCTTATATTAGTGGGGGTAAACTTTTTTAAGCACAATTGATGTTAATCAAAGGAGAAAAAAAAGGACATGTAAATCTTAATATCTAGGATACATTTTGTAGCAATAGGAAGAGATTGAGGGTGATAATTCCTTCAACACTGCTTCTTCCCTTCTTTTCCTGTTTCTCTACCATTTGTACTTTCTTATTAAGGTAAAATTTCTTTGATGTTTTCTGTCAAATGGTGTGAAGTCTTCCAAAGAATGGTTCTCATAACAGAAAAGTATATTAGCATCAATGTGTTCATTTCAAAACCAGTAGTACACCTTTAAAACTCAACTGTATATAGGCAGGGGAAGTTCTTTCATGTTTACATGTTGTTCTATTTGTAGCATTTTAGCTGAGTTAGCATATGTATGTACTTGTATTGTTATGGCTGAGCAGGCCCTGCTGTTGGCTGGGGTCGTAAGATGATGCTGGTGTGTTTAAGTTATGTATGCACATGTATTGCCAGTTCATGATTTAATGCTTATTCTACTTTGCCAGTTCATGATATAATGCTTACTCCTTAAAAGTAGAAAAAAGAAATTGGTTTACCATATTTGTAGTGGACGGAAAAACTAGGTTTGCCCTGTATTAGTTTGAGTGGGAGTATTGATTATGCAAAGTGTTGTTGATTACCAAACATGTTGTTATATTCATGTATATAATGTGTCAGAACAAAAGTTTCTATTGAATGAGACTAAATTAGATTTGGTTAAGGTTCAAATCATGTGTACTGATGGTTTTCCTTTCAGTTATAATTTGTAAGTTTTATTCAAATTCTCAAATACATTTTTTTCCGAATTTGAATAATTAAAGTATTTCTTTTTCTTATACATACATGCCGATGATTTTTGGCATCCTACAAAATTGTCTATGATTGCAATTGAATAGTTGTGAGGTTCAACTGCTACTTGTCAATCTCTATAGGTCTATGAAACACTTTCTGGTGTTAAAGTTGAAGGAGAGCTTCCCATTCTTAGAAAGAAGATATCCCTAAATCTCTTCCAACTAAGTGGCCACTGAATCCCATGTACGACATAAAAAGGACTAATAAAAAAGAATTCAAAGACTCTGGTTGTTTTAGATGATGATCTGAAAGGGACGCAAATTGTTCATTATATTGAAGTATTAATAGAATGCTAAATATTTTGTATTTTTTAAGATTGTATTCTTGTTTTAATTACTAATTATTTGTTTGAATTTTAGAAATTGTGGATAGAATTGCTCATATATCGCCCAACAATGAAGCTTTCTGAAAGTTACTATTCAAGTTTCTTTACATGTGGGTTATAGCAGTTCAGGAAAAGCCTTTATTCTTTTTTCATTTTGACAAACTCTTGAGCACTAAGCTCTAGAAAGGTAACGTACTTTTGCTATATGTGGATGGTATTTCATTCCTAAGATCATTTCTCACATGAAAAAATGGTTCTCGTTTTAAAATTTTCTTCCCACACATTTGTTTGAGATTTGTATCGTTGAGTGAGGATTAAATTTTACAAGCCAGTGCTTTCAGATAAAAATATCTATAGAAACCTCCTTACTGTAGCCAGTATGGTCGAGAATACTGAATTCACGGTAGTTTTGAGAGGTGATTCAACATTACACGGTCATTTTCCATAGGCAACGATGATTACTTGTAATTGTTATGATAATATATTGTCAGTAATATTACAACTTAAACATTTCATTGCATCACGACCAAGGCTGTCTAATTTTTGTAGGCATCAGATGCTGCTGTTTTAATACTGTTTTAATAGCTGATTTTAGACTTGGCCCCTTTTTCTTCAAGGAGGCTGTTATACTATTGAAGTACAGTACGTTGCGAATCTCCATCAGAATAAGTTGCGTCTTTTTTCTTTCCTGATACCTATACTCTGAGAGAGACAGATTGGATTTGTTGATGTTAACTTGGTTTTAACTACTCTGTTTGTTATTTATTTGGTGAAATAGGGACACAGTTGCATAGTTAATTCTGCTAGCGAGAGGGACATGGACGTTCTTGCTGCTGGAATGATCCAGGCAAGATACCCAGCTATTCTTATACCGTTTTTGTGTATCCTATATATACTTTGGTGAGACTTGCAGAAATTGTTATAAGATTCTTTTCTAAGGCTATGATCCATTGATGATTTTTTCCCACTTCACAGTATGCAGAGCTTAAGCCGCAGGTTGGATAGATTATAATCAGTATTGAGGTGAGCCAGCACGAAATGTGTTTTAAGATCAATTTTGATTCTTTTAGTGAAAGAATATGGAAATAATCTGCCTGCCATATTACAGTTCAACCACTTTTCATGCCTTTAAAATATTATTGTTAGCATAGAGGAATTCATATCTATTCTTTCTGATGAATAGGTTTCTGTTGATGAAGTTGCCATGAAATCCTGAGGAGAAAGAGAGGAGGAATCAATAGGAAAGCTGAGATGGTAGATGTTTTTCCTCGGGCTCGGAAACATGCTCTACTAATGACAAGCCAAGAACTCATAACTGGAAAAACTTTGTTATATCTACCAAATCTCAACATTTTATTGTTTATTTATTATTACTTGTTCATTTAAAAATGCCTTGTCTTCAAAAGATATAGATAATAGCTTAAGTTATTTGTGGGGTAGAAAACAGTTTCTTTTCCTTGTTCAAATGGCAAAGATAGCATTTTTCATTGAACGACATGTCATTTTCTTATCATTTTTGGCAACTCCTTCTTAGAGTTTCAAAATCAATTTGAAGTGAGCTTCTGCACTGGTTGAAACAGTTAGGAGGATAACTACAAGACCTTGTTCATTCTTGCAAAAGTATTCTAAGTTCTTAACTAATTGAGCGGTTCTCTGGTACTGTATTGGAAACAATTTTTGGTCCTTGGTTATGTATTGTGACTAGTTCTGCATATTTGCCTATATGTGAAAACTTAAGGAGAAGTTGACTGCTCAAAAATTGTCTCTATCCATAACATTGACTTAGGACCCCTTTGTGAGATCTCAAGGCAGATTTTTTAACTGTTAACACTTGACAGAGTATCTTCTTGTGAGCAGACGGCAGGAGGATAGCTTACAGGCCTTGGAAGCGGAATTCATTAGACTCAGAATTTCATCGTTTATACATTTAAGAGCAATATGAGTTTCTTTACCTATCTATAATAAATTTCTGGAGTTGTTGTTCTATTGATTATTTGAGTTTTTGTGCTTTTCTTTTTTCTCTGAAACTGAGATAATGATACTAATGTAATTGTTTGCAATTCCCTTTTTGTGGGGTTTTGACTGGTTAGTGGATACTTTTTTCCATCTTATTCATAAAAGAGTAGAGTTATATTTTTAGCTCGCAGGTGATGAACCTTACGTGTATACTTATTACTACTTTTCTTTCAGGGTGGAATTGCGTCCTCAGACACTGCTTTGAAAGCTCCCAGAATAGTGTGACAGGTTCCAGCTGATGATCCTTTGTGGAAGCTAGTTCCTGAAGAGTTACATAGATTGTGTTCCCTAGTAAATTTGACTTCTTATTTCAATTGTTCCTGAGCTCTCTCACGGTTATGAATTTGAATCTTAGACTTCAAATTTTTCTTTAGGTAATTTTGGTGAAAATAATGCACTCACACAAGTAGTTAGGTCAGGCTTTCATCAACAAGGGATCTGCTTCTTGTAAGGATTGTCTCCAAAGATTTTACTGCTAATTTAATCTTCCAGTATATAGCTTCTAGAAAAAGGAGAATATGTTGTTGGAGCGTTCAATGTCTATAACATGGAAGGGGTCGAGGCACTTGTTCAGAACCACTTTTGCCAGTTCAATAAACAATTTGGCATAGGCGAGGACTTATTTAGTAGAAGCATACCTATAATTGCAGTATGCAGTCATTCTATGATGAGCATAATCAATAATTTCTTCAACTAATGACTTTAAGCTGCAAACCCCAATCTGGAAGTGCTTTATGATATTTTTGATTGGAAAGTGACCCAATTCAAGGATAAAATATTTCTTTTAAGGATAGTTTCTTCCCAACTTAAATATTGCTTTCTAGGTGAATGCATATTACTTTTGTTTCTCCAAAAGTGAATTACAATCAATCTCTTGTCCTCCATTTGTCAGTGGCATTGAAACTTTATTCACATACTATGCATTCCGGTTCAGAAAATCATTCAGTTTTCTTTAGATCTTAATTTCAAGAAAGTTCTAAATTATTTATTTTCTTTTTCCAGATTGAGCCAACTGCCTTTAAGGAGGGAAGAGTTCCACTGATTGCATGTATTGTCTCTGCTGCTGAGCCGTGCTATACATGGCATTTCATACATTTGTTTTTTTTTTTTTTCTTCTAAAGAAAATGGAATAATGAACGCAGAAAAATATTTTAACAAGCATAACAGTAGACCATGAATCTTGTAGGAAAATAAAATTTATGCATATGACCCATGCTATGCCTATAAACACTTCATACATTTTCCACTTCAGTTTATTACAGTTTCTGTATAGACATGAATCCAAGTCTGTTGGGTAGGAAAATTTTGAATACCAAAAGTTTTTTAGTTTCCAGATTTCCCTATAGAGTTTTGTATTGTAGCAGTATACATGGATATTGTATCCTTTGAAATCTTGGTTACTTATTCCATATTTTTCTTCCATTTCTAAGATTTGCATGCCTTGAACTCATAGAAAGGCGTGTTCCTGGTGCTTCATCGAGCTTCTAGTTTGTCAATGGAACTTATAAAGGTAAATCTATTCATCTTGGGATTATTGCTAACTGGTTTACAAGTAAAATAAAAATCTAAATGTTTTTAATGTTTAACATAATAAATCTTTCAAAATTCATTGAATAGGGATGTATAGAGAGAGGAGTCTATATGAAAATTCGATGTGAAGACCAAGGTGTGGAAGGCTTATATGGAATTTCTCTATAAGCAGGCTCAAGGAAGATCTAATCCATTTATGGATTCTGCAAAAGAGCCTAACAAAGTCATTGTTGCAGAAATTATGCGTCTATTTGGTTCATTTGGAAAAGCATGAAGACATGTACATCCATATGATAAATAAAGAACACCAATAATATCTGTTGTTTGATCATCTTCATTATATATATTCCTAGAATAATGACTGTAAAATTGATGAATTTTTCTCATATGTTTTCCATTTCCGTTTTTAGAATGAAATTTGTAAGGCATAACAGTGTATTGTTCATTTATGAATTTCGTAATTCTAATTTCAAAACCAAAACTTTTTCACTGAACTTGTTCACGCCCTGAAACTTTTCCTTCAAGTAAATGAAGATACTGGGCAATTAATGCAGCCATTTGTCCTTTCTTGCATGTAAAACTTCTCCAAAACGGCAAGCCCTCAATCTTCATGCATTTATTTTAATATAATACATCTAAAGTTTTGAAGTATTTAAATTAGATAAATTCAAGTACAAACAATTCCTTAAACTAAATAATTTCCTTGCAACACCCCAATTCCAACAACCATTCGCTCGTGTTGATTACAATTTTCAATAAATATAAATTTTGCCAAGACAAAAACTTGTGCAATTAGTAAAAGCAATACAAACAATTAATAAACCTATCTTATCTTCCAAGCCAATCTATCAACTCACCACTAAATATAAATTAAATATGCAAAATATCAAGTGATCAGAAGTGAGCTGTCTGTCAACATGAACCAAAATATCACATGCATAGCACCATTTACGTTCTCCATAGGCTTGTGAATACATACCCTCTTTCTCCAATTCTGAAACATATAGCACATAACTACAAAATCAGCTTATAGACATTAACAAATTATACACTCTATGATTATACTAAATGTGACACAAAAAGAAGTGGGTCGTGAATAAATTTTTCATTAATCGGCCTAGAAGCCAAATTAAATTACAGATCAAGAACATTGATTACACTTGGAGGATTATCCCCAAAGAAGAAATCATAACAAAAAGCAAAACTACTATCCTTGGCACCAAAGCATAGCAAGTCCTCATCATCTCTACCATTACGTGTAATTACAATCTTTCTACTACCATCTCGATCGTTGATTTCTACTCTCACATTGCAACTTTTGCTGCATGAACACTAGTTTCTTGGTGGGTTTGTCCTTTTGTATCCGGATGAAGCATCATGAGCTGTTGGAGGCTGAGGCCGAGGCCGAGAGCAACTTGAATCTGCGGTTTTGGCTTTCTTCGATCTGAATCGACTGTCGTCAGAGAACTGTTGATCATCATCAGCTGTTGGAGGCCAAGGTCGAGACCAACTGGAATCTGCGGTTTTGTCTTTGCTCGAACTGAATCGACTGTCGTAAGCTTGTCTCTTTTCAGGGTTTGTCAAAACGTCAAGGGCCGATTGAATAAGCTTGAAAGCACCATCGGCGGCAACGGAAGGGTTCTTATCGGGGTGCAACATCAGCGCCAATCTCTTGTAGTGTTTCCTGATGACGCTGGTATCAGTTTCAGGATCACTAATGGCTCGGAGTTCATACCAGGTGGTAGATTTCTTGGCTGCTAATTGGTGAATTTTGTAGGCGGTGAAGTATTCTTCGATGTTGGGAAGATGTGGATTGAAATCCTTGGCTGCTTGGAGACTCTTGATGGCCACGTCTACGTTTTGAGGCTTAAAGTACTCTTCTGCGGCATCTGTGGCCTTCTCGGCGGCTAACTTGGCGAGATCGCTCAGCATTCTTTCTTTCTTACGTTGAGGGCAATGATTCAAGAGTATTAATTTGCAGAGTTCACCAGGTAGATAGATGATTGCTTGAACTGGACGCAATTTGTTCGCGTCCAGATTAAGAACAAATCTGTTATTTCGATTACTTTTCCTCTAATTAAAGAGATATTTTAAATTTAAGATAAAAATTCAATATTCGACCAATGACTATTATATTTGGGAAATCTTAACTCTTATGAAACTGTACTTCTAAATTTGCTGCACGTGAGAGTTTATGGGAACATCGTTGTAAGATTGTAGTGTTTCTATAATTGAAACTCTTTTAGCAACAACTGCACTTATGAACCTTCCTATGTATGCATATGCAGCGCAGGCAAACAACTACACTTTTAATCTATTAATTGGACTCTTCGTAATCATCATTTAAGGTGCATGAATTCAAAACTAATTGAACCTTTTCTTAACATTCGTTATCTGAAATACAGGTAAAATTCAATACCTTAATTTTTATGCTTAATTAGTTTTAATTTGGCTTAATTGTAAATGTAATTAAAAATTAATTCTCCTTGAACATTAAACGAATTTGCTAGTTGTTGTTTCCGGTAATTGTTTTAAGAAAAGTGTATTTCAGGAGTATATTCTTATTACTAGGAATAAATAATAAGTCTCCTGTTGGAACATTTCCTTTATATGTTTTTAATTTTTGTTGCGTTACTTAGCAGTAAATTGCCAGCATTCTGTACAGAATTAATTGGAAGGACAAGTGCCATGGCCTTTATGCTCTCAATTAATGCTGTTTTGATGTTATTTTTGGAATAAATGCAGTTAGTTCTTAGAACTGGAATAATGGTTCTGATCATTTTCTTAGCTTATGTGCAACAACTACTTTGAAACCGCAGGTAACATGGACTAATTCTCTCTTTTCCTTAGTATTATTCATTCATTCTTAACAATTAATGATGATCAATTCTATGTTTTTGGTCGAAATTCATGACCACATTTTTACTCCATAAACTTGGTAAATGCTTAATTTTTATTAAGATTAACTAAAGAATATTCTAAAGAATGAGCAGTATGAAAACATCAAGAATTATTGATATAAGAGATGAGTAGACCTATGTATATGCACCAGAAGTGCATTCAATATGCATGCACTGATTTGCAGGCTGAGCACATTGTTCCCTATCCCAGTTAATAGACTTTGAAGGAAACTCCTTCATGTTGATGATGATACCCCCAGCATACATTAAATGATAAGCCTATCCTGCGTAGTGACTGTTGGTGATGTGCCAAAGGTGTTGCCTGATCAGTGAGATTCCTCAGCTTATGCCTGAAGATAACGTGGCTGCTGCAAGTGCAAGTGTTGCATCAGCTTCGTAAAATTCCACAGCTTCCATCTGGAGAAATGTGATTGAGTCACTTATGACTCGATGAGATTGCAGGTTTGCTTTGCCATTATTATCAGGGCTTCCTCCATTATAGATTTCATTTGATGTAGGGTGGGCTTAATTTTTCCATTGCTTATTCATCTTGCTTTATGCTTCTACTTTCTCTGTTTTCACCTTGTTCTTATTAATAAAATAACTCTTTTAGGTTTCATGCACCTCAAGTTTGCTTTAACGAAAAATTAATTTGATTTTTCCTGTTTAGAACTACCTCAAACATTTTTGTTTATAAACTTGTAAAGG
Organism: Azadirachta indica; assembly: GCA_022749755.1. Classification (NCBI taxonomy): domain Eukaryota; kingdom Viridiplantae; phylum Streptophyta; class Magnoliopsida; order Sapindales; family Meliaceae; genus Azadirachta; species Azadirachta indica. The sequence continues at coordinate 23,908,144 of CM040441.1, forward strand.
AGAAGTTAAAACTGTGCATGTAAATTGGCATCGAATACCTTGTTTTTAATTGAATACAGGTAAAGCTGAGCCAGAGTCTGCTTGAGATGAGAACACAATGGATTATACTTTTACTTTCTACTTATTCTCTTGCTACACAATGCCATACTCTCCAGCTTTTCATCCACTTCTGTTAGTCGTATGAATAACTGATTGAAGACGAATGATGACCAAAACATTTTTACGTCGACAAATTTGGTCAATTTATTACAATTTAATTTCAATTCTAGAATCTAGACGGTTTAAACAGAGTGGTACAAAGCAGCCTTCATAAATTTTTCTCAAACTAAAAACAATGATTTCCTCCAATTAGGAAAAAGAGATCACATGCCTGACAATCATCTAAACTTAGACAAAGACTTGAACTTTTACTTCCATAATATTCGAGCAGTATCCTATCCAAAGTTTGCATTTGCATTGTTGGCTCCCAGTCATTTTCTCCATCAGTGGCCGCAACCACATTTCTTTGAAAGGAAGCTGTTTCACACAGCTGATACAACTCTTGCACTTAAAGCAGCCATATTATCTTCAGGCATAAGCTGAGAAATCTCGCTCATCACAGTCTGATTAGGCAACGCCATTGGCTCATCAGTCACCAATAATCACTGATATTGGCACATCAGGAAGGTCACGCAGCATCGCTTTCATACATGGCATAGTCAGCCAGTCAACACTTGCATTTGGGGCACTTTCTTCATTTGGCTGCTGGTTAAACAACTTAGGGAGTAGACACATATCTTCATCAGATATTCCACTACGTGGGTTATTCTCGTTGTCCTGTTGCAACATCATAGTCTGATGATTAGTCACTAATACCACAAAGGCTTTGCATTGTTCAGCAAAATTGCTTGAATCAATTCCACCAGTTTCTCCTCACCGAAAGCTGTTGCTATTGTCAGATAAAATCTTCTGTTCCATCATCTCCAACGTAACTTCTTATTGACTTTCTAAATTGTTAACAGATGTCTGTTTTTGGTTTTGTTGATGGCACAACATCCTCTCAGGCTCTTCAGATTGAGCCATTCCTATAAGCACTTCATATTGTCCAGCACCAGCAACACAAGAATAATAAACAAGATCAGGCACACTATTGTAATAAGGCTATGAAGATCAGCCCAGTACATTGACCTACAATTGAAGTTTTTATCTCTCGCTAGTACCTAGCTGACCTTTTCCCCATCTGTTGCTGGTTCTACCAAGAAAAAAAAATTCATGAGAAGCCCTGCAGATTGATTCCATGAAAACGAAGTTCAAACTTTTACAATCACAATGCAGTTATCTGAATTCATAATTCACGCATACACAAATCATTATAACCATTTTCATTTTGGTCATCTGTATTAGAGTACAATCAGACTCTAGACTGAAATTGCATCAAGTAAAACCCTGACTGTCCAAAACCAAGAAAAATACATTCATTAGCAGTACTCACCTCCTTTATTTGATGCTAATTGCTTGCCTTTATGAACCAAAAACCTTGCTTTTCTTTAAATGCTTTTTAGGAAGAGGGAGAAACAACACTTAGTCAAGGTCAAGAATAAACCCATTTTAGTCATCTTAGCTTTATGATTGAAATTTTTTTGGAAAAGGGAAGCTTTTGCATTGCATGAGGGAGATTACTCGGATGGGAAGCTTTTGGATTATGTAGAAATCTGCATGCATAGGCTAGAACAAAAACAGTGATTCAGCAATGGCATTAATATTCTTTCATGCAAATATCATTGTTTGTCTGTGTTTAGTTACCTTAATATTTTCTTTCTTAAAATTGATCAACACGACTAAGGCTAAAGAAAATGAAGAAGAAATTAATTAGATATTACTCTAGATTGATGTTCATGTAACGGAATGTGAATTAAGCCATTTTTAAATATGTCTTAAAAAACTTATTATTTTCTTTCCTAAAATTGATCAGAACATGAATTAACACTATAGCTAGCCTACATCAAAACCCAAAAACAGTAAATATTTTCTTTTCTTTCTTAAGTAGATTTTAAAAACTCATCACTCCAACAATTTTCAAGTTGTTTCAAGTTAAAACTAGATGTATGAAGATGGAGAGCTTGCCCATTATATATCTGCATTCGCTAGAAGGAACACTTTCAGGACGTACGTTAACAAGTTATGTGATTACAGAAAACTACTTTGACAACAAACTACTTGGCTTCTGTTGTTCACTTAAATATTTAGAACTAGAGTTGTTTAAAATATTAATTGTACCATACAACTACTCGGTTAGTTAATAACTTAGGAGTTGTTTCAAATTAAATTGATTTCTAAACTCTTAGGACAGGTCAATATTCAAGGGGAAAATGTTATATTTGCCATTTGAATTAGCACAAGGAAAAGAAACTGTTTTCTATCCCAGAAATAACTTATGAGACAATGAGCATAAAGAGTACACTTGTAAGAAGAAACAAGTAGATAAACCATCCTTCAAAACTGTTAAGCAATTGAAATATTAAAATTACCCGACTTAGCAGTTTTGGATATGACAAATTAAAGCTTAACTCCAGATGTTGAGTAAGTTAAAGCAAGAGTTCATGTTTCCCACCTACCACCTGTAGGACCAGATACAAAGTTGGGAGAAGCAAATAAAAACATGACCAATTAGCAAAAACTCTGAACTTTTTAACTTGCTTAAAACACCAAAACTGATATTGCATCAAGCACACGCCACTATAAGACAGGCGGATGGAATGTTAGAAATGAAGCTTAACAGCTGCAAGTTCCAAGAGAGGAGGGTCAGAAATTGTTCAGATTTAGAACCAAAGTTAGCTTTTGATACAAAGCCTAATAGTGTTTCGGTTCGTTAATGATTTACATAGTTGCTAAATCCCACCTTTCATTAGCAGTTAGTCTATATTGAATCATAGAAAGATGTACTGACTAAAGTCCATTACCAGACTTAACAAGTTTTATACATTCTAATTCAAGGCCATCGTACTAGTTAGGTATAATTTGTGTAACAAAAACTTGCAGATCTAAAAGGAGCAAAGAGGAACCTCACCATGTTCAAAGTTTTTGGGACGCAAAATGTAACACCCCAAATTTTGTCATAACATGACAAGATTTAGAATAATACTCACATTCCCAAAATTCAATCTATCTCCACTTACAACTAACAAATTCTCCCAAAATACAATATCAAACTTCAAAACATGTATAATCAACATATTACTAAAATCTCAACCCAAATTTCATTTTAAAAAAGGTATTCCTTATAAATTTAGCTCAAGAATAATAAACAGAGTTTAAACCTATTACTTACAATACCAAATAAATATAAAGTAATAAGAATAATACTGAGTTATGTATAAAGAATACATAAATTGCAAGCGCGAACTTCCAAAGTGAATCCAGTATTTCACCACACTAAGCACAAATATAATTTATAAAATATCAATTGACAAAGGATGCGTTGCCTACTCAGTAAGTAAATTCATGCATAACTTTTAGTGTTTAAAAATTATTTAAACTACAAAACAGTTATCTTTAAGAATTATTTAACAATAAACATTTATATAAGAAATCATTAATCAAAGAAAAGCATTTGATAATATGAAAACATGATCACAACTTTTAATAAAACTATTTTATTAAAAAAAGAAACATTTGACTGAATACTTAACAAAATCTTTTAATTCATATCTTATAATATCATCAGTATTTCGGTGTTTCATTCATCACAATACAGTACAATAGTACCCCAAAAATTCGGTCATTAACAGTCAGTAAGTGCACAACAGTAATCTAACTAGCTAGTTGATAACAGTAACTAGCTAGTTGATAACAGTAATAGTAACAGAAATAATCACCACTAACAATGAGCCAAAACAGTACAGTTTACAAAATATTACATTTCATGCAAGGTAAAATCAATAACATTTATTTTTCATGTATATTTTATGCAAAACATCTAATAATTTGATAAAAGATTTCTTCAAAATAACTATTTAATCATTAAAATCATTACCCATTTTGTTATGAAATCATCTCATGCTTACAATAGTTTTGAAAATTAATAGAAAACACGTCATGCATAAATCTATTATACTGTTGATTTAAAAATATTTCTATTATGGACTTATTTGTTGATACTAAACAGGAATTTGAGGATATTTTTGAAAGGTATTATCTATGCCATATTATTGGGTTTAATAAGTGACTTTTAAGTGGGAGTTTATTATATGAGTTTAATTTGTATGTAAGATTCGAAACCCAATAATTATGTTGTTTTGTTTACACTAAGGAATAAGGTTTTTGATTTAAGAATTTGAAAAGAATTGACTCATATGTATCTTATGAAGATTATGACACCTTGAACAATATATAAACTAGTGCAATAGTTTATCTTTGCTTTAAGAGAGAAGAGTTTGAAGAGATTGCGCAAGATCTCAAAGAGGAATTCAAGATCAAGGAAGTGAATTTGTCTATTAGTTTTGTTATAATAAGATAGAAGTACATGATTGGAGTTTAAGCTAGAATGTTGGAAGACTAGAATTTTACAGAAATTTGTGCTGACAAAGTTTATTACAAAAATTATGGAAAATTATCTATTTTGATTTTGCATGTAAATTTTGGTACATCAAACTAGACATCCAAAGGAACATTTCAAAATCAGTTTTGTTCAAATCGAAAGAAAAAAAATCAATTTTTAATGAATTTTCAAATTGGAATCAATTATGCTAGAATATTCTGTTTTCAGCAGATTACATGGATTGCAAAATTATTTGACACATTTATACCTTTCCGAAAATTATGGAATTTGGTATAATATTTTGGATATATATCTAGTTTAATTCTGGAAAGCTTCATGATTATATGGATTGAAAATGGTTGGTTATCAATTTTTGAAGTAATCTCAATGCTGAAAACTATTTTACAGATTCAATATGTATTGAAACATAAATTATTCTTAATAATTCTTGATGTTATAAAGCTTTGAAAATTTTATGGTCAATAGCTCTATGTGTTAGCATAGTCTTTGTAAAATTTTAGACTAATTGGTGAAGGGAATAATTTATGAAAAATTGGAGACTAAGGATTGTTCTGTCTTGCAACTAGTTTATTTGTATTACAAGATCAAATTTTAGAGTAATTGGCACTACTAGACTATTATACATTTAAAACTGTTATAAAACGTTTTAAAAACTCTTTTAGAACGTATTACAAACCGTTTTCTTTTGACGTGTCTTAAAATATCAAAAACCGTTCTCTTTTGTTATGATAAGAAGACTGTTTTTATTAGTTTTTAAATTTATAAGAAAACAGTTTTAAATTGTACTCGAATTTATAAGAGAACCCTTTATAACAGTATTTAAATTTATAAGAGGACGATATTTAACAGTTGTTAAAATTTTATAAGAAATTTACTTTTAATAATATTTAAATATATAAGAAGACAGTTTTTAACAGTTATTAAAATTTTTAAAATTATAATTCTTAAAAATAACAATAAAAATGGTTATTAACAAAATTCGATTAAATAAAAATTAATTTATTAAAAAATATACATATACATATATGTATATGTGTATATATATATATAAAATATGTAGAGGACAATAATATCACTCATTAATTCATACATATGTGTATCGATCTTATTAATTGTTTAAAAATATATTAAATATTGATTAAAAAAAAGTCTAAATTAAAAGAGTCCGTATCATTATAATTTGCAAATATAAACAGTAGCACAACAGCAGTAGATCATGAACTAGAAACAATAGCAAGTTGATGCTAGATATCACATACATAACTGTTTTATCCACTAATTATTATAAAACTAAAAATAGCAGTCATAAAAGAATTAAACAAGTATCTCCCAACAACAATATATATTTACAACTTTGTCAATAGTTAGCTGAAACAACAATAAACTATAGCAGAAAACGGCTACAACAAAGTAACATTAGGAGAAGAAAATAGCAGAAAAATAAAAAACGTACAGCTAATAATATGAAGCAGAACTGACAACAAGCAGTCAAGCAGTAGGGAGCTTGGTAATTAACAAGTAGCGTGGTGTAAGGAAATTTGAGGACTTTAGATGTTACAATTTATAGAAGTTCTATTGATGTGATCTTTGGTTAAGGATGTTGTTAGGTGATTGATATTTCAGGATCTTTCAAAGTAAGCAAAATGAATTTTTGTTATAAATAAATTGTATAATATGTGTGTTTTGTTATAAAAGTACTTTTCACATTCATATTTGAATTTACATATTATTAATGACATTTCTCTTTAAAAGTATGCTCTTAGAGATAATTTAATTTTTTTAAAAAAAATTTTACATATTAGTGATTTTGCACATGTTTAATGTATTTGTATAAGAATATATATATATATATTTTGAATATTCCAGGTACTTTAACAAGCATGTTTTTATTTATGGGCATTTACATGGGACATATAAACAAAATGATTTTGTGCATAAAAATTGAAAATTTTGTTGTTATGATAAAAGTCTTGAGTTCTTTCTTAAGCCTTAGTGGATTTTTCTTGTGGAGTTCAAAATTTTGTTTAATTGGATTGAATTTTATTAATATGTTTCTATATATCATTATCAAATTTTCATTTATATGTTTTAGATAGATGTTTAGACTCTTTATACCTATGGAGAACCCTTAAGTAATAGTTTATGAATACAAAATAGATGTTTGCAAAAAGAGAACCATGTTTTTGAAAAGTGAAGCAAACAAGTTATATGCTTATAATAGTTGTGCATACTCATAATTCATATTTTATTGTTTAATAAAAGTGATTTTGTTTTGAAAATATTGAAAAACAGTTTGCTTATTAAATTGCTCCTTATCGTAGTTTGGCGGTTCAATAGAATTCACAAGGTTTGTTTAAGGATATGGTTTGAAGTGCTTTCACATTGTTTAAGAATTTGATTCAAGGATTGTGGAGTACTTGGCATCAAGATTTTCATTGTTATTAGATTCTAAATGTTAACTAAGATATATATATATATATATATATATGATTTTGATATTAGTGAATGCTTCAGTATGTAAGGAATATTTTTGATGTTCAATTTTCGTAGTTATGAATTTCTACGAAGGATGATTGGTTAAGTATTAATGCTTCTGTGCTATTTAAGGTTTGTAAGTTAAGTAAGTCTTGAACACATTGATTTCTAGGGATTAATATTATAGGTTGTTATTTAAAAAGTTATAAAGGAACAAAAAGTATAATAGTTTATTCCTTTTTATATTGATAAGACATATCAAAGTTTAAGGACAAAATTTCTTTTAAGGTGAGAGGAATTGTAATACCTGAATTTCATTGTATTATATAAAAAATACAAATGATTGAAAGTTTATGAGACAAGTATATTTATTTTGGTGAAATTTACTTATTATATATGGATATATGTATTTTTTAAAAGAATGGAACTATTGAATAATAGGAATTTTATTATAGGTAAAAAGTACAAAATAAAAAGTTAAGGGAGTTGAGTGATACTTTATGTAATATGTAGTTTATGTTAAATGAGTTTATAATCAGAGTTCTTATTCTCTTAGGCTGTTAAAAAAAAAAAAAGGAGAGAGAAAAGTAAAGGGAAGAGGAAAAGAGAGAAAATCAAAAAGAAAAAGAAAAAAAATAGAGAGAAAATAAAAAAGAAGAGAAAAGATGTGCTTTAACTTATTTTCTATTCGAATATTTTTTAGGTGAGTTCTCTTGGAAATAAATTATGTCTCTCTTGTCATTTTAGATGATCCTAGTTATATGTTACATATTCAATTGATCGAATTATTGATTGAGAATTAATTGATGATTATTATATTTTACAGAGTTGTCTGAATAATCTGTCTATTGATAATTAAAATATAGATTTTTGGATATTTTTTATTAATAATCTTTTTATGATATTAAACTACATTCATTAAAGAATTTATAGAATTTAATTTTGTTGCAATCGGTTAAGAAATCAATTTTTAATGATTTTTCAAACGTTACTTTGTTGTTCTAAAGAACAATAATTTTTGCTATAGGTCCGAAAATATATATTTATTTGATCAACCAAATGATCTTCATGTATTCTAAAAATTGACTTTATATACATGTCTATTGACATTCTGCAAAGTTTTGTGATATTTGGATTTTTATAAAAATTGTGATGAATTTTTGAATCGTTGAACCTCAAATCTGAAAATTTCAAGATAGTTTACCTGTATTGAAAAAGGAAAATATTTTTAAAATGTTTTTGATGTCTAAATGTTATGAAAATTTTGAACAAAATATTTTTATATGTCATTAGCAATTCCATAAAAGTTTAGTTTAATTTAATCAGTAGATTAAAAGTTAAAAATTATTGAATTGATGCTATTCAGTAAGAAACTGAAAAAATAGATTATAAATATGTAAGTTTAAAGCTTTATAATGTATGGTTTTGGATTTGAGTAAATGTTGAAACTTTTATTATTTAAGGTGTAAAGAGTTCTAAAAACAAGGATTATAATGTTGTAATTGAAAGGATTCTAGAATATGATAAAAGTTATTGTTATATAGTTAAAGGAATTATACGTAGAAAGTGGGATTTAGAAATAAGTTGTCTATAGTCTACGATTAATGAATTATTATAGTTTGATTGAATTATACTTTGTTATGAATAGGATGATTAGAACTTTTGAATGATAGAAGTAGCGTGAAAGTTTTGGTTCGGTCTAGGTAAATAGATTTATGCATGACGTGTTTTCTATTGATCTTCAAAACTATTGTTAGCATGAGAAAATTTTATAACAAAATGGATAATTATTTTAATGATTAAATAGTTATTTTGAAGAAATCTTTTATCAAATTATTGAATGTTTTGTATGAAATATACATGAAAAATAAATGTTATCGGTTTTTCCTTACATGAAATGTCATATTTTGTAAGTTGTGCTGTTTTAGCTCATTGTCCGTACTGATTGTTTTTGTTACTATTACCGTTATCGACTGGCTAGCTAGATTATTGTTGTGCACTTACTAATTGTTAATGACAGGATTTTTGGGATACTATTATACTATATTGTGATAAATGACACACTGAGGTACTGGTGATATTACGAGACATGAGTTAAATGATTTTGTTAAGTATTTAGTTAAATGTTTCTTTTTCTTATAAATTAGTTTTGTTAAAAGTTGTGATTATGCTTACATATTATCAAATGCTTTTTTTTGAGTAATGATTTCTTTCTCTGAGTAATGATTGTTAGAATTTTTTAACTATAAGTGGCCCACGATTTTCATCATTTTAAGTGGGAACATATGTTGTACAGTTTCTGTCAGTTCTTTGTGCAGTTTATTACATGTTCTAGCAGTTGTTACACATTCTGGCAGTTTTTGACAATTAAATGGTTACACGTTCTAGCAGTTTCTAGTAGTTTTTTTATGGTTTCTGTAATGGGCAGAGCCTATAAATACAGCTCTTGGTTAGGTCCCTAAGCCAACAATTTCTTTTAGGAAATATACACCAGTAAGGTTTAGAAGAACCATAAACCGGTAATTTTTTATCACCAAATTGTGAAAGACGACAATAGCAGGAGGTATGCCTTTTGGGTTTAATTCCGCATTTGATCTATATGCTATTATGATTAGTAAAGCATGTTGGATCGTATATGAAATTTGGTAATATTTGGTATCAGAGCCGTTGTTATTGCCTCTGCTTTATTTTTTTTGTTAAATTTGGTTAAAGGATTATTATTTAGGAAATCGAATTTATTGTCCAGTATTATTGATTAATAATAATACTAGAAATCATTATGAAATTGGATTACTGGTTTGGGATTTGATTTGATGATTTTTGTTTCTGTAATCAAATAAGAGATAATTCGTTTCTGTAATAATAATAAAAAAAAAATCGTTTGCTGGAAGTTGAAGACAATGTCATATGACATGTCATCTGTTATATGCTAAATAGTATGACATGTCGTTTTCTGCATGATATTGTATGACATGTCATCTGCTTATGTTAAATAATAAGACATGTCATTTTTAAAATGACTTAATATGACATGTAGGTTTTTATTTTTGAACTCGTATGACATGTCGTTTTTATTATTTTGGTAATATGACATGTAGTTTCTGTATGTTATAGTAAATAATAACATGCAACTTATTTGATTATTTTGGGAGATATAATTAAAATTATGTCTTATTGTTTCATACAATTTATATAACCAATTTATGATTAAAATTAAATGTCTATGATCCGTATAATTTTGGTTAATTAAGGATTAGCCACAGCATCTTTAATTATACAAAATTATATTTTGAGTATTTTAAGATCATGTATAAGAAGATGACATTACTTGTAATTAATCATATTTAATATAATAAATTTTATCCCACAATAATTTTTATTATATTTATATGATTAATTAGAATAAAATATCAAATTATTTTCTTAATTACCCACAGGAATTAGGAAAAGGAACATAATTTGATAGTTTTATTGTAAAGATTTATAAATACATATATAAATATGAATATGCTTGAATTAAAACTTTAACTCACAGGCAAGTTTTATGTTCATTAATTCATATTTTACAACGTGGTTTATATTGGTAGAATATGATATTTGTTTATTAGCCTCAATTCACATTATATATAAGCATGTATGTTTAATTATACAGCTATACAATCTACAAATTTTTCTGATATCAAATGTGACATTCCTGAGTTGAAAGGTGATAACTATAAGGTTTGGAAGGAAAGAATTCTCCTTCATTTAGGGTGGATGGACATTGATTATGCTATACGGAAAGATGAACCAATTATTACCGAAATCAGCAGTCAAGCTGAAATTGCTCTTTATGAACGATGGGAGCGATTTAATCGCTTAAGTATGATGTTCATAAAAACTAAAATTTCTGCTGGTATTCGAGGTTCAGTCGATCAGCATGATAATGTCAAGGCATTATTGAAGGCAATTGATGAACAATTTGAGACTTCAGATGAAGCACTTGCTAGCACCCTAATTATGAAGTTTTCATCTATGAGGCTCACCAGTGTTAGAGGTATACGTGAGCACATTATGCAAATGAGGGACATTGCGGCTCAGTTAAAAGCTCTTGAGGTTGAAATGTCTGAGTCTTTTCTTGTGCACTATATACTGAACACTCTTCCACAAGCATATGGACCCTTCAAAATCTCCTATAACACGCATAAGGATAAATGGTCAATTAATGAACTATTGACCATGTGTGTTCAAGAAGAAGGAAGGCTAACAATGGAATTGGGTGAAAGTGCATTTATGGCAACACAAGGGAAGAACAAAGGGCAAGCCAAACAGAAAGGGAAAGGTAAAATACCTCCTCAAACGGAAATTAAAAAGGAATCCAAGTGCTTCTTCTGCAAGAAGAAAGGACACATGAAAAAGAATTGTTCCAAGTTTCAGAAATGGCTTGAGAAGAAAGGTAATTCAATCTCATTTGTTTGTTATGAATCTAATATAGTTGAAGCTAGTCATAACACATGGTGGATTGATTTTGGTTCTACAATCCATGTTGCAAATACCTTGCAGGGTATGCAAAACCTAAGGAAGCCAGTGGGTAGTGAGCAGTGCATTTATTCAGGAACCAAGATTGTTCACATGTGGAGGCAATTGGAACATGTAGTTTAATTTTAAGTAGTGGTTTTGTTTTGAGTTTAGAAAAGACATTTTATATTCCAACTTTTTTCAGAAATTTAATTTCTGTTTCAAGACTTGTACCGTTTGGTTATTCTTTTAATTTTTCAGATACTTCTTTTAATTTATTTTACAAATCTGATCTTGTTGGGAATGGTACATTGTCTGATGGTCTTTTCTGTATTAATTTACAAAACAATGCCTCTTATGATGTGATGCATGTTCAAGCTGGTATTAAACGATGTGTTATGAATGAAAATTCCTCTATCTTGTGGCACCGGAGATTAGGACATATCTCTTTAGAAAGAATTAAAAGATTAGTAAATGATAGGGTACTTAATACTTTAAATTTTACTGATTTTAATACTTGTTTGGACTGTATAAAGGTAAAACAGACCAACAAGACAAAGAAAGGTGCCAAAAGGAGTTTAAATAAATTAGAGATCATACATTCAGATATTTGTAGTCCAGACATGGACTCGTATGGTCAGAAATACTTCATCTCTTTTATAGATGATTACTCACGATATATGTATCTCTACTTGCTTAAGAATAAAAATGAAGCATTAGATACTTTTAAAGTTTTCAAAGTCGAAGTAGAGAAACAATGCGGAAAACAAATTAAGATTGTGAGAACAGACAGAGGTGGAGAATATTATGGTAGATATACTGAGGATGGACAAGTACTTGATCCATTTGCGAAGTTTCTTCAAGAACAAGGGATAGTTGCCCAATACACCATGCCTGGCTCTCCAGACCAGAATGGTGTAGCAGAAAGAAGAAACCGAACGTTAATGGACATGGTACGGAGTATGCTTAGCAGTTCTAAGCTTCCTAAATCATTGTGGACTGAAGCTCTTAAGACGGCAATGTATATATTGAACTGGGTTTTAACCAAGGCTGTGCCAAAAATGCCTTTTGAATTATTTAAAGGTTGGAAACCGAGTTTGCGACATGTATGCATTTGGGGATGTTCGTCTGAAGTAAGAGTATATAATCCACAAGAAAAGAAACTAAACCCAAGAACCATTAGTGGATATTTTATTGGATATGCTGAAAAGTCTAAAGGGTATAGATTCTATTGTCCATATCATATTATTAGGATTGTGGAATCAAGAAATGCAAAATTTCTTGAAAATGACTTAATTGGTGGAAATGATCAATTTCAGAATATTATTTCTGAGAAAGATCATATTGATGCTCAGCCGTCCACTTCAAGTGATAGGTTGATTGTCATTCATAACTTACCTCAAGTCCAACCGGGTGTTGAGTAACCAATTATTGAAATTCCACAAGTAATTGATAATCTAATAGATCAATCTGTTCAAGAATTACCAGAAAATTTTGAACAAACAGTTGAACAACATATTCTTCAGGAAAATGTTGATACAACATTAAGGAGATCTACTAGATTAAAAAGATCAGCAATTCCTAATGATTATGTTGTGTATCTACAAGAATCTGACTATAACATTGAAGCCGAAAATGATCCAGAAACGTTTTCACAAGTTATGAGTTGCAAAGAATCAAATTTATGGTACGATGCAATGAAAGATGAGATGATTTCTATGGCATCTAATAGAGTTTGGGATCTTGTTGAGTTGCCTAATGGTGCAAAAGCCATAGGATGTAAATGGGTCTTTAAAACTAAGAAAGACTCATCAGGCAACATTGAGAGATACAAAGCAAGACTCGTTGCCAAAGGATTCACTCAAAAGGAAGGAATTGATTACGAAGAGACATTTTCTCCTGTATCCAAGAAAGATTCCTTTCGTATAATTATGGCATTAGTTGCACATTTTGACTTAGAATTGTAACAAATGGATGTGAAAACGGCCTTTCTCAATGGAGATTTAGAGGAAAAGGTTTACATGAACCAACCAGAAGGATTTTTCTCTAGCAATGGCGAGCATTTGGTTTGCAAGCTCAAGAAATCCATATATGGCTTGAAACAAGCCTCCCGTCAATGGTATTTGAAATTTCATGATGTTATTTCTTCATTCGGTTTCGTCGAAAATATCATGTATCAATGTATATACCAGAAGGTCAGTGGGAGCAAAATATGTTTCTTAATTCTATATGTGGATGACATTCTACTTGCATCCAATGATAAGGCGTTGCTTTATAAGGTGAAACAATTTCTCTCTAAAAATTTTGATATGAAGGATATGAGTGATGCATCTTATGTCATTGGTATTAAGATACATAGAGATAGATTTCGAGGTATTTTAGTTCTATCTCAAGAGACCTATATCAACAAAGTTTTAGAGAGATTTCGGATGAAAGATTGTTCACCAAGTATAGCACCTATTGTGAAAGGTGACAGATTTAACTTGAACCAATGTCCAAGGAATGATCTTGAAAGGAAACAAATGCAAAATATTCCATTTGCTTATGCAATTGGAAGTCTAATGTATGCTCAGGTCTACACCAGACCTGACATTGCATTTGCTGTTGGAATGTTGGGAAGATATCAGAGTAATCTTGGTTTAGACCATTGGAGAGCTGCAAAAGGTGATGAGGTACCTTCAAGGAACGAAGGATTATATGCTTATGTATAGATGAACAGATAATTTGGAGGTGACTGGATACTCAGATTCAGATTTTGCTGGCTGTGTTGATTCACGAAAGTCAACATCTGGATACATTTTTATGTTTGCCGGTGAAGCTGTATCTTGGAGGAGTGCAAAGCAGACTTTGACTGCTACTTCTACTATGGAGGCTGAGTTCGTCTTTTGTTTTCAGGCTACTTTGCATGGTGTATGGATGAAGAATTTCATATCTGGGCTTAAGATCATGGATTCAATTTCTAGGCCATTAAAGATATATTGTGATAATTCAGCTGCAGTATTTATGGCTAAAAATAATAAAAGTGGTAGTCGAAGCAAACACATCAACATTAAGTATTTAGCTATAAGAGAACGTGTTAAAGATAAAATGGTAGTTATTGAACACGTTAGCACTGAATTGATGATTGCTGATCCTTTGACAAAAGGCATGCCACCATTGAAATTTAAGGATCATATAGATCAAATGGGACTTGGTTCCTTTTGATGTTTTTTCGTTATCAGAACGAATGTTGATTGTAATGAAATTCTATTTATGTTATGATATTTTCTCATATTTGATTTTCAATTGTGTACACATTTATTAATTGAGAAATATCATTTATGTTTGGACCTAGAATAAACGTAGGGTTTATTCATTATTAATATTGATAACTGTTTAAGAGACATGATACATAGTGATACATGAAAGATAATACTCATTTATAGAGAACCTATCGCCATAATTTATGTATTTTGTCTCTTATTATAGTAAATGATGAAATTATGGACCAAGTGGGAGAATGTTAGAATTTTTTAACTATAAGTGGCCCACGATTTTCATCATTTTAAGTGGGAACGTGTGTTGTACAGTTTCTGTCAGTTTTTGTGCAGTTTATTATATGTTCTAGCAGTTGTTACACGTTCTGGCAGTTTTTGGCAATTAAATGGTTACACGTTCTAGCAGTTTCTGGTAGTTTTTTTATGGTTTCTGTGATGGGCAGAGTCTATAAATACAGCTCTTGGTTAGATCCCTAAGCCAACAATTTCTTTTAAGAAATATACACCATTGTATAGAAATTGTAAGATTTAGAAGAACCATAAACCGGTAATTTTTCATCACCAGATTGTGAAAGACGACAATAGCAGGAGGTATGTCTTTTGGGTTTAATTCCGCATTTGATCTATATGCTATTATGATTAGTAAAGCATGCTAGATCGTATATGAAATTTGGTAATAATGATTTCCTATATAAATGTTTATTGTTAAATAATTCTTAATAATAATTGTTTTGTGGTTTAAATGATTTTTAAGCATTAAAAGTTATGCATAAATTTACTTACCAAGTAGGTGGCTTACCCTCCGCCAGTTGATATTTTATAGATTACGTTTGTGCTTAGAGTCGCAAGATGATGGATTCGCTTTGGAAGTTAGCACTGCAGTTTATGTACTCTTTATAAATAAATCAGTATTGTTCTTATTATTTTATATTTATTTGGTATTGTAAGTAAAAGGTTTAAAATCTATTAACTATTCTTGAACTAAATTTATAAGGAATACCTTTTTTAAGATGACGTTTGGGTTGAGATTTTAGTACTATGTTCTTTATACATGTTTTGAAGTTTCATATTGTATTTTGGTAAAATTTGTGAGTTGTAATGTAAGGATAGATTGAATTTTGGGATACGAGTATCATTCCAAATCTTGTCATGTTATAGCAAAATATGGGGTGTTACACAAAAAATTGCCGGTATGTCAGCATGATTTACAACATATTTGACAGCATTCAGACCTGTATAAATAAAATAGAGTCAGAGAACTTTGGAAGATTGACCAGAATTATCAATCACACACCAAGAGCATTGTATAAAACAATTGAAATACAAGAATACGCTGAGCAAACTGGAAAAATTGTGTGCAAGTTTTATCAGGCAAATACATAATTCGATTTGTGGTTGGTGCTCCATTGACTGAAGAGAGGCACGTAAATGCAGCCTGGAAAGTTTTGCAAGACGAGGCCTCTGCCTTGCTATCTAGGGACTCTCTACAATAACATTCTTCAATTTCCTTTCATCATTTTATGACAACAGTTACTGATGCTCCTTTATTCCATTACCACAAAACGGAATTGGGTATTAAATCCCCTAATCCCCTTCTCCTTAAAACATAAATACAAATCATTCCACGCACCCCATGTTACATGCAAGTGCATATTATCATTATCTATTTTACTGGCTTTATTCTAATTCTTCCAACATGCAAGTGCAACTCACACTTTAGCAATGGAACAACTACCATATTCCATTTTGCTTGCCTGCCTGCCTGCCTGCCTGCCTGCACTGTCACTCTGCTTTCCATACTTTTCTAAAACACTGATTTGATCATCAATGACAGTAATCAGGACATATATAATATGTTGAAGCATATGTCAATGCCGATGCCATCCGAAAATAATCCATCAAGATAATCCTCCAGAGTTGTCTCAATTTCTCCAGGAAATGTTAGAAGGTTTAATTCATGCTTGAATCTGTTTAGTAGTTATCTTAAATTTAACCACTTTTACTATAAACCCAATGAGCATTCAGAATTATTTTTGAAATATTCATATCCAAAATGAAATTATTCATCTTTAATGAGATAAACCAAATTGTCATCACTTGTACTCTTTTAATAAGTAATTTTCAAACATATACAACATATATAAGCCACATTTAATAGCATATATGAGCCACATTTAATAAGATAAACCAAATTGTTATCACACACCAAAATGGATATATTAATAAGTAAATTTTCAAACATATATAGAAGCTAACCTCTCATTTTTCAAGCAAATTGGAAGATTTGAGCCTTTTGCCTTTGACCACATGAAGAGCATCTGCACAGCACAGCCAGCCTGTACTATAATAGACCAAAAAATAATAGCATGTATAAGCCACATTTAATTAGTGTCATAAAATTAATTCAATGAAGATCTTGTATAACGACTTACTCACTTGCATCTCTACTTGGAGCCCCATGTCTGCACCATCTCGATCCTCGCTCTAGCAAACATGTTTGATTCATAGTATGTGACAGAATGCAGAGATGACCATCAATGCTGCAAACAGTCACTGCAACAATGGAGTGACCAGTAACGACAACATTGACACTTGATTATTGGTATTATTGAAATTCATTCTTTATGCAATTATATCTTCTTGTTAGTTTGTGTGATGAAAATTGGATAAGATGGTTGTTTACTACAAACTCATGTATTAATCATTCTTGAGGACGAGGCTTATCTCCTTATCATCTTGAGATTATATTGCAATTTAGGAATTGCAGATAAGAACGTGGTTTAGTCCGTATTATTGATCCTTCCTAACTATCATCAATTAGTTTTAGTAGCCATTTCTATTGAAGTACTTAGTCTATCAAGAAGGATTGCTAAATCAAAGCTTTCAGAAGATTTCAATTCTAATTAATTTCACTGAATAAGATTAACAAAACATGGCAAGGCAACGCAAAGCAAGGCAAGGACTAGAGCAGCAAATGGAAGACTGAAGGTGACTATAAACATTAAAAACCTCTCTGCTTTTCCTTTTAGTATCAAGGTGTTCATAGAAGCATCTTAATTTTGAGAAACAGAACAGAACAGTACATAAATTTAATGCATCTTATCTCTACAACAGTGTTACAATACATTTGTTTCAAGACAGCATATATACATTGTCACTGCCGCACCAGCAATCTAATCCTCACTTTGTTTTCTATTGTTCTCAAAGAAGGAAAAAAAATCCAACACAATTTTGCATATTTTTTGACACCATACATTAATAAGAAAGACAAATCAAATTCATGATAGCCAATCTTGCTGGACACTATTCTGATTTCGGATTTGAACTTCTCAGTGGGCTAAATACTTTTAGCTAAACACTTTGTTTAATCCCATTTCCTCAGCATTTTGCCGCCATCCCTCAATTAAATTATAAAAAAAACCAACCCCTCAATTTCCTCAGCATTTCAGTTGTAGTTTAATCCCATTCTCCAAGATTCCTCATCCGCCACCGCCGCTTTCCGATCCCTATAAAATCAATCACCTATCTCGTCGTTGGTTGAGAAACACATTCGCGGCAGTGAATTCCAAGATGAATTGCCCTGGAACTCTGTCTTTGAATGGCATTGCTTCGACTGAGTTGCCCATTTTCCAAGGTTTGGTTCTTTTTTTATTGGTGTATAGTTATCAAGATTCTTCCTTTAATTTATGTCACATTGATTTTTTTGTTTCTTGACTCTGTAATTTGATAAAGATCACTGGGTATTTTGAATTTCAATGTTTCTGTTTGTGCGGTTCTAAAAGATTTTTTCATTGTTTTGTGTTCTGGTTGTCTTATTGACTAATGATTTTGTGAACTCCCTGGCTTATTGCATAAAATATTGTGCTCTTGATTATGGTGTGTGGAGTTTGGTTATAGTTTGATTTTATGTTGTCTGATACTCGTGTCAATAAAAATTCTTGCATTAAATGTGTTAAAGATTCATTCAGTCAAAGAAAACAGTATATACATATTACAACTCATGAAAAATTGTGTACAGATATTGCAACAAAAATCTAGTTTAAAACTTGACAGTGGGACACGGGCTGTTGTCATTGTATTTACGGGTTTAAAAAGTTCTTGTCCTTGTTGGATTTATATGCTTTGGTTGTCTTATTGACTACGATTTTCTGGACTCCCTGGCTTACTGTGATCTTGATTCTGGTTTTTGGACTCTAGTTACACTTTGATGTTATGTAGTATGATAGTTGTGAGATTCTTCGGGTCAGATTAGGTTTTCATCTTGTTAATTAGTAGTTAGTTGAATCTGATTTTTGGATTGTAGTTATACTTTGATTTTATGCAATTTGATAATTGTGTGACTTGGTAAAGATTGAGGTTTCATGTTTTCATTTTTTTTTTCTGTGTTTCTTCGATGGATAAAAACTCTTTCACAGTTTTTTTGGTTTCGATGTTTTTGAATATGATTGTAGTTCTATGATTGAGATTGTATGGTATTGGTTCTTTGGCAGTGTCTGTCTAAAGAAGATGATGGATCGCATCGGAGAGCTTTATACATTTATGAGAGGTATTATCTGAGTTTCTCTACTTATGTATAATAAATTTGTGAAATTGCTCTATTGATTATATAATTTTTGTCTTTGTTTTTTTCTTTTTGGGAGAAACTGAGATAATTATACTCTTTAATTGTTTATAATTCTCTTTTTCTTAGGTTTCGACTGGATACATTTTTCCATTTTGATCATTAGTTGTCATAAAAAAGTGGAATTCTGTTTTCTAGCTCACAGGTGACAAACTATATATATATATACACTTATTATTGCCTTTTCTTTTTTCGGGTGGATTTACCTCCTCAGATATTACATTTAAAGCTTTGAAAGGAAAACGTGCCAAAGTAGTTGGAAGAGTACCCATACACTCTGTTCCTCCGCTGGTTGAGGAGTAGAGCAATAATTGTCTACCATTTCATATCAAAGAAGAGGAAACTTACATAAGGGAGAGATTCATCCCGGAAGTGCAACTACTATACTATACTACATGTTGAATGCTCAGATATATATCTAAGTTTGTAATTAATTTAATTTTCTCAATATACAATACACACTATATGAAATTTCTATGATTGTTCAGGCATGGCATGCACTTCTAAGAGTGACTGCATTTGTTAATTTTCTTTGTTACGTTCCTAATTAATATTAGAAATTATTATATTGATTAATCTCTTTTATTGAAATTTTATATATTTCAATTTCAAGTTTTGGAGACAAATGTCCTTATTGATTCCTCTTTAACCTTCCAGGAAGCTGGATATATTATTAGAGTTTTAGTTACGTACCATTACCCTATAAGACTAGGATTAATTCCCTTAGCTTGTAAAAATACAGTACGTACTGATATATTTTAACGTGATTTATCCAAACCTCTATGTCTCTCTTTCTCTGTGTTAGAACTTACAAGCTCAACATACCATGGCCTCTCTCTACTCTTTCAAGATTCTTCTTGCAATAAACCAGCTATCATCTCTCTTATTCATCACTTCCTGTGATGCACAAGTTATCAAGGGATGTCCGTTTAACGCCATATACAGCTTTGGCGTCAGAGATTCTTCTCCAGGCTCTCATCTCATCATCGATCAACTCGCTTCTAATTCCTTCCATCTTCTTTCTCCAAAACCCTATTCACATTCACAGTGACAACATCACCAACTCCCTGGATCTCGGAAGCAACGATTACAGGTACGCGTTCTCAAGTGGCAAATCCATCGTACAAGTTGGAGAACATTACAGGCCGCTCATAGTCGACAACATCATAGACATGTTGTCCGAAATCAGAAAAGCAGCTGGCATATCCAATATCTTAGTCCCTGGAACGGTACCATTAGGATGTTTCCCAGGCTACATTTCTCTGCTTAATGACACGAATCCAGCGGCCTTGGACATAGACGACTGCCAGACTGGGCTCAACATCCTTCCCAAGAATCACAACCATTACTTCAAGCGTGCAATGTCGCAAGCTTGGTCTGAACTTGGAGACAGTAGTAGTGTTTCCTACTCTCAGTCTCAGCAGCAGGTACTATATACTGATTACTACAGCGTTTTCATGGATCTTCTTCTCCACGACTCGAATGATCCGAAGGTTGTTGTTTCGAGAAGACGGATTTCATCTTAGTAAGCAAGCAAATAAGTGCATTGTGGAAAAGGTCATCAGCGGAAATAATTTTATTCAGCCTGACATTTGTCTTCCAAATGTTAACCATTGCGTTATGTACAAGATGGAGAAGCAAGCACACTCTCAAAGCTAGCTAGCTCTACAATTTCAAAGATTTGTAGGACATTATGTTTTATGTAACTCACTACTACGTATCCATAGTACAGGATTAATATGTATATAACAATAATTAATAAAGTAAGTTCATTTGATTTCGTAAATTTTTATGTATATATATGATCAACTCTTTATTATTAAGTTGGCTGTGGTTGCTGTATACGTGTTAAAGGATTTTCCAGGTTCTGACTGTAAAACAGGTGTTGCATTGCTTAATTTGTTTATTTCATTGGCAATTAAACTATAGAATCTAGCAGGAATATCAATAATAATTAATTGCCAGGTTCATATTTTCTGAAACAATTTAATTTGTTGTATGTATGTATAAGTGGAATACATGTATGCAGGTCTATAATGTGGGTATGGATAAGTTACGTAGGACAAGTAAGATTAGCTGACTTATTTATTCGAGCAATCAAGGAAGAAATTAATGTAAAAGAAAATTTACACACCTGTGTCTTAATATAGTTCGTGTGTGTCATTGATCAACCACGCTAATTCCAATCGAGTTCTTAATTTCTAGTTGGGTTCGGCGTTTATTATAAGTAGTACGTATATTGTTGCCTGAGTTGATAGCCGTACATTTCTCAAATAGTTGTAAGCTTACGCAGGTGTATCTTTTTCTGTAAATATATAACATTAAAATTGACCAAGAAATAGACGTTATATATCTTCTTCTAATCATGTGTTTGATATATAAGTTTTGAATTAATTTGTTGGTTTATATGGGTGGGTTCAATTTACTTTGTTACGTTATTTTGACTACCCATATATAGCAAGAATCGTAAATCACTTGCAAATTAAATTGTCAAGAAAATCATATTAATTGTAAAATCAGTTGGCTTGTGTTGAACAAGAAGCTTAAACTTCATTAATGGCGTTGGGTTAGGCTGTTTTGGAGGTACTGGGGAACATCCATCCTCAATCTGCTAATCTCTTGTGAATTCTTAGAAGACACTATATTGAATGTACTTCTGGTGCATGTATATGGGTCTACTAATCTCTTGTGGCAATAACGCGTAAAAGTATTCAATTCTGATTTAAACCATACATCATATATCATTGATATGAACACATACAATAAGAAAACA
Organism: Azadirachta indica; assembly: GCA_022749755.1. Classification (NCBI taxonomy): domain Eukaryota; kingdom Viridiplantae; phylum Streptophyta; class Magnoliopsida; order Sapindales; family Meliaceae; genus Azadirachta; species Azadirachta indica. The sequence continues at coordinate 23,930,304 of CM040441.1, forward strand.
TAATTAATATATGCAAGAATTCTGATAATGATACATCAGAAAGAAAGAAGAGAACTAAATTCACCTCGCTCTTGCAGGAACTGGCGACTTAGCTGAAGCATCGATCATTCGGCGGTAGAGTTGCAGGGATCTCCATCTCCACCTGTGGGTTAGCGGGAAAGAGGAATATATGGAATTAATTAATGTTGGGGAAGTAAGTAATTAATTGGGGGGTGCTGTTGCAGTCGGGTTTCTTGGGCTTGGTTGGGGTTGATTGCCAAACGGATTCAGAGAAAAATGACGATGGCGTTTCTTTTCTTTTGTGGGAACGCATGCATGCATCCATGAGATCTTCTTCTTCTCCTCTGTGAATCCCTCTGTCAGTGATCGAACCAGAACCCAACCCCAAGAAGCCCAACCACAGCAACACCCCTTTCTTTCTTTCAACCGAATTAAGAAGAAGAAGACGAGAGTTTCTGAGTCCACAAAGAAGAAGAAAGCAGGTAATAAAATTAATGGGGAAGGTAGAGTTTTCTTTAATATCAACTACCATTGTTATTTATTATCCGATAATGCTAATTATAGGAAATTAATATAGGAAATTTTGATTATATTGAAAAGAGGAATGGGTGTTAATAGATATTTTATGAGAAATAAACAACAGAATTTGAATAACTTTAATTATTATTCATAATTAATTAAATTCAGATTAAGTACAAAGCTCCGTCATATAATAATTAAATCCAAACCCGGTAAGGTAAAGTGGAATTCTGTCAGAACGGTAGCTAACGAACCCGACCCCGAACCAAACCCAAACCCGCAACCTCCATCATATAATTATATATATAGATTTCTGAAATTAAAAGGTGGAATCGAATACATTGAATTGGGGGTTTGGCCTTTGTGGGTTTTAAATTTAATAGTATAGCCTGACAACGGTAACTACCGAACCCAAACCCGTAACTGACTCCACCTTAACTTGGGTCGGGTTTAATACCTGGCTTAGCAATTCAAAATTCAAACCGAACCCCCCATAGTAATTAGTATCTGAAAATTCCATACATAATTCCATTATTCCATTATTATTAATTTATACTTATATTGAATGACTTTATATATAAAATCAAAATTTAGTTTTTGTTAGGTTTAACCTTATTAAGTACATTTTTCAAATTGTACAAAAGTAAATAAAATTAATTCAGATGATTCACGAATTTTCTATTAGAATTTCGTCTCTAAATTAGAAAAAATTTCTCATTAATAGAAAAAAAACTTCAACATCTGACTAATAGAACAAAGATAAATAAAAAATAGTTTAAGTATTATTAATCTTCTTTTAATTTTTTAAGGATTTCTAAATTTACGAAAATTTATAATTTATGTCGTTTATTTTAACTTACATAAAACTATGTCTATATACTAAGAGCGTGCTTGGCACACTAGAATGGACTATATAATTTTATTGTACAAAATAAAAATTTCTTCATCTAGTATTTGGCACAAAAAGTTGAGAAAACTAAATAGTATAAAAATTAAAAATAATACAGTTCAAATTTCCTAAATTTGACTTGCACCTCCACGGATTAAGCCTACAATGCATTATTTTTTCTTTTATTTTGTTAAAAATAATTTTTAAAAATAATAATTTTTTAGTTATGAACACATGTACTTTTAAATTATCTAATTCTTAAATAAAATTTAATTAAAAGAAACTAAATTTTGTATAATTAATATTTTTTAGTATAATCATATACCAAATATAGTATTATATTAAAATTTATCCAATTTAATACAATACAATACAGTCCAATAAATCCTTTTAAATTTCAATACAGGGCAATGCAGTGTATCAAACACCCCTTACGTTATAATTCAAGCCAGACTTTATAATTTTATTTTCTTTAACAGACATATACACACACTCTCTCTCTTTATATGTGTGTATATATTATCTAAAGTATAAATCATCCTTTTCTTTTTAGCTTAATACAAATAAGATACAACGGAATAGAGCAAAGGCTCTAAATTTTACGTAAAATCATATGGGCACCATGCTGGGGATATAGAATTATCCTGCGAGCAGGAGCATGGATATAAGTTGGAGAAAGTTGGAACGAAAAATTTTGTAGAATCATTGCCAATGCTAGTTTTGCTTCCATCAGTGCAAAGTTTTGTCCAATGCAGATTCGAGGACCCCCGCCAAATGGGAAGAATGCGACTTGATTGTTTTTTGTTGCCTTTGAAATGCCTTCGGAAAATCTATCTGGGTTGAACTCTTCTGCATCATCACCCCAATATTCTGGATCTTGATGAAGTAGAATTATTGGTAATAACAAGATGATTCCAGATGGTAGAACAATTTCTCCTAGCTTTGTTTCCTTCACGTTGATTCGAGTAAGCAAAGTTGCTGGTGGATATAATCTGAGTACCTCGTATAGAATTTGAGTCACTACTTTCAACTTATTCAGATCCTCAAATTTGGGGACTTCATTCCCAAAAACTTGAGAAACTTCTTCTCTTGCAAGCTCTTGCCATTGTGGATGAATACTTAACAAAACCATTATCCATACAAGCAAAGATGCAGTAGTCTCCTGCCCAGCAAGATAGAATAACTTGCATTCCTCAATAACCTCTTGGAGATTCATTCCAACTTCTTTTTGTTCAACTGCTTTGTAATTTGATTCCATTAATAGACCCAACAAGTCATCGTTTCTAGTTTTTCCAACTTTCAGTGCCTCTTCTCTTTTGTTTATGATACCTTTAATAAGTTTTTGCAATTCATTATAATTGTCTTTGAACTTTCTATTAGTTGCAGTAGGCAAAAACCTGCAAATAAAAATTTCCCAAAGAGTAGATAAAATTTGCTAAGCAACACAATCCAATTTGAAAACACTAGAAAATGTTGGTTGTAATTTCAGCAAACGCCTCAATCTTATATTGTTAACAACTCAAAATTAGTCGCTCAAACATATGAATCAAAGAAGGAGAAGTTGCAGTAACCAAAACAATGAAAAAAAAAAATTAGAAGCAAAAACAGCGGAAAAGCAAAATTTACAGAACACCAAATTGTAAAATTTTTCTGGTCAAATTTTAACACTCTATATTGGGTTTTTCACATTAAATATACCTCATATACTTCCCACAAAGGACCTATATGTGTCTCACATTTTGTTAGTTGTAACCATGTTAAAATGCTAACAAAACACAAGATATATTACATTTTCTACGTGAACCATATCTATTTAATAGTCACGTGAACAGTACCTAAAAACTCAACACATTAACATTAACAGAGAAAAATTGTTGGAAATTGGAATACATTACATACCTCCATCCTGGTATGTAAACATACTGTAAAGATTCAACAAGTAGCTCAAGTTGCTTTCTGAGGAGTTCAAATATTTGTCTTCCCTCTTCAAAATTGCTGCCAAATGCTGTCCGAGAAATCACATCGGCTGCCAAAGTTTGAATATGAGGCCACACATCTAACTCACATGATTCATTTTCCAAGACTAACATCTTCCATTTCTCCACCATGTCTTTACAACTTGTATAAAGTTGAGGTAACATATCCTGTAATGGAAAAAACCAGGTGAGTGCATGGAGTTTTTATGTGTATGTGAAATGAAAATTAAAGATAGAATTAATTAACCTTCAACTTGTCGAAATGGAAAGCTGGGTTAGCAATTTTTCTGACTTTGAACCATTGCTCACCCTCGTACATGACCATCCCATTAACAAACAACCTGCCAAGAGGGCTTCTCCGGAATTTTTGAAAGATTTCATTCTTATACAAAATCTCTCTTATTAAACTGGGATCTGTGATGAATATGCTTGGTGTTGGACCAATCCACATAAAAGAATTCTTACCTGAACTTTTAAAAAATTAATCAATTAGTAATTTTAATTTGCTCTCTTTTATTATTTTCTATCAACATCTTTAATTAAAATCATGCTCAAGGTACATAAATGTGAGATGTAGGATTCAAGTTCCAAGCATCTTGTATCAAAATTAAGTTTATACCAGTTAAATCAACAAGCCTTGGTGATCTTTTTTGCGTTATTTTTAGGATTAACTTATAATAAGTTGTTCTATTTTTTTAATTTTCAGTTAATTTTTATGGGTATTGAGACCTCTCAACCCCTAGAAAGCTATATCTCACAAAAATTAAGTGTTTATTTTTTCTTAATTAGTTAAAAGGATTTTTTTAATGATAAAAACTTTTTTTAAATTTTTAGATATTATTTGATTGACACTGAATAAGGGATTTTAAGAATTAAAAAAATTATTTTTTGTTTTATTAAAAAAAATTTAAAATTTATACTTTTGACAATAAAGTTTCTTTGGTTTTCTTAAATTGTCTAAGATATACTTATTTTATTTTAAAAATTTTACGTTATTTTTTAAAAATAAAATAAAACTTTCTTCATTAAAGTAATTAAACAAAAATTTTCTTCAAAAAATTATTTATAATAACTAAACATGTAATAAATTTTTTAAAAAATTTTATTTATAATGGAATAAAAGGTCTATTCCAAAAAAAGAGAAAAATTCTATTTAGAACACTCTACTAAACAGACCCTAAGTCTTTGTGTAATAAGTTAAAAGAAAATTTTGCGTGGTCCATTTGTCCTCCATGATACAAATTAAAAAATTTGAATTATGTAGTAATTATAGACAATCAAAACACTGTTTGTATAGAATTTTTTGACATAATGTTGACAATTAAGAAAATAAATTTGGTGGGCAACGCCTTTATTAGGTAGTGATGATTCATATAAAGTTGAAAACATAATCCCATCAATTTCAACACAAACCAAAAGGTCCATGATATTGACACGAAGAGAAAAAGGTCCATGATATCTCATCACTTTACACCCACAGAACATGAACGTTGTTTTGTATTTTTCTGCTGCCAGTCAAAGTAGGTATCGTTGCTAGAAACAGGAGGAAAGAATAAGAACAATTTTACAAATTAGACATATTAAATTGGATATATGTATTAATTATATATTAATTAATTATATAATTAGATTCAATGTCTACCATTAAATATGTCTAAACACCTATAAATAATATAAACATTAGTGTAAAAAAATTTATATGTACATAGAGAAAAAAGATCAATAATTATGTTATTGTATACATATTCTATACTAATCGTAAATTGTTGAATTTAAATAGTTAAAGTTGAATATGATATTTACATGTATAATTAATAGTCAAAGTTAATTTCAATAGTTAGATATCTTTAAAGTTAACACTTTATAAATGATATAAAAATATATATAAAATAATGGGTATGCAAATCCATTTTCATACACGCGCATGTGCGTGCGCGCGTGCACACACACACATATATATATATATAAACCAAGATGATAAATAACTATTTTATTATTAATATAATTTATGATGAAAAGGGCAAACTTAAAACACAAGCTAATTAACGAGAAAGAACTATATCAAGAATTTAAAAGCAAATTAATATTTCGTACCGTATTTGCTGATAATATGATGCTCGAAAGGCAGAATCCGTGACGTTATGTCGACGGAAACGGGAATGGGTTTGCTTGATGCTTCTTTGCTCATTCTGTTCATCTCTTTGGTGTCTCCATGAAAGAGTTTGTAGGAGCTTCCGGAGAAACCCTGCTGTCTAAGCAACTTTTCTAGCTTCTTCGGCTTTAACCATACCCAATTAAGAAGCTTCCACGCTAGAATTATGGTAGCAAAAGCAAAAGAGAAAGCCATGGGCCAAACTGATGAAATCTCCATTTTCATTGAAGACAAAGAGAGGAGAACGTAAGAGAAGAGGTTGAGATTTTAATCAGACAAGGGATATCGTAGTTTTTAAGGAATTATGGTGGCCCTCTACTTTTTAAGGAAAATAACAAATGAGTTTCACTATTAGTATATTATCATTTTAATCCTTCAACATAATTAAAATAATAAAATAGAATATATTGTCTTCATTATTAACAATTCAGTACCCACTATATATGTGTGTGTGTGTAATCATGCATAGATATTGAAGTTTAATATCTGCAACAATTGTTTTCAGATTTATTGGTTGATTTATATGGCAATGAATCAAAAACATGTGTACATATTTGTGTGAAATTAATTTGCACAAATTTTAATAGAGCAAAAATTACAAATTATATTAAATAAAATTACTCATATAAGGTTTTTCTTTTAAGAATAAACGTCAAAAAATATTAGGGAAAAATTAAACTCCAGAATTGAGATTAAATAAAGTATTTTTTGTTACAAAAGAGTACGTTAATTTATCCAATAAAGTATCTCAAAGTGTTATATTTTTAAATCCATCTTTATATACCCCATAAGTGTAAGATGTTAATGACAAGATTGAGCCATCAACTCAATCAATAAATCAATATTTGAACACCAAAAACTAGAGAAAATTCATATAAATTTCAGAACATGCAAGATGGAAAAAATAGACCTGATACATGAATGCGTTAAAGCCAAACAAACAGCTCATTAATGCAGAGGAAATGTTAGAAAAACATGTGAAATCACATTCTCTGTTCAATAAAAGAAATATATACTAATAAGTGAATTTTCAAATCATATATAGAAGCTAGCCTCTCATTTTTCAAGCAAATTGGAATATTTGAGCCTAGCTTTTGACCAGATGGAGAGCCTCTGCACAGCACAGCCTCTACAATAACAGAACCAAAGAATCATAAGCCATGCATATTTACTGAGTCTCATAGAATATTTTAATGAAATAAGGACTCACTCACTCGTACACTCTACTTGAAGCCCCTTGTCTTTACCATCTTCTCCCTCACTCAGCTAAACACGTTTGATTGATTCATAGCATGTAACAGAATATGCTGAGATGAGTAGGAGTGCTGGAAACAGTCACTGCGACAATGGAGTGACCAGCAACAACAACAACACCGATACTTCTTCATTGGTATTGATATTCTTTCTTTCGTGCAATTATATATCCTTGTTAGTCTGTGTGATGATTGGATGGTTGTTATTTACAACAAATAAACACATGTATTAATAATTCTTAAGGAGGCTCAACTCATCATCATCTTGAGATTAAATTGAAATTTAGGATGCGCAGATAACAATAACGTTTAGTCCATATTATTAATCCTTCTTCTCCCACGTAATCATCTTCTCCTCCCTTCTTCTCCCTTCTCCTCCCTTCTCTACCACCTTGCATGCACCACCTCTACCTTTTCTGCTTCCCACACTGTTGCCTTATGATTCGACCAAGTTGCTGTCAATACCTCCCAAGAGGCACATTTCTTTGCGTAGCCCAAAAACTCCTTAATGCAATCTATTGTCTTCTTTAGACATGCCAAAGAAAGAACCAAACAATTTCAATCATAGAACTAAGATGAAATTCAGAAACATTAAAACCGGTGGAAACAATTTCAATGATAAGAACTTTTATTATAGTGAAATACAAACAAAATCATTCAAATTCAAATTCAACAAACAAATCGAGTAATCTTTATCAAATTACACAATTAGAAAATATAACCATGAATTAAATGAAGAATCTTAATAATTATCAATCAAAAATAAAGTGAACAATATCCCAGGATTAGGATAAATCTTGAAAGAACCTACAATGCAATAAGACTATAATTACAACATGAAAACCTCATTTTTGACCCATGAAATTTTACCAAGCGGCACAAATTCCAGACAACAATGATTACACTCCAAAATCAATAAGAGGAAGCAAGTATAGGAAGGGAATCATTGGCCAAAAAGGCAATAGGATAATCCACCATCACATAAAAAAGCCTAATTACAAGAACTTATATATAAATACAAACAGAAACCATTAAATTCAATCAACTTAATTAGTAGACAAGTAGAGAAGTAAACCTTGTGATTAATTTGGGGCTGTCGATCAGAGCTAGAAAACTTCTGAGCATAAATCCAAGACTGCTCTTTTGGGCAACCCTGACGACAACTAAGTCGACGCATAATTCAACGACGAACCTCTGCTCTGCTCTGAGATTAAGCAGTTGACTCTACTGTTGAGGAAATTGGATTTTAATTTAACTTAATTTAGGGATGGCGGAAAAAAGTTGGACTAGGTTTTAATGATAATATGTATATATGTATATATGTTGATACCAAAATTTGTGGCTTTGATACCACACAGTAAAAAATAAATTTTTATTCTTCTTTTACTCGAAAGAATAAGCACTCTTTTTTATTACTTATTTTCCAAAGAAATTCTCATATTCCTTCTTCATGAAGAGAATGAGATACATATAAGCCCTAATTTTTTTATTCTAGTAATATTATAAGTTTAACAGAATTTAAAGTGTATCTCGCAAAATCTAAACTTGTCTTAAATTAAGATTCTCAATTCTAGTTACGCTTTTCGCATAAGGATTTTTGTCAAGTGGTAGCCTTCCCAACTGATCAGACTTACTTATGTGACATTCGGTCTAAGTCCTTCCTAAGTTGATCTAAACAGGACACACTGGAACTACCCAAGTATTAGGCCAGTTAGCATGAAATCCATTTCCTACACAGGCCAATGGTTACTTCTCTGGGTTCACGATTTCTTTGACACATCAGTCAGATTCTTCTAACCAAAATTCATTTTCGATCGATCTGAACAGATATATGTGCTTACTAGCGTGCAACCCGCTAATTTCCTCAGGCCTCAGACTATTCCCAAACATCAAGCCCTTTAGTCCAATAAATTTGGCCATTTTCACTGGATACTTTTATTCTAGGATGACTTTAATTGTTCTTGGGCAGCATCAGACTGAACAGATTATCACGTATAGTCTGCAGGCCCCCTTCCTAAACTAGTATCCCTATCACTTTCCTGAGCATTAGATCTTTCCTATAATCTGACGAGAATTGAAACATTCCTGGTAGCCGAACACCAAGCACAGTAACGGCTTTTGAAATCTAAATGAAACGCCAACGGCGTAAAATTGAGTCTACTCTTCACCTCGATTCTCACTCAAGCAATTGATGTGTATAAATGCTATAACTGTTATCACTTCTAAACCCTTTATTATGCTGTTGTGTGACTCTGTGCCAATTGGCCACCCTATTCTCAAGATCGCCACCTTAGTTAATGACCGCTTGGCATCATTAGAGCCATTCATTTTTGTTATAACGCAGATAAAAGAAGGTAAAATGAGTATAAAAACTTTAACTCCCTTTTCACCACTTTACTTTCTCGTGTTTTCCACAAGGTTCTGAAAACTCTTTTCGTTCTCTGTAGACTTCATCTTCTATTTGCGAGCAAGCTCTATCACATCTCTGCTGCTTATCCTCCACTCACCGGTAAACTTCCTAACTCAGTAAATTGCCTTTCCTCCAAACTGTTCATATTGTGTGAATTTTTATGTTACTGCGATGCGAACTGGTTGTGTTATTTGAGAAAAATGTCATGCTTTTGTTCGATTTTCTTTGCAATTTCTTCTGTAACGCAAACTTACTTTAGCACCTTTAAACATTATAGTAGACTTAGGAATCGAGACATTTGGTAGAAAGCATTTTTAGAAATAAACTAGGGCTTTTAGGCTTCTTTTGCTCGAACAGGTTTTTTGACCGGGTTTAGATTATGACATTAGGACCTCATAAGAACCCTAAAACCAAGTTCTGTGATTGAAAGGAAACATCTCTAATTTTATACATCAAGACTCCCTTTTTGGGCAATTTCGAATTTGTCTGGATAGAATTGTAGCTTAACTATTGTTGTACCTCAAGGTGAGTTTTGAATTGACCAGCCCATATTGGTGTTTACTTAGGTTAACCGTTGCAAGACTTGAGAAACTTGATATGAGGGACATTCCAATTAGCCCAGGAAATGAATTTGACACTTTCTCAACAAATTCATTTGAGACAGATAATGAAGGTTAGAACCGATTTCTTCATAGGATTGAAGCTAAGCTCATTAGGGAATACGGAACCATTGGCTTAAACAAGGCCAAACCCCTAGCCATTTTTGACCTCGACACTGAGATCCCTTTAACCATCTTAAACCCTAGATCAAACGCCTTTAAATGTTTTCATCTAGAACCTGAAGTGGTAATCTTATCTGACAGTTCTTTTGATCATACTCAAGGAGAAATGAACCCTAAAAAATCCAATGTGGTAGACCAAGAATTCTCTAAAGTCTTGTAGACAGAGTTACCCAGTAACCTAATTAGCCCGTACCTTCAAATCTAGTCTCTGAACATATATCCAAGGTGCTTTTGGTTCCGAGTAGACAAGGGGATAAGAATGCAAGTGATGATTAAGAAAAAAATGATGAGTTTGAAAATGACTAGGATGAATTAGACTCCAGAGAGATCCCTTATATTGATAGTAGTTATTGCTTGTGGTCCAATACCCTCCCTCTGACCTAGCCAGAGAGAACAGCCCATTCAAAACCGATAAATTCCCTTATAGTATCACTAAGGTTGACCTCATAACCTTTAAGAAACCTAACCACATCTTTGAATCCGTCACCTTTAGAATTCCCAAGGCTAATGAATTCTCAACCTACCCTAGGGGGATGAGGTGGCTTTCAACAAGGAGCTATTCCTCATTGGGGCTAAATTACCACTACAGCCCTACTTTACCGCATTATTTTATAGTTTTGAGATTCCTCCCTACCAGCTGAACCTAAACGGCTAGTGTAACACCATGGGTTTATATGTGATTTAGGCTATGGTCAAGCAAGCTCCACCAACCATTGATGAGATTAAACACATGTTCTTACTTAAAAGGGGGTCGAAGAAACACCCAAGTTTTTATCATCTTCAAGGTCGTATCAAGGCTAATAAATTAATTACAGGTAACCTTTATTGCAACAAAGAGTGAAAGGATAGATGGTTTTATACAGGCAGAGATTGGTGTCAGTCCTCTCTGATCTAGATGAGCATATATGGCCCTATGCCCTATGCGTTTAAACCTATCCTCCGTAAGTGTATCTAATAGAATCAACATGATGTGCTTTATTTTTTGTGCTGAAGACAATCACTAATGGTCTTCATTTCTTGTGCAACTGCTTGAGGTTCAAAGCCTGACCTGTCTGACCTTTTTTGTCAAAGATCAACGTGAGGCATGCAAAATAGGTTAATTAAAGGACTTTACTTTCCTCTAACCAACTTATAAGCTCTAGCATTGTCAAGATTACACCTACCAACGAAGAGCTTGAAGTTGCTCTCACGGCAAGGAAAATATTTGCCTTAAAGGCTGACCAAGACGAATCTGTCATCGATAAGAGTAAGTATTTTGTTTGTCCCTCTTCTTTAAATATTTTTATTTCTATTTATTTCTTGTATAAGTCCTTATTTCGTTTTTTATGCTTTATAGGGAAGATGGCTTCAAAGAGAGGCAAGGAAAAATTCTTGAGATCATTAGGTTTCATCCTCTCTTCGTTAAATATTTACCCTGGGGCTTTAGCGCAAAACAAGGAAGAGTCCTCTAAAGGGGAAGAAGGTTTATCTGGGTTCCAAGAAGGGTAAAAAAGAAACTCTTAAGGACAAAGGAAAGCACCTAGTGAAAGTTTTTGAAGATGCTGGGAAGAGCTCGGCCAAAAAGTAACATACTGAACAAGGAGAGGAAATTATTAAAGTGGACAGTCTCTCCTAAACAAACATCTCGGAGAACTATTATTATTGTAGTTGGATAGTCTATCTTGGAACTTTTTTCAACTAAGATTTTTTTAAAAATATAATAACATAGTTGAAGGATTAAAATTTTTTATATAATAATTAAGTATAAAATAATTATCATTTTGATTTATTTCCACGTGAATCATCCAATAAATATTAAAATCATTCTAATGATGATCCAGTAATCAATTTTTTTATTTTAATCTATTGTCGGTCATTCTTTTTTCTAAATTAAAGGCAATTTTTTGCTTACATTGTTTGTTTGCCTTTGTTAACCATTCTTCTCGTACAAAGTGTTACCAACAAAAGTATCGTCAAATATTCAAGTAATATATGAAATCTTACTAATCACACCTTCCTTTTCTCATAGCAATTAGTGAAAGAGAAAATCTAGCAAATATTCATTTACATTTTAGTTAAATCAAACTTTTGAAAACAAAATTTCACTAAATATACATAATAATAAGGATCCACCAAAATATCAAATCTTATTAGACATGCCCCTTTCTTTAAAGCAATAATTAAAAATTAATCCACCAAATTATTTTATTAAATAAAACTTCAAAAATTAAAATTTCACTAAATATATACAATAAAAGGAATTAGAAACACAAAAGTCATAGGAAGAAAAGTTACATGCTATATCATTGAAATCAACAAATAAGAATGAAAACTAAAACAAATGAAAAGTTTTGATTATTCAATTCTTAGTAGTTGTAATCTCTAATCCTTAAAAATTTAATAAAAGTCAATATAAACTTAGTCAAGTTCATGATATATATAAAGGTTTTTCACCCTCAGTTTCTTCATTTTCATGCTCAAATGCAAAGATGAATAATGAACATGACAGACAAATTTGGTTTTGCTAATAATTTAATTAGGGTTTCTCTCTTAACATAGCTATTATTTTTGTTTTCACTAAATACCTCTACACAATTTATGTATTTTAAAATTTAAACTTGGTCAACCAATTAAATAAAAAATAATTAAGTAAAAAGGATTTAAGCAATATAAATTTACAACTTAAAATTTTTGAGTTTGTTTTCCATATTTGGTATTGTCGCAAGTTAAAACATATATTCCTATTCACCAAAATAGAAAAGTAATCAAGGCCAACACCAACATAAGTTAAATTAATAACTCAATGAATTCTACAAAATCATTTACGTAACGCAAGTAAAAATAAAAATTAAATTGAAAGTCTATATAAATAAAAAACATGTTTATGTATTTGGGAGTTTAATTTGTTACCAAATGTAATGGAATAAAAATCTCAAATTGTACTAAATAAAATTTTGCTTATATAAATTCTTTTATAGTAAATTAAAAAATATTAAAATAAATTAAAATTAAAAATTAAGAATAAACAAAGTGATCCTTGTTACAAAAAGAGTACATTAATTTATCAAATAACATATCTTAAAATGTTACAAAAAGAGTATTTTAATATACTCCGTAGTGTGTAAAATGTTAATCACAAAATTGAGTCGTTAACTCAATAATTAAATCCAAACATAATGTTATTATATTATAAATAATTATAAAGTAAAATATAATCTTTAGAACTTTTAAAATTATGTAAACATCAGCATTTTATAATGATATAAATAATTAAATATAAATAGTTTAAAAAATATTTAACAAATTATAAACATGATCATAAACATTTCATAAAATAATAATAATTTTTGTTCAATATAGTATAAAGCATTTTAGAAATTTGATCATTAATCTTTAATAAGTGGACAACTAGTAACTCAACTAGCCAATCATTAACAGAAATTATGAACAATTAACTAAAATATTTATTAAAAACTAATCATAATTTTTGCGTTAAAAAATAATATTTAAAGTATTTATAAAATATTTAATAGTTTAAAAATTGCATTTGGGTGAAATTAATTTGTGACAAATTGTAATGGAACAAATCAATTATTTTGATTTTATAAACTCATTTAAAATATGTATTAATTAATAAGAATGAAATAATGGAATTAATGTGGTATATATATTATTGGGAAACTAATTACTAAGGTGTTTGGGTTGGATTGGGAATTCTAGTTTACTCAAGTGGGTGTGGAGTCGAATTCAAATCCTAAATTAGTTAATTACCGTTAAAGCTTTAGAAAACCTAATCCCCAATTCAATTCCACCCCTCCCTCCCTCCCTCTCTCCTACAAATCAAACCAAGCAACAGTTTATTCAATTCCTTTTAGCTTGTTTTCAAAAAGTGGGGCCACCACCGTCCTCAACACCACCACCGTCCATGCACCACTTCTACCTTTTCCGCTTCCTAAAAACCAATTCCTTATTGACTAATGATTTCCTTCTTGTACTTCTAGTTTATAGTTTGATTTTCTATGGTCTAATACCTGTTTCAAATGCCGTTTTCACATTACAATTATAGTTTCATTTGCAGTTCTTCCAAGAGTTGCCCTATCCTAAGATTTTTTTTTTTTTTGGTGTATAATTATCAAGATTCTTCCTTCAATTTATGTTGTTTTTCTGAGGTTTGAGAATTTTCAGGTCTTTATTCAATGATAGGATTTCAGCTTTTGGTTTTAATATTTTTGAATGTGATATTTGGTAATGGGTTTATAGCAGTGGTTGAAAAAGATAATAGATTGCATAAAGAAATTACTTGGTTGAGGGATCAACTTTTGTCCTATGCAGAACATGGTGACAATAGACAAATGGATATAAACGTTGGTCGTCCATATACAGATATCACTTGCATTGACCAATGAGAACAATTATTCAACAATGGTATTGATATTTTTCTATGCGATAACCTTTGTTAGTTTTTGTTTTATTACTAATGAAATTAATGAAATGATGCAAAGTGAAAGACTCATAATTAAAGATGCAATGATTTCCTTCTTTAACATGCCACTATTAGTTTAATCTGCAATGATTGAAAGGCTATTTAACATATCCAATTCCTTTGTCTATAGGAAAATGGGCTTATTGAAAATGTGACCATGGAGAATAAAGGCTAGGCCTTTACCATTCATGTGAAGTGCCCATGTGGTGCAAGTTATGAGGTTCTTCTTTTTGGAGGAGTCAACTATTGTAGAAGTAGCAGATAATTTGCCCAATCAGTCCTTATGAAAGACTTAACATTGTGTAGATTGCAGTTTTGGTTTTGACATTTTTTATTTATACATGTTTTCTTTTAGCTTTCGATGATGCCTAATCAGTCTTCATGAAAGACTTAGCGTTGTCTGGATTGCTTATGCTCCCTTAATTAAAGATCAATCTGGTTAATTGTTTTAATGCTTGTCTGCAACAAACAAGGTGAAACTTTTAGACCTTAGACAATGCATAACGCATTCTTATAAGAAATAAATAAATATTTAGGTAAAACAAACTTGAAACCTGAACATATATAATTAACCTCAGAGTCATTAAGGACAAGAGTCAGGTGGTTAATTATTTTAAAACTAATTAATTTTCTATTAACAAAAATTACTAGAGAGGAAATTTTTAAAATAAAAATTTTGATAAATGGTTTTAGACTCCAAAAAAAAGAAATTTTGAATAATTTCATTGCTACGTAATTAATGAATTCAATTCAGATTTAGTATAGAGCCTTCAATGTGCCCATCGTATAATATATAAATTTTCAATCTGATTCTGGGTACAAATTTATTAAAGCCTAGAGCCGACCCAGAATTTCGCCGCCATGCCGTAAATTCAATTCTGAAAACCCAACCTTTCACCCCCAACTTCTTATGCATTTAGTTGAGTTGGTTCCCAAATCTCATTCTTCAAGATTCCTCGTTTCCTTTGTCGCTTTCCCCATCCTTATAAGTTAATCAGTTACCCTTGTCATATTGGTTAAGAAACAAACCTCTTAGATTTCTCAACAAGCAAATTCCAAGATGAAGTGCCCCAAGACCCCGTCTTTGAGGGACATCGCTAAGACTAAATTACTGCCTCAGCCGCTCACCTTGAAGAGGGAACCCCGATGTAGAGGTCTAAGAGTTGCCCTATTCCTAAGGTTTGGTTTGGTTTGGTTTGGTTTACTTCTTCTTGTTAGTGTATAGTTATCAAGGTTTTTCCTTTCTTTAATTTATGTTGCAAGCATCAATTTTCTGTTTCCAGATTATGTAATTAGATAAGGGTTATTAGGTCATTTCTTGAATTTCAGTGTTTCGATCGGTTTGTATTTTCATTTTTAAAAGTCATTCTTGTCACTGTCTTATGCTCTGGTTTTCTTAGCAATTAATGATTTTATGAACTCCCTGGCTTGGCTTGTTGAATGAAAATAGTGTGCTCTTGATTATGGTTTTTAGGCTTTAATTATAGTTTGATTTTATATTGTTTGATAGTTGTTTCAATTGAATACATTCTTGTGTCAACTATGGTAAAGATTCTTAGGCCAAAGAAAACAGTATATAAATATTATAACTGATTGTAAATTGCGTACAGTTATTGCAACAAAAATCTTGGATAAGACTTGATAGAGGAATATAGAGTTAGTAATTACGTGCTTAAAAGTTCTTGTCATTAGCACGTTTATATGTTCTAGTTTTCTTGTTAAATAAGACTTTTTAAACTCCTTGGCTTATTGTGATGTTGATTCTGGTTTTCGGAGTGGAGTTTTACTTTGATTTTATGTAGTCTGATGGTTGTGTCACTTGGCTCAAATTAGGTTTAAAAGTTGTCATCTAGCTCTTGATTCTTTCTAGTTTTCAGAGTGAATTTATAATTCAATTTTATATAGTCTGATACTCGTATCACTACGTAAAAATTCTTGGGTAAATGAGGTTTTCAGTTGCTATTCTATTATGTGTTTCTTTGATGGATAAAACTCCACTATTTTTGGTTTTAATATTTTGAATGTGATCTTAGTTCTATGATTAAAATTGTTTAGTAATGGTTTTGTGGCAGTATCTAAAGAAGATGATAGAGAATTGCATTAGAGAGCTTTTGTGCTATGTATAAGATTATGCTAATGCATGTATGAGCTATAAAGCTGAAAGGAGTCGTCATAATAATAATATAGCGACTAACAACATTAATGGTGGTGCTTCATTGGTATCAATGCTCTTTCATGCAACTATCCTTGTTAGTTTATGTTTAATTTTCAATGAAATTGGTGAAATTTGAGTGGCTATTCACTGCATGTGATTCTTTCTCCTGTAGGAAAAATAGTAGCTGGGAAGAAGAGAATAGAGACCTTGATTGTTACTGTGAAGTGCCGTGCAATGCCAGTTATCAAATTCTCCTTTTCGAAGGGAATGTTGCTGCTTATATGAACTTGAACTTGATACTCAAGAGAAAAGCAGCAGAGGTTTTTAATGTTTGGACTTTCGCTCATGCATTTAACTAATGCTCTGGTCCTTGCCTTGCCTTGCCATGTTAAAGAAATTAGGATTGCCCAATCTTTTGAAAGCTTTGATTACCATCCTTCTTGATTAGTTAAACACTTCAATCGAAATGACTTGCTACAAAGGATTAATAATATGGATTAAACATTATTGTTATCTACAAATCCTAAACTGTAAATTCAGGATGATGATGAGGCGAGCCTCCTCAAGAATTAATATTACCTTAATTTGTAACAAATAACCATCATCTAAATCTTATTACACAAACTATTGAAGGATATATAATTGTATAAAAGAACATAAATACCAATGAAGTATTAGTGGTGTTATTGTTGGTACTCCATTATTGCACTAACTATTTTTAGCTTTGTTTCTCATATCTACATTCTGTGACTTACAGTGAATCAAACATGTTTAGTAAAACAAGGTGGTAAAGAAAAGGGCTCTAAGCAGAGTGAGCCAGTGAGTCCTTATTTCCTTACAAAATCTTTTCTCATTTATTATTATTCTTCAGTGAATTTATTCCATGGCACTCATTAAGTGTGGCTTATATATCTATTATTTTTGGTCTGTTATTATAGAGGGTATGTTGTGCAAATGTGCTCCGTCTGGTTAAAGACAAAAGGCTCAACTATTCCAATTTGCTTGGCTAGCTTGGCTTAACTTGGATGTTATTAAAGGTTAGCTTCTATGCAATTGGAAATTATTTCACTTAGTAATATATATATTTGGTAACAATATCTTGGAGATTAGATTAAGAATATCATAAGGAAATTAATCCTTAATTATTGCAGTTTTGCATCCACTTTAATATGTAAATCAAGTTCTGCTAATTTTATCTTTCATACATACATATATACATAATACATACATACATACATACATATGTATATATATATTAACCACACAATAAGAGTACGTAGTTAAGACTAGTTACTTCTTAATTACGTGGTTAGCGATCGAGGCACTGTAAGATAATTAATAATGTAACTAGCATGAAATGAAGTTCAAGAAATTCTTATAAAAAGAACATATATGGAAGCAAACTACTATACTATATGTCAAAGAAGAGGAAATCAAAGAGAGAGATTCATTCACGAAGTGCAACTACTACAAGCCTACCTTGTAGATGGGCACGAAGGTTATAAGTGTTTTAAGTCCTTCTTGAACACATATTGAATGTTCAGCTAGAAGTTTGTAATTAATTTTTCTCTATATACATTACACACTATATGTTGTATTCACTTATAACACAGTTTTATTGCTTAAATGCTACATGTTAAGTGATCTTCTACATACATGATATTTTAATCCTTTCTAATATCTTACTACATAGTTGATAGCATTTTTAGGTTTTTCGTGTAATAAGGAATTTGCATTAATTGGACTTTATTTTATAAACAGACAAGGTAGATGATTGTTGGTCATGTTTGCTCAGCATATTCATATATTTTAGTTCCTTTATACAATACTAAATTGATAATTCTAGTCAATCCTCCCACGTTTGCCATAGCCTTCTATTAATGCATTTTATTTATCCAGGTCCGAATGCTTTCAAATATGTTGCAAATCAAGATGAAAACAAGAAATTTTTGGTGTCCCGCAAACTTTGAACACGGTGAGATTCCTTTTTGTTCCTTTTATAACTACAAGGTCATCATATCAAAAGTTAACTTTGGTTCTAAATCTGAACAATCTCTAATTCTCTTATCTTGGAAGTTGCGGCAGTTGAGCTTTATTTCGGATATTCTGTCCGTCCATCTTATGCTGGCATGTACTTGATGCAATTTCAGTTATAAAATATTAAGCAAATTAAAGGTATGAGTTTTACTAATTGTTCATGTTTTTATTTGCTTCTCTCTATTTTGAATCTGTTCGTACAGGTAGTAGTGGGTGAGGAAGTGAACAATTGCCCTCACTTCCCTCAACATCCGAAGTAAAGCTTTTGTTGTATCTAAAACTGCAGCCTCTAGGGCTCTGCTCTTACTTTAACCTGTCCATTCAATTCTACAAGCATCTATCTCATTTTGATCCTTGACATTTTGAAAGTGTAATATACATGCCTCATACTCATCGTAGTTGTTCTATGCAGTAGAAGTGTTCTCCATTGACCTAATCTGTTATAGAGGTTCAGCATACTGTTGATGACAAAAGTGCCTAGTTTTAGCTTGGAATTGTGTATCTAATTAAAATGCTTCAAATTCATATTGTAGTGTTCAAGTAGTCATATAATTAAGAGTAGCTAGCATGTGAGATTTCATTGTTGCGGCTATTCCTGGTCACTTCATCTCAAATGTATCATCGGTAATGCTACCATGAATCCAGTGGTCTTGGGTTGATTAATTAAGGAAATAACCAAAAATGAGCTCTTTTGCTTTCTATATTTCTGTAGTAGTAAACTAGAAAAGAAATTTAAGTAAACTACTACTTCTAGATTTCAATACGATTTCATGGTAGATTGTACAGATTATGAAAGAATATTAAAACTATAGCTCCACCATATATATACATCTACTACCATGATACTTTATCTGGTTCATGAGCTTGAGCAAAAATATTTGTGTAGCCTCTGAAGGATAACTAGCATTGTATAAGTAAGTCAAGGATAAGCTAGTATGTATATATGCAAAATGGGTGATGATTCTAGTGGCTAGACAAAGATTCTAATTGCTTATTTTATAGTTAATTAATATGCAACATATATATGAATAGACTCATTTTTACGTGCATGCAAAGATTGAATGTAGTAACCTATCTAGCGGCTAGCTACTCTTTTCAACTGAATATATTTTATATATATATAGAGCTTAATTTCCACACCACATATATGGAGTGATTTTATTGTTTGATTTTTCTTTATTTTATAGTATGACAAATATATAAAGATTCATTAAGCAACTCAAGTCTTTAATTGGAACAGGAAGTTATTATTAGTTAAAAAGCTGAGAAGCCAATTTGTTAAGTTGCAGGTTCAACATTAAGTTCATAAAAAATTGAAATTTCAAGAATACATATATTTTATTTTCATTTTGGTCATCCGTACGGAGTAGAATCAAATACCAGACTGAAATTGCATCAAGAAAAATACTGACTATTCAAAACCAAGAAAAATTCATTCCTTAATAGTATTTACCTTCTATATGTTATGCTAATTGCTTGACTGCATAAACCAAAAACCTTGCTTTTCTTGCTTTATACTAGGAAAAGGGAGAAACAACACTTAGTCAAGGTAAAGAATAAAACCATTCAGTCATCTTAGCTTTATGATTGAAATTGTTTGGAAACAGGTTTATGGCAGTGGCCAAGAAAGATGGCAAATTACATGAAGGAGATTAGTCAGATCGAGAAGCTTTTGGATTGTGTGGAAATCTGTGTAAATGCACAAACAACGAGCATGTCTGATAGTCCTGCTTGCATATACTATAACAAAAACAATCATTTGTAATAATATCTTTGTTCATTTGTGTTTAATTACCTATGAAATTGATGAAAATACAGAAATCTGATTGCTAGTACTTAGGTGAAACACTCACAATTATAGTTGTAATAATTTCATTCTTTCAAATGCCACCTTCAGTTTTATTTGAACAACTGAATGCTTAATTTAACTTTTGCAACTCCTTGTGCTTTAGGAAAACGATGGACTTAGTGAGACTATAGTTGTGGTAAAGAAAGGGGAGGCCTTAATTATTCATGTGAAGTGTCCATATGCTGCAGGTTATCAGATTCTTTTCATGGAAGGATTCAGCTACTAGGTGCTCATGTAGAAGTGCAGAAAATTGTTTGAAAAGGCTGATAACCACAACACATGAAACACTCATTTGCTGGCAGTAAATAGTCATTCAATTTCATTACTTCTATTGGCAATTAAAATGAGTGAAAGAATATAAATACCACCGTTGAATCATTGTTCTTGTTGCGGCAAATGCAACTGTCCCTCTTATCTGCTTATAGACTATCGGGTATTTATATCAGTCTGTGCATTGGCATAGTATTCTGCATAGCACAAAAGTTGATCCTTTAACCTCCTTAATGCAATCTGTCATCTTTTTCAGCCTTTGCCATAAACCAATCAACAAAGATCACGGTCAGAATCACTAAAACCAAAAAACTGAAATCCTCCCATTAAATAAGGACTTGAAAATCTCAAGCCCCACAAAAAGAGAAAACCATAAATTGAAATCAAAAGCATGAAAACTTCGTTCGATACAAGAATCTTTACCATGTGAAACAATTATCAAACAACATAAAATCAAAGTATAAACAATACTCAAAAAACGAGCACAATAAGCCAGCCAGTAAGTCTAGAAAATTATTAATAAAAGGAAAACAGAACATAAAACAATGACAAGAATTTAAATCGATAATACAAACAAACATTGTAATTTAACAAACCCAGTAATCTTATTTTTTATCAAATTACAGAATCAAAATGCAAAAAGACACATTTGAATTCAACAAAATTTTTATCTAATTACACAATAAGGAAACATCAAATGCAAGAACCTTGATAACTAAACGCCAAAAAGAAGAGATTTAGACCTCATAACTGGAAAATGTATGAGTAAGAGATCGCATGGCATCCGATGACCCCCTCTTAGGTGGCCTTGGTGGCAATGGAGGAGTTCCAGGCATTCTATCCGGGTATTCCACTGCTGGGATGAGAGGGAGTGATCTTGTGGGAAGCAAAAGAGGGAGAGGTGGTGCATGAAGGGGGAAAAAGAGAGACGAAGATGATTTCATGGTTTTTATTACTTGCATTAGCTGTAAATTTGCATTTCTGTTTCTCAACAAGATGCTTATGTGAACTTCGCACTGAAGACCAAAGGTTTCTAGAGTTTAGACTTTCAGTCATACATTGCCAGTCTGCAATAAAAATATGCAGCACAAGCATGATGCGGCCTGAAATCAGAACATTACCCCATTATGGGTTTCAGTACATTCTTAGAAAACTTTGACATTCTGGTTACTGCCAAAAGATGATCGTTTTCCCTTATGGCAACACATTTTTTTTTTTTTTAAGATGATGGTTTAAATTTTTTTTCTTGTTGCGTAATACTTATTTGACGTCAATTTCCCACTGCCATTTGGGCTCTTGTATTTTATTCCAAAGATTCAAAATGTAATGAAAGCATATATTTAGACAGGCAGGGAAAGAGAGGAAAAAGAAAAACATTTTGTAGGATTCCTTTATTGCTAATACTTTCGTTCAATTAAATGCAGTCTAAGTACTCGAAATAACTTTATTCACAGAGCAAGAACGTACTTTTCTTTGACACAGATGTTGATGTGCTTGTAATCATGGGCATAAATGAAGCTCAAGCTTAGTTTGTTTATATGGGGATCTGGTTCCAGGTAATGCTCTGGTCATTGTCAGTATATTGTCCACATATGTTGAGCAGCACAAACAGCTATTTGTTGTTTCTTCCAGCTCCTCTATATATTTCTACTGTTGCACACCAACTATTCGTTGCAAAGGCAGCGTTTTAGGCTTCTATACCTAGTATATTGAGTGTGCTCATACTCATTTTCACTTTTTGTGCTGCGCTGTATAGACTTTCTATATATATTTTAGATGCTCTTCAATTTTCGATTTATTTCTAGTTATCATTAGTGTAACTGGTCAGGCAGAATGAAGCATACTTTACTTTGCCCTAGCATTCACAATCTCATATTGTGGGAGTAAACCTTTTCATGGTATCCTAGTTCCTCTGATATTTCACTTTTAACTACAATTGAAGTTAATCAAAGGGAAAAAAATGGTCTTTTTCATCACCTTAAATATTAATATCTAGTATACATTTTGTATTCTTAACAAGAGATTGAGGGTAATAATTCCTTCAACACTGCTTCTTCCCTTCTTTTCCTTTTTCCCGTTGCATATTCTCTTTTAGATACCATCAGTACATCTTATTAAGGTAAAAGTTCTTTGATATTTTCTGTCAGATGGTGTAACGCTTTCCAGAGAATGGTTCTGATAACAGGATTTTAGCATCAGCGTGTTTATTTAAAACAAGCAGTACATCTTTAAAGCCCAATTTTATATAGGTATGGCAGTTCTTTCGAAATTTTCCCTTGTTGTATATGCTGTTATGTACAATTTGAGTGAGTTAGCATATGTTAAATACTTGTACTGTTATATCGAGCAGGCTCTACTGTTGGCTGCAGTCGTCAAGATAATGCTGGTGTGGTTAAGGTATGCACTTGTACGGCCAGTTCATTATACAATGCTTATTCCTCAGAGTGGAAAAAAGAAATTAGTTCATTTTATACTTCATCGAGTATTGATCATGAAAACTATTGATTACCAAACATATATATTCATGTAAATCTTTCAGAATGATAGTTTCTGTTCAATGAGGCTAAAATAGATTTGGTTAAGGTTCAAAAGTCATGTCCTGATGGATTCGCTTTTAGTTATAACTTGTGTGTTTTATTCAAATTCTTATATAAATTGGTTTAATTTGAATAATTAAAATATTGCTTTTTCTTATACATACATGCATATGACATAAATGTACTACTTGTAAAGTTTTGACATTCTACAAAATCGTCTATGATTGCAATTTACTAGTTGTGAGGTTTAACTGCTATTTGTCAATCTCTATAGGTTTACGAAACACTTTCTCGTGTTAAAGTTGAAGGAAAGTTTCTCATTTCTAAAAAAGATGATGTCTCACAATCTCTTACTGCTGAGTGGCCACTAAATCCCATTTATGAAATAAAATGGACTAATAGAAAAGAATGCAAAGACTGGTTTTTTTAGATGATGATCTAATAAGAACACAAACTATTCATGATATGGAATTATTAGCATAATGGTAAATCTTTTGCATTTTTTGAGATAGCTTTTTTTTCACTAATTATTAAGTTGAATTTTAGACATTGTGGGTAGAATTGGTTATATATTGGTTCCAAACCAAGAGTGATGCATTTTCTTTTTATAATTATTCAAATCATAAGATTTAGATTTTTTACTCAATTTTGTAACTAGAAAAAGGTACAGATATAATTTTAACCAACAATGATGCTTACAGAAATTTGCTCTTCCAGATTCTTTACATGTGGGTTATCCTCTGAAGGAGCATTTGGTTATGCCATCTAATCTTCTTTATTTATTTTCTTAAATTTATGATTGATTTAAGGTAAATACATGTATGTGTGTCAGCCTGTAAAATATACACCGAGCAGTTCTAACCGGCTCTGTAACTTCTTACAGGTAGTGGAGAAAA
This sequence comes from Azadirachta indica, assembly GCA_022749755.1. NCBI lineage: Eukaryota > Viridiplantae > Streptophyta > Magnoliopsida > Sapindales > Meliaceae > Azadirachta > Azadirachta indica. Next base: position 23,954,491 of record CM040441.1, read on the forward strand.
GTAAGGAGTCAGAAGCCATATGGCGCATTGATGAATTACGGAAGGTTGTTAAGGAAGTTCACTCTCTTTTCAGGATGTTTCATGGATCTATAAGAGCAATGCTCGAGAAAGATCCGAGTGGTGGACTAAGCTGATCTCATATGTACCCATTCATCATGGATTATCTAAGTGGTAAGTCATTTCGCAATTGTAGCTTCTAAAATTACACTGATTCATTGTTCTGTTGTCTATAGTTCAACATATTTCATTCTTTAAGTCACTAATTGTCAGCACTCCAAAAAGGGTCTCCCTTGGATAACTGCTGCTGGGGTAATGCTGAAGTTGCTGTATCAAATTGTCTCCATTGAACTTGTTCTACCGAAGTAATGCTGAAGTTGCTAAATCTCACTCCTTACATGTAACTTTTCTCTGTGAGGCAGGTCTTGTTGTTGGGAAAAAACTTCAGTTACCTTCGTTCCGCGAGTGTTTGAAGGAGTGTGGAACTGTACAAATGCTGACCGTGGGACGGCAGGCTGCCATTGAAGTTCAGGTTCGTCTTTGAAATTCATTTATATAATGCAAAAACTAATCTTATTTTTCCTAGAACGAGGATATATATATATATATATATATCTATATATAAATTACTAGAGAACGAATCACAGGGAATGCTTGTAATGTCAACATGCCACATACACAATTTTCATCTTCTTCTTTTATTCTTTTGACATTTTGTCAGTACGCAGAAAATCCTTATCTGATTTTTATTTTTCGTTAACGAAGGAGCTAGGTTCAAAATCTTCCTGATGATGACTTCAAGTTTATTGAATTGTTTCTTTTGATACTTGATTGAAGCATAATGGTATATGCTAATAGGTTAAACATTGTTTACAGTTATGGCTTATAAGTAGAAAATTGTTTAATTGTTGTTGGTAATAATTTTGATTATTACATTTCATTTGCAGTCACTTGTCAGGGTATTGGAATCGTGTGCTGGGATCACACCATGCTACTCAATGATTTTATTTCATGACCTTCTAGTGTCCACAATGCTTTCTCCAGTATGGTTTGATCTCCAAAGCCCATATGAGTTTACAGTTTCTATCTTCTTCTATGTTAATCGTTATTATCCTTGAAGAGATCCTCCAGAATTGTATTTCTTCTGACAGAATAGTAATAGGGTCTGTTGCTTGTGTATTTGCTGTCATAAGCACTAATATCCATTATAATCTTTTTTTCAGGATGACACCATAAACTTATTTACATATGCTGTTCTAAGCTTGATGCCGCATGCTCTATCCTCTGGAGTAAGTTCTTGGTCCTATTTACGGAAAGGAAGTACCTCATCTCATTTTGTCTCAGGGTCTACCTTGGCTCAATCTGGTTCTGTTTCAGAAAAAATTTATCATTCAAGTGATACCTCTCCTAGTGGAGACAACGGTAATCGTGTTACACGGCCCTTACAGCATGGTAAATGGTGCAAGGGCAAAGATGGTTTTCTTGTTGCTGATACATGGGGTGTGGATGTTGGGGGCATGGTTTATACCACCCCGACCATTTGGCTTCAGCAGACTGAGGAAGCAATGTATCTGTTTCCTTATCAGTATAAAAGCCTTACTTTAATCCTTCTCATTCCTGTTTCCTCCATCCTTAACAGAGAGGAAGGTGTTTCTCTGGTAAAGCAGCAAGTTATTGAAAATGTTAGTTCTGCTTTGTGACTATTATGTTTTCTGCTATAGCACTGTTCTTGCAAATGTTTATTCTTCTCAAGAAAGCACTCCTATTTTTCAATCAATATGTTCAGTTCAGTTTATAAAGTATTTCCATTGTCATTAATTTTTTATTTTCTGTTAATGCTAGTTCTTTTCCTTTTAAATCTTTCTTTTGCCCTTCCAGGGCTTTCTCTCCACTGTGGCATTTTGCCTTGCTGGCTCTTCCTTTGATTACCTTCATAGGACTAAAATGATTGTTTTCTCTAGTTTTTCTTCACTGGAGCTAAAATGGTTAATATCTACGATTTTTCAATATCATGGTTAAGTTGTTGAAAGCAGAATAAGCATCTTTAGAGGTTTAAAGCAGTATTTACTGTCTTAAATTTATATTCTTTCTTGCCTCTAACAGGCACCGCTAAAGATGTTAAAAGTTGAAGAGACGTTATCAAAAGGATGGGGCGGTGAGAATGCATATCATGTCAGTGGGTATCGCTACTTACTTATAGATGGTGACAGAAATATATCAAGGGCTTCTCTGCCGGGAAAGGTTACTGCTTTAACAAAGGTAAAGCTCTGATGCAGTTTTGCTTTCTGACAACATGTTTGTTGGTTTAGCATATGAGACCGGATCCATGCTATGTTCTTCTGACAGGATGATTTAGTACCTTTACCTACAGTATCAGATTGACAGTGACTTCTTTTTCATCATTATGTGTTTGAATATGAATCTTATCTGAACGAGGAATTAGATTCATGTGAATTTGCTTTGATGCCATACTCTCCTGGTACTGAAGCATATATCAAATTTTATTATTAGATTATGAAGAACAGCCTGAGTAATGAATTAAAAATAATCAAAAGGTAATTTGGATTTGTTCACAACTGACTGTTATGGTCCGTTACAGTTGACAACAGCAATTTGGTTTGGTTCTCTATATCACCTACATGCATGTATTCTAGGCTATGTTGATCATCCTTGTTTCAGTATTTGAAGGATCTATCTACCTTGGCAGTTGTTTCTATTGACATTGAAATGTTTTACGCACTTAGTATATTTTATTTTACTCAGACTTGATGAGCACTATTTTGATTTGCTGAATTGAACAATGCTATTTTGTCCTATCCAACAGAATAGTTTCAAGCATTTGTCTGAAATGATATTGCTTGTCAGCAATATTGATGAATATTATATGATACTTGAACAAATATCTTCTGGCCTCAAAAACAAGTTGTCTTATCCGTGTGCAAGGGTACTGCCCCGTTTCCAAATATCTATTGTGTCTGAAATAAGTTTAAAAATGAAATAGTATTGTATGTTAGATAAATTATGAACTTTTGCAGCATCGTTATCATGGTCTTTATTTATTATCTGTTAATACTCTGCTATGTTCCATTACCTCAGAAAAGTGAATATTAACTGTAATGAAAGAAACTAATTAGCCTGAAAATCAATCACCTACTTAGGGCAAAAGCCCGAAAACCTTCTCTCTATCTAACATGATTAATCCAATACATCCATTTTACTCTCTGAACTGTGAACTGAATCTTAACTTTATTTTAGTCAGAAGATGCCTCAAATTTTACTGAAGTTCCCAATTGATATCAGTCTGTAATCAATACAATAATTCTCTGGAAAGGCCTTTGCTACCAATCTAACTTATTAACAGTCAAGTATTATTTTCCTCATTAATTTCAAGGATGGTTTATTTTTAATGTTTATAATTTGAATAAGATTTCAAATCAACCGTAGACGAACTTACAATTTGTTTTGTTGAATTATGCAGATACTAGAATGGGGCTTTCTCATTGGATTAGGATAAATTTTTTCCTACTGCATATGTGCTTGTACAATAAAAATAGGGATGTATCTAAGTGCTCAACAAGCATTCTTTCTTTTTTTATTTTATTTTATTTTATTTTTCTCTTGTTATCTTGCCCTGGCTGACGACATCCATCCACTGCAAATTCTTCTAACTTGAAAGTACAAAAGGAAAACAATTTTTATTTGTTGGGTAAATTGCAGTATGTTAGCTTACTTCTAGAAATCCTCACAGAAGTATCACCTCTGTGCTTTTTCCTTCTTTGAAGGGGTAACTCGAATTGTAGTGTTCAAGCATTGCCTGTTGATATGCACTTGGCTTCTACCATTGTTAACGATCAGAGGAAATCTATAGACTTTCTCTGCCTAATCCACAAGTATTTTATGGTCTAGAGTTATAAGTCCATTGATAGCCAGCTAATTGAATCAGTTGAATTCAGGTGAAACAGATCAAAATCAGAGTCACCCAAATAATTTAATCTCTGGTTTTCACTAATATTCTGTGATTTTCACACAAACTAGATCTGAAATACACAAAGGTTACAAACATAGGACGCTAATTGGAGAAATCTGTTTATTATCAACCCCTAAGACGCTGAAAATACATGAAATTAAGTTGAACCTGATTTATTTATTTGGACTTGTGAAAAATTGAAGACACTTAATATTCTTGCGTTATAATACTAGAAATTAACATGTAACGAAAGCAATGAATCTGAATGTATCATCGTGAGAAATATTTCAAACTTAACAATTACGGATAGATCAAGAAAATACCCGTAAGAAAAGTTCCTGAAGAATTGCTGACTGATATTTCATTATGTCAAGTGGCAACTACAATATACAAAGACAAGCAATTAATTAACATTAGTTCTTGTTCTACAAAATCAAACACTACACTGCTCTGCTACAAAGGGGTGTAATAGCAACTCTGATGCAGTCCATCTCTTGCTAGGGTCCTTCTGCAAGCAACAGTTTATGAAATCTTTGAACTCCGACGACGAGCAATCAGGAAAACTCGGTAGCTCTCCAAAGCATATTGCCAACATTAGGGTTGGCCAATCGGGCTTCTCTCCCGGCGACAAAAACGGATAATATCCCATGTAAAGCTCCATCATCATCACTCCAAAACTCCACACGTCCGCTGCGTACCCGTCGTAATCCCCATATCTCTCTGTGTCGAACCTCTCTGGACTCATATAGGCACAAGTGCCAACGGAAGTGCTGCAACGGTTCAAACCACGTCCCATAATCTTGCTAACTCCGAAATCAGCAATCTTGACTTCCATCTTCTCATTGATCAGAAGATTGGACGGCTTGATATCACGATGTACAATATTCTTGGAACACATGTACACAAAACCCTTAAGAACTTGGCGTGAAATATCGGCGATTACATCTTCAGAAAGACGACCCTGAGATTTTCTATACGTATCCAGCGTGCCTCTATCCATATACTCCATGAGAATCTGAACCTCACCCGAGGGATTCTCAAAGATTTGATGACAGCGAACCACATGAGGAGAACTTGTTTGGCGTAGAATATCGAGCTCTTGAGTACTTGTTGTATTTGCATGCATGATCTTCAAAGCGTAAACAGCTAGAGTTTGCTTGTCACGTACCTTGTAGACAGTACCACCGTTGCCGTGGCCAAGAACTTGGAGTTTCTCGAGTTGGGAGAGTCGATCGTCTTCTTGGCGGTAACTGGCTGCTGCGTCGGAAATAGGACAGAGTCGGGGACGTTTCGTGGCGGTTGGCAAGTCTAGGCGGAGGCCCAAACAGTGTTTTCTTACTGAAGTCATGGAGCTAGCTAGGTTTTGTGTAGATAATGGAAAGCTAGCAATGGTGGGTGTTTAGGTTGAAGGAGAAAAATCTGCGGAATGCCGTGTGATTATGACTGAAAAAAACTACTAAGCTCAGTGAAGTATTATCTCTATATTACTTTGATTCTGTGTATTCCTAATCGTATAAGACAAAAATTCTTTAGATCTCCTAATTATTTTTCGTATTTCCTATATCCATGAGTTTTGGTAAAAGATATTTTAAAGGTAGTTATGTTCTTATAGACTTCCTCATAATTATAATTACTCACATTAAGGAAATATATACGAAGGGCGTCTAATTAAGTCGTTATTTTGCTTTAAATTTTAATGGAAGTAGGACTATTATTTAATAGTCCATCAACCTGAATGAATTTTAGATTAACTGACAACTCTGATTTTTTTAATAAATATTAAAAAAATATAATATTCTGAATTGAATATATCTATATATATATATATATATATATATTTCGGAGATAGTTATATCCTCATAGAATCTCTCTTAATCATAATTACTCCATTGAGAAAACAGAATTAGGAAGCGATGGAATTAATGTTTGTGGGGATAATCGTGATTAGGAGTGAGGAGAAAGAGTTTGGAATGTTCTGTGATTTTATCATAGTTTCTGTAGTTAATCATATATATATATATATGGAATAGAACATACGAGACAAAAAATCTTTGTATTTCCTTTCCTTATTCCAAAATATATTTATAAGGGATTTAAATTGTTTTATATTTTTTTTGGAATTTATCCTGATAATTATCCACTAAGATTACTTAATTAATGCAACACTGGCTACTGGGTACTATTGTTTTACATGCAAGAGGTTAACTTGAAACGACAGTCTCTAAAATTAACTTTTATATTAAAATTAGTTAACAAATTCTAATTATTTTTAACCACAATATAGACAAATTAGTTATTTAATTTATTAAAAATTAGTACCAATACGTCCACTATAATGCAACTCAAATAAGTTAAATAAGATTGTAGTCATAATATACGACATTGGAATCAAGTTTATAACCCGTCATTATATTTTTAAGTTTTATATAATATAAATTCCATAAATTTTTTATATTTTAACTAAATGCTCAGTTATTAGTTGACATGATATTGAGAAAGTTTAATATTATATATTTAAGTCTTGTAAGTTAAGAGTTCAATCTCTTCTGTGTGTTTGCGGGAATAAATTTGTTTCCCTATAACAAAATTGAACCTTTAAGATTCTTACATAGGAGTAGATATTTCATGCTTGAGGCCCAATTGATCATCTTGATACTTAAATAAAATATTAAAGTAATCAAGCACGCATCTACGATTGGGAAGATCCATTATTTAATATAAACATTATATAACATAACATATCATTGATAACAAAATAACTAATGTTAGTCAACTAATAACTAATTAGTAAACATATATCCTAATTTATTTATATACAAACAAGAGCCTTTATGATCTTCACGATTATGTTTTGAACTGCAACAGTTAACTTAACACTTGGGATGTCTTTCTCTAATAAGATCAGAAATAAATGGAACTCCTAATTTTGCAAGCCAAATATTACCATAAATAAAGTTTTGCACTTTAAAACCTTGAACATTATTAGGGCTTTTCAAAATATGATAATCAAGTCAATTGGCTCTTCCTGTAATGGAGGCTCTAGGTCCTCTGTTTATATATTTAGCATAATATAAAGTTAGTAGAGTAATAGTATCTTAAATTCATTCTAACCTTTAAGATCAATAAGATCATTCAAATAAAATTTTATAATAATTATTCATAAGTATTTTTTTCACGATCTCCCTAAATAAGTCTTTACTTTTAATTTATACGGTTTAAATTCATATGCTGGCAGTAATTATACAATTATGAATCTTAATTTCATTATTGTCGTTTGCCTTTTCTCTTCCTTGTGCTGTAATCTCATTTGATTGATCCTCACTTGGCTTTCTAGCATAAATAAAACAAATTTGAAACACTACAGCTGCACTTCCAAATATAAAGTCAGTAGTACCAAATATTCTGCACTCATAAAAGAATTGTACACCATGAGCTACGAATAAATTATATAATCATAATACAATATCATTTTATTTAAAATAATATTTTACTCTTTTTAACTGTTCTTTATCTAATAGAAAGAACATTATATAACACATTTTAAATTTATGTTTTTATTTCTCATAAGATTTCTCAATCATTTGCACAATCAGGTATATGCGAAAAATATCTTAGAAAATAATTGGTTTTATTATGGATCTAACAGTCTTTAGAGTATAATCATCACTACTATATCTATTAGTTATGATATATTAATTATATATATTAAATTTAATCTCAATTTTCAAAAATATATAAATTCAATAGTTTATAAATAATATAAAAATATGTATAATTTTATGAGCTGATATTTTGTTGATTTAAATTAAAAAAATAATTAAACTTTTAATATTGAAATATGTATTGAGTTAATGATTTAAAAAATTCATAAAAAAATACAGTGTCATGAATCTTGATTGATTCAATTTTTAAATACAAATAGTTGATTTGTTAGTAATAAGTGATAGAATATTCATATAAGCAGCAATGAAGCATCTTCTTTGCTGGCATATTTCTCTTCACAAGTTTTCGTTTGATTTGATTAACGATTATTTTCAGCCGTTTTAATTATCTCGAAATTATAAAATTAATTAATGAACTAGAACAACTTATGAGACAATGATGTATCTAAACTTGATGAGATTGGGAATATTATTATTTAAAATACAAACGTACAATTATTAAAGAAAAAATAATAGGCCTACAAATGCTAGAGAAGAGCAAATGTCAAACCCGGCCGTGTCTAAAGCTGATGTGATTAGTTAAATAATTGAAGTCAACTAGTGATTTGATTAGAAACCATGCATGCAATACTCACACTTGCATGTATATGTATGTATATATATATATATATATATAGTTTTTATTCTTCTCTCCTGCTGGAAGCTGGTTGTACAGCTTAATTTATATTTTCATGATAATTGTATATCAAAATCAGACCATTAATTGGGGTTTGAAATTTGATCATGATCTGATTACTTTATGCCTCATCATATGCTGACCTTTTTCAGGTCAAATATATCTTTAAGAGGAGTTGAAAATTGAATCGTTTCTACATCCCAAATGTACCCCTAAATATTGAAAAGACTGAAAACATGTCGTGGCTTAAAACCTGGTATAAAGTGAACACCACCAAAACTAAGAGCTGATTGGCCTTTCTCAGCAGTCCGTGAAAAGTCTCCTAAATAACTAATTGATTTCATTGCGGAAATCAATTTTATCTTTTGAGTAGATTCTGAAGTAAATAGTATATGTTTGCCAAGCTATTAAACTTCTGAAGAGAGCTGAAATCACATCAATTTTATTTCTTACATCAGCGAACACATCTATGCAAGTTTTTTATGCTTTAAGATAATATATTAATTTTTGTTACATAATTATATTTAAATTATTTATTATTAAGTATCATATTTAAACGTTATTTAATTCATTTTAAGTATTATTTTTTTAAATACTTTATCTTTTATTTTACAGGTATTGATGTGTTTTAATATGAAAGACACGAAAACGAAGCATAAAAGCATGTTTGCTAGTCATCCGTAGAAATTATAAAGTTTTATTGTCTACAAGCATGTTCACGAACCTTGTAGACAGTACCACCGTTGCCGTGGCCAAGAACTTGGAGTTTCTCGAGTTGGGAGAGTCGATCATCTTCTTGGCGGCAACTGGCTGCTGCGTCGGAAATAGGACAGAGTCGGGGACGTTTGGTGGCGGTTGGCAAGTCTAGGCGGAGGCCCAAACAGTGTTTTCTTACTGAAGTCATGGAGGTAGCTAGGTTTTGTGTAGATAATGGAAAGCTAGCAATGGTGGGTGTTTAGGTTGAAGGAGAAAAATCTGCGGAATGCCGTGTGATTATGACTGAAAGGAAACTACTATGTTCAGTGAAGTATTATTCATATAGTACTTTGATTCCGTGTATTCCTAATTGTTTAATGGAAGTAGGACTATTATTTAACATTCCATCAAGCTTAGTGAATTTTAGATTAACTGACAACTCTGATTTTTTAATAAATATTCGAAAAAATATAATATTCTGTAACTTGCAGACATTTATATATATATATATATATATATCAGAGATAGTTATATCCTTGTAGAATTTCTCTTAATCATAATGTCTCCATTGAGGCAACAGAATAGGAAGCAATGGAATTAATGTTTGTGGGGATAATCGTAATCAGGAGTGTGGAATCTTCTGTGATTATATGATTGTTGCTGTAGTTAACCACACACACACACAGATACATATATATAGAATAGAACCTACGAGACAAAAATTCTTTGCATTTCCTATTCTTATTCCGATATATATTTATAAGGGAATTGAAATTGCCAGTGCCATCAAGAGCAACTGTTATTACATTTGCAGTCTGGGTATGAACACTACTGACGAACAAAATCCATAAAGTGAACACGAAATAAGCTAGCAGAGAAGAATTAGCCATGAGAACTGAAGCAAATGTAGATGAACGTGTAAGTGTAGATGTTGAATTAAGGAGCTTCAATGTACTTTGTATTTATAGACAATGCATATAATTTAAGGTAATAATCTTGCTTGTAATTAATAAAAGCTGCAGTAGTTTTGATTGAAAAAATTCAAGGATATTGTCTCCACTGACGAATGTATTCATTTGCAAATCATGTATTGTAATCCAACAGTCATATGTATATCCCCATTTCATTTATTAGATATACATACAAAATATATATATATATATATATTATTAGATTAATTCCTTAGGAAGATGAGTGGTATCATCATCAGAAATAAGGTTAAAAAATTAATAAATATGATAACAAAACAGGACATTTTTATTTTGTCTATTTATGGAAAGTAATAATTTAGATAAAACTAAAATAAGTTAACATGATTTGTATATATCTGTCAATTCATAATCATAATAATTATAATAATAACAACAATAATAATACGTGACATGGAATTCTAGCTTAATGAATGTGTATACTATACGGGCATGACGTGGCAAAATTTTCTGGAGAAAATTGCGTATAAACACATCATATGTGACATGAAATACTAGGTTAATGAATGTGTATATTAGCTGGGCATGATGTGGAAAAATTTTCTGGAGAAAATTGTCTGTGATGCAAAGTATATATTGTGGAAAATTTAAAAATTAATAATGCTGACACTCTTGCAACTGAGCAACCCCGCATCCGCCCCTTGAATCTGTTAATACTATATGTAATATCTATCATGTGAAGGTTCAATAATGTCTTTAACTTACTGTGTGAAATTATAGTGTTAGGGAAAGTATGATTCGAATTAATGGTATTAAGATAAATTATGTAATCGTAATACAACATTATTTTTATTTAAAATAATATTTTACTTTTTTTAAGTATTCTTTATCTAATACAACAAATATTATATAACACATTTTAACTTTATGTTCTTATTTCTATTAAGCTTTCATGGTCATTTGTGTAATCAAGTGTTTATGAAAAGTATATTAAAAAATAATCAGTTTCATCGTGCATTCAATAGTCTTTAGAGTAAAATCATAAATAACATATATATTAATTATAATGTATTAATTATGCATTAATTATATATGTCGAATTTAATCTCAAATATCAAAAATATATAAATTTAATAATTTATAAATAATACAAAAATATGTATAATCTTAAAAGCTGATATTTTGTTGACTTGAATTGAAAACATAATTAAATTTTAAATATTGAAATATGTATTGAAGTAATGATTTAAAAAATTCATAAGACAACACAATGTCATGAATTTTGACTGATTTAATATTTAAATATAAATAGTTGACTTCTTCGTAATAAGTAATAGAATATTCATATAAGCAGCAATGAAGCATCTTCTTTGCTGGCATATTTCTCTTCACAGGTTTTCATTTGATTTGGTCAACGACTATTTCCAGTTGTTTTAATTATCTCGAAATTATAAAATTAATTAATGAACTAGAACAACTTATGAGATAATGATATATATAAAATTGATGAAATTGGAAATATTATTTAAAATACAAGTAAGCAATTATTAAAGAAAAAATAATAGGCATACAAGTGCTAGAGAAGAGCAAAAGTCAAACCAATATCTAAAAGCTTATGTGATATGTAGTTAAATAATTTAAATCGACTAGTGATTTGATCAGAGAGCATTCTTGCAACACAACTTACACTTGCATGTGTATATATATATATATATTTTTTCTTCTGCTGGAAGCTAGTTGTGCAGCTTAGTTTACATTCTCACGATGATTCGGACCATTAATTGCTGTTCGACATTTGACCATCATTTGATTATTTTATGCCTCAGATATGCTGACCTTTTCCAGTCAAATATATCTTTAACGGAGTTGAATTACTTGCACAACTGTATACTTTATACTAATTTTTAAGATTGGTATAAAGGACCTCAAATTCTTGTTTTAAAAGTATTTTCAAAGTTATTAAGATTAATTAGTTTAATAAATCAAATTTTAGTAGGGATGACAATGGGGCGGGTTTAGGGTAGGAATTGTCATTCTCGAACGCTTTTCTCTCTATTTCTAACTCGCTCAACCTGTCCCTAATCTAATTCTATTTGATCCCATTTGACTAAGTCACAGTATTCAAAGTACAATAAATTACAGTATTCGATTTAAATTACAAAGCCTTGATATAGTATTGGGTTAAATTTTTTATGCCAACTACAGTGGTAATACAGTAATGTGCTAAACTATTAAATTAAGTTTTTTGAACAGTTACAGTGTACTATTCTTTTGCACATGAACTGTCTTCAGCCAATTTCTCTATTTTCAAAGTTCTAGTTGTTCTTTTGACTCTGTAATTAATTCATTTTCTTTCTTCCTCAATTCCTTAATCTCAACTTCCTGATAGAAGGAAAAAGCAAGGATTTAGCTACACTGTTAACTAGCATTGATGAAATTCAAGCTAATCACAGCCCAATTCATAGTCAGACGTGGCTCCCAAATTTAAACCTATCTATTGACTCAAGCACTGCAAGACAACAGATTAAATTAATACAATTATGATAGGTATAAATGAAGAGGAAGCACATGCTCCCTTAATTAAAGATTAATCTGGTCAATTGTTTTAATGCTTGTCTGCAATAAATAAGGTGAAACTTTTAGACCTTAAACAATGCATAAATCATTCTTATAAGATATAAATAAATATTTAGGTAAAACAAACTTGAAGCCTAATTAAGCTCAGAGTCGTTAGGGACAAGAGTCAGGTGGTAAATTATTTTAAATCTAATTAATTTACTAGTAACAAAAATTATTGAGGGGGAAATTTTTAAAATAAAAATGTTGATAAAGGGCTTGAGACTCCAAAAAAAGAAATGAAAGAATTTTGAATAATTTCATTGTTGCCTAATTAACCTAATTAATGAATTCAAATCAGATTTAGTATAGAGCCTTTAATCTGCCCACCATAGAATACCTAAATTTGCAATCCGATTCCGAGTACGGATTCATTAAAACCCAGACCCGACTGAGAATTTTACCGCCATACAGTTAATTCAATTATAAAAACCCAACCCGTCACCCCCAATTTCCTACGCATTTTAGTTGAGTTGGTCCCCTAATCTCATTCTCCAAGATTCCTCATCCCCCTTGTCACTTTCCCCATCCTTAAAAGTTAATCAATTACCTTTGTCGCTTTGGTTGAGAAACAAACCTCTTGGATAACTCAGCAGTCAAATTCCAAGATGAGGAATTGCTAAGACTAAATTACGGCCCCGGCTGCCTAGTTTGAAGACAGAACTACAATCATCTCCTATACAGAGGTCCAAGAGTTGCCCTATTCCCGAGGTTTGGTTTGGTTTTCTTCTTGTTGTTGGTGTATAGTTATCAAGATTCTTCATTTTTTTAATTTATGTTGCAAGCATCGATTTTCTGTTTCCTAATTATGTAATTGGATAAAGGTTACTAGGTTGTTTCTTGAATTTTAGTGTTTCGATCAGTTTGTATTTTCATTTTTAAAAGTCGTTCTTGTCATTGTTTAATGTTCTAGTTATCTTAACGATTAATAATTTTATGAACTCCCTGGCTTAGCTTGTTGAATGAAAATAGTGTGCTCTTAATTATGGTTTTAGGCTTTAATTATAGTTTGATTTTATATTGTTTGATAGTTGTTTCAATTGAATACATTCTTGTGTCAACTGTGGTAAAGATTCTTAGGTCAAAGAAAACAGTACATAAATATTACAACTCATTGAAAATTGTGTACAGTTATTGCAATAAAAATCTTGGATAAGACTTTACAGAGGGATATAGGATTTGTAATTATGTACGTAAAAGTTCTTGTCATTGTTACGTTTGTATGTTCTAGTTTTCTTGTTGACTAAGATTTTTTGAAATCCTTGGCTTATTATGATGTTGATTCTGCTTTTCGGAGTGGAGTTATACTTTGATTTTATATAGTCTGATGGTTGTGCACTTGGTTCAAATTAGGTTTAAAAGTTGTCATTCAGTTCTTGATTCTTTTGGTTTTTGGGGTGGAGTTATAATTCTATTTTATGTAGTCTGATACTCGTATCACTAGGTAAAGATTCTTGGGCAAATGAGGTTTTCAGTTACTATTCTGTTCTGTGTCTTGCAATGGATAAAACTCTACTGTCTTTGGTTTTACTATTTTGAATGTGATCTTAGTTCTATGATTGAAATTTTTTAGTAATGGTTTTGTGGTAGTATATAAAGAAGATGACAGAGAATTGCATTAAAGAGCTTTTGTGCTATGTAGAAGATTGTGCCAATGCATGTATAAGCAACAAAGCTTAAAGGAGTCATAATAATAATAATATAGGGACCAACAACATTAATGGTGGTGCTTCATTGGTATCAATGCTCTTTCATGCAACTATCCTTGTTAGTTTGTGTTTAATTGTCCATGAAATTGGTGAAATTTGAGTGGCTATTCACTGCATGTGATTCTTTCTCTTATAGAAAAATTGTAACTGGGAAGAAAAGAAGGGAGGCCTTGATTGTTACTGTGAAGTGCCCAAGCGGTGCTAGTTATCAAATTCTCCTCTTCAAAGGAATTTGCTACTACAAACTTGTGTAGAAGTAGCAGTTAATTGTCCCTATAGGACTAATAACAAGTACTCATGGAGCACTCATAGGTTGCTGGATTTAATTACAGTTAACTTTTGTTTTCTCACATCAATTGGGTTAATAGGATTTGTGGATGATATATTTCAAATCAATATAGTACACTATAGTACAAATTTTTCCTAGATGTGAATTCATTTAGCAACCATTTTGATTAGGGGTCAATTCGATTATTTCATGTTCAGAGCAGTGTTTCTGCTTAAAATAATTCTCTGTATTAGTTGGACTATTTTTCTAACCACTACGTGTAAAGAAATAATATTGTGCACTCTCAATGACATTTAAGAAAATTCTGTTGGTTTTTTCCTTCTTCAAGAACAATTGAGAAAAAAGTGAGATATTAGATTATTGGTGGGCAGTGACAATATTATATATGCTATCCTGAAACAAATGTTGCTACTTATATGAACTTGAACTTGATACTGAAGAAAAAAGCAGTAGAGGTTTTTAATGTTTAGACTTTCACTCATGCATTTAATTGATGCTCTGATCCTTGCCTTCCTTTGCCTTGCCATTTTAAGGAAATTAGGATTGCCTAATCTTTTGAAAGCTTTAATTACTCCTTAATAAACTAAGTACTTCAATGAAAATGGCTAGCTAGAAAGGATTAATAATATGGACTAAAAATTATTGTTATCTGCAAATCCTAAACTGCAACCTTAGGATGATGATGAGGTGAGCCTCCTCAAGAATTAATAGTATATTAGTTTGTAACAAACAACGACCGTCTAGCTTTCATTACACAAACTATCAAAGGATATATAATTGCATGAAAAACATAAATACCAATGAAGTATCAGTGTTGTTGTTGCTAGTCAATCCATTGTTGCATTGATTGTTTTCAGCTTTGTTGCTCATATTTGCATTCTTTCATATACAATGAATCAAAGATGTTTAGCAGAGCAAAGTGGTAAAGAAAAGAGCTCCAAGCAGAGTGAGCCATTAAGTCCTTATTTCAGTGAATTAATTCCATGACTCTCATTAAATGTGGCTTATATATGCTATTATTTTTTATCTGTTATTGTAGAGGCTATACTGTGCAGATGCACTCCATCTGGTCAAAAACAAAAGGCTCAACTATTCCAATTTGCTTGGCTACCTTACTTAGCTTGGATGTTAAGTTGAAAAATTGAAAGTTAGCTTCTATACATTTGGAAATTATTTCACTTAGTACTATATATATTTTGGTTACAATATCTTTGAGATTAGATTAAAAATATCATAAGGAAATCAATCTTTAATTATGGTAGTTCTGTATCCACTTTAATATGTAAATCAAGTTCTCCTAATTTTACCTTCCATATATATATATATATATATATATCAACCACACAGTAAGATTACACAGTTAAGACTAGACCAGTTACTTCTCAATTAGGTGGTTGGTAATCGAGGCATTGCAAAACAATTAATATTGTAACCGACAAATAATGTAGTTCAAGAAATTCTCATAGAAAGAAAGTATATGGAAGCAAACTACTATACTATATGTCAAAGAACAGGAAATCAAGAAGAGAGATTCATTGACGAAGTGTAACTATTGCAAGCCTATGTGGTAGCTAGGGATGAAGGTTACAAGCATTTTAAGTTCTCGAACACATATTGAATGTTCAGATATAAGTTTGTAATTAATTTTTCCCAATATACATTACACACTATATGTTGTATTCAATTATAACACAATTTTAATTTGCTTGAATGCTACTTGTTAAGTGATCTACTACTCGTACGATATTTTCATCCCTTATATTATCTCACTAAATAGTTGATAGCATCTTTTTGGTTTCCTATGAAATATGGAGTTTGCATTAATTAGATTTAGCATCAATGCAAATCACTAATGAACTTGAATCCTATTAGGTCATTGTATCAAAAGCTAACTTTGGTTCTAAATCTGAACAATATCTAATTCTCGTATCTTGGAACTTGCAAATGCTGACCTTCATTTCGGACACTTCGCCCGTCCATCGTATACTGACATATATTTGATGCAATTTCAATTTTGGTATATTAAACAAATTAAAGGTATGAGTTTTACATTTATGCTTTCATTTACTTCTCCCTACTTTGTATCTGTTTATACAGGTAGCGGTGGGTAGGGAAGGTGGACAATTGCCCTCAACTCCCTCAACATTTGAAGTTAAGCTTTTGTCATATCCAAAACTGTAGTCCCTAGACCTCTGCTTTTTCTTTAATTTGCCTGTTTAATTCTATAGGCATCTATCTCATTTTGATCCTTGACATTCTGAAAGTGTAATATACATGCCTCATGCTCACCACAATTGTTCTATGCAGACAAATTTACAAGCGTTCTCCATTGCAATCAAGACTTCCTCTTTTATCGCAAATTGGCCTAATCTGTCATACGGATTCAACATACTATTGATGACAAAAGTGCTTGGTTTTAGCTCGGAATTGTGTATCTAATAAGAATACTTCAAATTCACATTGCAGTGTTCGAGTAGTCATGTAATTAAGAGTAGTTAGCATGTGGGATTTCATTGCTGAGGTTATTCCTGGTCGCTTTCATCTCAAACATATCATCGGTAATGCTACTATGAATCCAATGGCCTTGGGTTTATTAATTAGGACTGACTGAGCTCTTTTGCTTTCGATATTTCTACAACAGTAAACTATAAAAGAAATTATAGGGAACTAAAAAATGATTCTCCTAAATTTCAATACAATTTCATTGTAAATTGTACAAATTATGGAAGATATTATAAGTGTATCTCTACCATGTATATGCATCTGTTACCATAATACTTTATCTGGTTCATGAGCTTAAGCAAAAATATTTGTGTAGCCTCGGAAGGATAACCAGCGCTGAATAAGTCAAGAATTAGCTAGTATGTATATATGCAGAATGAATGATGATTCTAATGGTTAGAACAGAGATTCTAATTGCTTATTTCATAGTTAATTAATATACAAACATATATATGAACAGACTGATTTTTACATGCATGCAGAGATTGAATGTAGTAATCTAACTAGCTTCTAGCTACTCTTTTCAACTATATATATATATATATTTCTAGCTTAATTTCCACACTATATATGGAGTGATTTTATTGTTTAATTTTTCTTTCTTTTTATACAATATGACAAATATATAAAGACTCGTTAAGCAGCTTTAGTCTTTAATTTGAAGAGGAAGTTATTATTAGTTAATAAGCTGAGAATCCAATTTGTTAAGTTACGTGTTCAACGTTAAGTACATAAAAATTTGAAATTTCATGAATTATTTTAAGTATGATTAAGTAGAAGATACCTGCAATTTTGAAATTGAAAAGAGTGGTATTCCATACAGCAAGTTAGTTTAGGAAATCTTGCTTGTGCATTCAAAAGATAACAACAAACTCCTTAATAACTAAGCCTTACTAAACTAACGAAAATTTGGAGGATCAATAGAAAAGAGATAACACATATATGTTACCTATTGTAGTTTCAAACTTGTCCTCCCAATTCTGTACAGATTAATGCCAGCAATTTACAGCTAATTAAGTTACATCGCAACAGAAATTGAAAACTTAACAATTAAATTTCTACACATTAATTTCTCTTGATGCGAGGAATTTGATGATTATTGGAAAATATCGATCTCTAAGGTAGTTGAGTTAAGACTTATGAAATTGTCGATCTATTTTGCCATTATTATCAAGGCTTCCCTAATTATGGATTTCATTTCATATGGGGTAGGCTTAGTTATTCCATTGCTTGTTCATCTTGCTTATTCAGCTATAGTCTACCTGAGATTAGAAGACAATAGATTATACTTTTACTTTCTACTTATTCTCCTACTGCACTACTTCAGTTTGTACCAAAGAAACTTATCCCATATTCTTCAGCTAGTTCTGCTAGTTGTATAAATAACTAATTAAGGACATATGATGACTAAAACATTTTAATATCGAAAACTTGGTCAATTCATTACAATCTTAATTTCGATTCTACAATACAGAGTGGTACATAGCAACTTTCATGAATTTTCTCGAACTAAGAACAATAATGCTCTCTAATTAAGAAAAAGATATCAAGTTCTTGACAAACTAAGAAAGAGATATCAAATACCTGATAATCATCCAAACTCAGGCAAAGACTTGAATGTTTAATTCCATAATATTCAAGCAGTATCCTATCCAAAGCTTGCATCTCAAAGTTGGCCCCCAATCATTTTCTCTATCATTGGCTGCAATCACATTTGTTCGAAAAGAAGCTGTAGAATTTGACACAGCTCATGCGACACTTGCACTTGAAGAAACCATATTATCTTCAGGCATAAGCTGAGGAATCTCACTAATCACAGTCTAATGAGGCAATGCCATTGGCTCATCAATCACCAACAGTCATTGATATTGACATATCGGAAAGGTCAAGCAACATCTCTTTCATTCATGGCATAGTCATCTAGTCAACACTTATATTTATAGCACTTAGTAATAACATAACCATAAATTAAATAAAGAATCTTGATAATTATAAACCAAAGAAAGAGAACAAAATCCCAAGATTAGGATAAATCAATCTAAAAGAACCTGCAATGCAATCAGATTATAATTACAACATGAAACCTCACTTTTTACCAAGTGACACAAATACCAGACAATAGAATGTCAAACGATGATTATACTCCAAAATCAATAAGAAGAAGAAGAAGTAAAGGAAGAGGATCATTGGCCAAAAAGGCAATAAGACAGCTCGCTGTCACATAATAAAAGCCTGATTGCAAGAACTTGTAAACCCATAATACAAACAACAGCCATCAAATTCAATCTAGTAGACAAGTAGAGAAGTAAACCTTCGGATTAGGGCTCTCGATTGCTCTCTTTGGCGGCCTGACGATAACTTAGTAATAGCATCATTTAGTGGTGAAGGCCTACTTTGTGATTAAGCAACCGACTTTACTGTTGAGGAAAATGTGTTTTCCTATAGTTTACTAGTAATATACAAGTATTATAATTTAATTTAATTTAATTTAGGGATATCAGCGAAAATCTGGACCAGCCCAGGTTTTAATGAATCCTCACCTGTAACCTGAACTGAAAAGGCATAAAAAAATTAATTAATTATGATAATGAACTAAACTATGAGCACAAGGTTAATTATATTTAACAAAGAATTATAAGTTAATATAATTTATTTATTTCTCTATTGTGTAGAGATATTATCAAGTTCCTCACTTGAGGTTGGAATATATCAGCCAAATAAAAAAATGAGGAATGTATCATTAGCCTCCCCTACCATTATGTTGACTTGTTAGACTGTGAAATTGAAGGATAAAAATGTAAATAATTCATTATGTGATTTTTGTTTTACTGTTTGAAGAAAACTAATCTTTTTATGTCTAATTGTTTAGAACTTTTTGTTGACATGTACAGCTTAGGAGGCTTATTGAGGACGCATGCTACTTTAATTATTTGGTAGTATATATTGTTGTAAAATTAACTTAATTGTATTGATTTAATTTGCAATATTATATATGTATATTTACACAATAAATTAATTAGATTCTTAACTTGTTAACTAATAATACTAACTATTCAAATTAGAGACTAGAACAACACTCAGCGTGTCTTTATTCATTAATTTTTCATGCTATATATACATATATATATATATAAGAAGAAAGAAAAACAATAAAATTATTCCATATATGAATGTGGAAATTGAGTTAGAAATATATATATCCAACTTAAAGAGTCATAATTTAAGCATGTCTATTTGTATATATAATATTCAATAGAGATGAATGAATATAATAATTTCTAATTAACATATATTAGTAATGTAAGAGAGAAAATTTAATAAATGTAGTAACTCTTACTAGTGTCATACTTGAACAATCATAGAATTTATTATATATATTAACTAGATAGAACCCGTGAATTAGTTTATATGAAAAGAATGCTAACATATAGTGTGATATAGTGTGTAATGTATATTGAGAAAACTAGATTAATTACAAACTTAGATCTGAACATTCAACATGTAGTATAGTAGTCATACTTTTTGAATGGATCTCTCTCCTTAATTTCCTATTCTAATTTGATATATAGTATAGTAGTTTGCTTCCATATACATACATATACATATATATATATATGCTCACATTCTTTTAAGAACTACATTTCACCTTGAAGTGCCTACTCTTACTCTGTTGTTGTTTCCCTTTCCTAAGCTAGCTCATCAAATGCATCCGTGATCAGAAAGCCTCATCTCCATTGCTAAAGCAAAGGAATGATAATTACTTTTATCAATGATAATTTTCCATTTATTTTGTCCAATAAAGATGATAATAAATCACAATGAGAAGACTACTAATAATTTACTTCAAAATTAAAGCTATATATTGAAATTTAAGTTAAAAAACAGAAAGATTAGTAAAGCCCCAATTTGTTTGCTCTATTTTTAAAAGATGCTTTATGCTCCAGACAAGAAATGACCCCCCCACTACACCAAAAAAAAAAAATAGAAAGAATGAATGAAATGATAGGCTAAAAACACTACTTTCTCTACTCCTCAATAGTAGGGAACAGAGCATATGGGCACTCTTCAAATAACCTAAACAGTGAAATGGAATAAGTTAGTTATATCAATAGTGCCTACACAAAAAACAAAGTAATATCCAATTGCATATGATATATACATAATACCGTGGACTAAATACATACATTGCTATAAGTGCCTACATATACCAAACTGAGCAAAGCAATAAATAGAAGAAACATACATATTTTCAATATGTCCCTACAAGTGTCATCTATGCAAAATGTCCTCACAAGTCACAACAACTAGGTTCATAACATTGTCTAAAATACTTAATTACCCTATTGCTAGTGAACTGGAAACATTTATTAATCCTACTTGAAACATTTATAACTGATTTTGTAATGAAATAAGGACTCACTCACTCATGCACTTTGATTGGAGCCCCTTGTCTTTACCATCTCCTTCCCTTACTCTGCTAAACATATTTGATTGATTCATAGCATATGAAATAATATGTAGAGATGTGCATGAATGCTAGAAATAGTCATTACAATAATGGAGTGACTAGCAACAATAACAACAACACTGATACTTCTTCATTTATATTGATATTCCTTCTTTCACGCAATTATATCTCCTTGTTAGTTTGCGTGATAAAATTAATAGATGGTTATTGTTTATGACAAATAAACTCATGTATTAATCTTTTTTAGCTAGCCATTTCGATGGAAGTACTTAGTCTATCAAAGAAGGATTATTCAAAGCTTTCAAAACATTGGCAATCATAATGTCTTTAAACAAGATTAACAAAACATGGCAAGGCAAGTAGTAGAGCAACAACTAAATGCATGACTGAAATTCTAAACAATAATTAAGACCCTCTACTGCTTTTCTCTTTGGTATAAAGTTCAAGTTCATAAAAGAATCTTTTGACAAGCAGAATAAAATATAACAGAAATTTAATGAAATATATCTCTACAACAGTTACAATAAGGAGCAACATTTGTTTCAGGATAACATACACATTTTTATAATGATTTTTCTAAAAGCTCTTGCATACTCGCTTGCTAGTTTCAGTCTGCCTTGACATTATCAGAAGAACGGCTCTAGTTCTCGACTAGTTTATATAGGGATGGGCAATTCTTTTCTTTATAAGAAATCTTAAACTAGCAACAAACTCTCTAAACTTAACTAAATCATTTTTTCTAGAGTTTGAGGTAAATTCAAATAGGGTGACAGAATGAAATGACTTATACAAATACTGACAATCAACCATGACCAATGCATGCTCCACAACAAAAACAATGATGCAACAATTAATGATATTGATATTCTTTCATGCAATTATTTTTGTTAGCTTGTCTTTAATTGGCAGTAAAATTGAAAGTGAAGAAGAAAAGGAAACTTGACTTCGAGTATATACACTATTAGGGCATTTGTTTCTCAAACCAACTAGCAACGCATGTGGAACCATTTTTTAACTTCCAAGAATATCTAATTAGACAGTAGGAGCACAACAACAAAAGATTCATATACACTAAACTAATCAAATTGACTACTAACTACTATTAGTACTTTACTCTTAATGGCTACCAGAAAAAAATCATATGCATTGAATTAAACGATATTATATACAAAAGCTACCAAACAATAGAAGCTGTAAATCTCAAATTGATGAGTATCCTAACTGAGACAAACCTTCTCAAGAGCTCTACCTTAAGACAGCATCATCAAAAGCTAAAAAAAGTCATATATATAAAAGCAACAAATGTCAAAACTAATCTGCAATATAGAGAATGTTTAGTCCTTCATGTGAAGTAGTTGGGCCAATATCTGCTATTTCATTAATAACCTCGAACAAAAGAATCTAAATTCTGAATTTTCAACAACTTTATCAATAATAAAACACAAACTAGTAGAGATAATTGTAGAAAAGAATATTAATACCGTTGTTGAATAGTTGTTCCTTTTTGTGGCCAACGCAACAATTATCTACATATGGACTATCAATATTTATACACATTTATACATTGACACCATGTTTTGTGTAGAACAAAAGTTGATCTCTAAACCAAGTAACCTCTTTTATGTAATATGTCATCTCTTTCAGCCATTACCATAATCCTATTACCAAAGATCAATTCAAAAAGATTAAAAAAAAAAGGCGAAATCCACCTATTAAATAAAGACTTGAAAATTCTCAAATACCAAAAAGAAATAAAACCATAATTGTAATAAAATCATGAAAACATCATTTGACTCAATAATGTTGCCAAGTGATACAAGTATCAAACAATAGAAAATCAAGCTATAATTACACTTAGAACCAACAAGAAGTACGAGAAGGAAATTATCAGTCAAATAAGAATAACTAGCACGTAAAAAACCAAATCTAATAATGACAAGAACTGCAAGTGTAAACCCATAAATATAAACAAAAGCCATCAAATTCAACCAATCTAGAAATCTTTATCTAATACAGAATTAGAAAATATAAAATAACATGTGAGAACTTTGAAATGTACACTAAAAAGAAGAGAACGAAACCTCGAGATTAGGGCAAAAACTAGAAGCCTTTTGGGTTGGAGAACGTATGGAATTTGCTACTCTCCTCTTGGGCAGTCTTGATGGCAAATTAGTTGAAAATAAGTCAACGATGGAGTCACAGGACACTTGAATTCTTAGGCCGAAGGCGAAGGATAATGGTAGAAAATGGGGTGTTGGTGTAGTGTGTTTTCTTGCGGTGGACTATGGTTCCTTGGCAGAGGAAGGATTAAGAGAAAAGAAGCATTTGTGGGAACTAGAAGAGGTAGAGGTGGTGTATGGACGATGGTGGAGATGGGAGACGAAGATGATTTAATGGCTTCACTTTCTGAAATTAAGCTAGAAAGGAATTGAATTGAATTGTTGTTTGGTTTGCTTTGTGGGAGGGAGAGGGAATTAAATTGGGGGTTAGGGTTCTATAGCTTCAACGAAAACTAATTAATTTTGAATCCATATTTGAATTTGAGCCCACTCGGATTAGACCCTGATCCGCATTAATTTCATTATTTTGTTATTGTTAATTGATACTTATGTTTTATGTTAAATGAGTTTATAAAACCAAGAAATATATATATTTCAAATTATACCGTCTTTTTAATAAAATAACTTCAATATTAGTATTATATTTAATTCGTAAACAAATGTTTCAACAAAATAATTTATAAACCATTGAATATTTTATGAATACTTTAAATGTTATTGATTCTTTAACATGAAAATTATTATTAATTTGTAATAAATATTTTAGCTTATCGTTCATAGTTTTTGTTAATGATTGACTAGTTGAGTTACTAGTTGTGCACTTATTAACTAATAATGATCAAATTTCTAAAGCACTTTATATTATATTAAACAAAAATTATTATTACTTTATGAAATGTTTATGGTCATACTTATAATTTGTTAAATACTTTTTAAACTTATAAGTTTTATTTAATTATTTATATCATCATAATGTTTACATGTGTAATTTATTTAGTGCAATTAGTTATTTTTTTATCCTATTTTTGTCAAATTAATTTCACCCAAATACATACGCATGTTATTTTATTTATATATGTTTTCAATTTAATTCTCATTTTTACTTGTGTTACATGAATGCTTTCATAGAATTTCTTGAGTTAGTAATTTAATTGATGTTATATTGGTATTGACCTTGATTACCTTTCTATTTTAGTGATTATATGTTTTAACTGGCAACAATACCCAACATGAAAAAAAAATTCAAAAACCTTAAATCCTAAATTTATATCGTTTAAACCCTCTCTACTTAATTATTTTTCCATTTAAGTAGTTACCAGATTTAACTATTAGAATGCATAAATGGCATAAGATAATTTTAGTCAAAACAAAAATAATAATTACGGTAAGAGAGAAACCCTAGTTAAATGATTAACAAAACTAAAACTATCTACCATGTTCATTATTCATGTTTGCATTGAAATGAAAATGGGAGAAATTGAGCGCAAAAATCGTTATATATACAACCTAAATTTGACTAAATTTATAGTGATTTTAATTAAAATTTTAAGAATTAGAGATTACGACTACTAAGAATTGAATAATCAAAACTTTTAACTTGTTTTAATTTTTCTTTTTTATTTTTGTTGGTTTGAATCCTATGTTTTGTTTTTATCCTTGTTATTGTATATATTTTGTGAATATTTTAATTTCTAAAGTTTAATTTAGCCAAATGATTTGGTGGATTTAGTTTTTACTTATTACATGATTTGAAAAAGGGGCATGTATAATAAGATTTGTATTTTGGTGAATATTTATTATTACATATATTTAGTGAAATTTGATTTCAAAAGTTTAATTTAACAAAATGGGTAACGAAGGTTTGGTGGATTTTGTCTTTTACTAATTGCTATGAAAAAAGAAAAGGGCAAGATTAATAAGATTTCATATACTAATAATTTATATTTATTTATTATATAAAAAATTCAATCATTCAAGTGTGTCATTATATTCTAAAAAAGTTAGTTGATACTGTTTTAAGTTAGATAATCCAATTATAAGTTATAATGTATTGCACAATTGATCATTTTGTAATTTGAAATTTAAATAACTTAAAGGTAATTAAAAAATATCATATATTCTCTTAATGTTGCGTGAATAGATGTTTCTTGAAATTTAAAAAGATAAATGGATAATAAAGTAAGATGTTATTATTTTTATATCTATTAATTGATTTGTTAGGTTGTTATTATTTTTGTGTTAAAATTTAGTAAAATAACAAAATAAGAAATATTTTTTTTAACTTAAATAATTTACTCTCCATTATTTACAATATACTAAGAACTAAAAATTAAAATTATTTGCAATTATAACAATTTTAATTAAAAATATTAAAAAAGATAATTTTGATTCTTTTTCTTGGTAATAAAAAAAATAAAAAATTATTTGTTAATTCACAATTTTAAATTAATAAGCTGACATATATTTATATTTTTTAAATTTGATTAAAAGGAAAACTATTAAACATATTCATTTTTTTACTTGTTTATTTAACTAACAATTGTTGTTGTTAAAAAGGTTTTTAGTTTATAAATGAAAACCTGAATAATTCTCTGTGAAAACAAATAATTTTTTAAATAAGAAAATGTGCAAACTTTTAATTAAATTTTTTTCTTATATTCTTATGTAAGTTTATCTAATAAATTTTTTTTACTTGTTTATATGAAGCTACACTAATAATACTTCTTTTAATCTTCCATTCCCAGCCTTAATAAAACCATATATTGTTTTAATTATCAACTATACACAAAAAGGAAAAAAAAATTGTATATTTATGCTTTTTTTTTTATAATAAAGTAAAAAATTACAATTATTGTTTTTCATTCAACTGAGTTCAATGAGAACATTATGCAGGCTCTTATTTTTTTTT